>JAGFNQ010001982.1:217881-295617 GCA_024364735.1 Boesenbergia rotunda | reverse complement strand
GTTGGGTGAAAAGTCTTAGCTTGGAGGGCTAGGTGAAAAGTCCTAACTTGGAGGGTTAGGTGAAAATTCCCAACTTGGAGGGTTAGGTGAAAAATCCTTAGCTTGGAGGGCTAAGGTGAATGAAACCCTAGCTTAGAGGGCTAGGTTGGAGCCCCTGGATCGGTCTGGTGACCGATCAGGGAGTTGGCACGGTGCTCTTTCGTGGATCGGTCTGGTGACCGATCCAGCGATGACTGATCGGTCTGGTGACCGATCATGGAGTATGCGTTTCACCCATTGCTTGGCTCCTGATCGGGCTGGTGACCGATCAGGGAGCAAACAGTGAGGTTGAGTTTCCTTGCTGATCTGCTCCTGATCGGTCTGGTGACCAATCAGGATCACTGTGCAGATCGTTCTGGAGAACGATCCAGCGTCGCGGGTTCCTCTCTATGATCGATCAGGACGGAGCCTGATCTGTCTGGTCATGACCTGATCGGTCTGGTGTCCGATCAGGAGGCTCCCTGATCGGTCCGGTGACCAATCAGGAGGTTTGGATTGCGAAGCTCAGAAATCGGCCGATAAAGGGGTGGATCGGTCGGGTGATCGATCCACAACCTGGGATCGGTCTGGTGATCGATCCAGGAGAGTCCCAAATAAATCGCGATTTCTAATTGAGCATTGGGGACCGATCAGGACGGAGCCTGATCGGTCTGGACCCAGCCTGATCGGTCTGGTGACCGATCAGGTGGCTCTCTGATCGGTCCGGTGACCGATCACTTTAATTCAAAATGCACTGCCATACGCTCTGATCGCGTCTGAATGTATCCGATTCTCTGCACTTAACATCTAATACATGATTTCCTGCTCGATATGCTGTGCTAACACTCTGATTAAGCTGCAGGTGACAGGGAAGATTCAAATACTCAAGGAGAGTCAATGGAGGCCTTTCCTTGGAGCAGGTTTGTCCTTTTTCCATCTCAGGTTGCAACGAATGGAGCTGCAGACTGGAGCTGCTGACTGGAGCTTGGCTGAGGGAAGCTCAGGAAGTCCAGGGAGAGCTCAGTGGTAGCTAGCGTTGGCAGGGAAGCAGCTGGAGGCTGCAGGAGATGGTGTCACCTGGTGCTGAGTGGAGAAACAAAAGGGCGCAAGAAAGCTTCGTTGAAGCAAGTGTTCGAAATAGAGTTCTGCTGCTTGAGTTCTTGCTGCGACTTTATGTTCTCCACAACTTGCTTGCGTGTTCTGAAGTTCCATCACTTTGAGCAAGCTACTGCAATCTTGAAGCAACCATCCCTTGCTTGAGCACTTGGAGGAAAGAACAAGAGGCTTCAAGTCCAACAACGAGAAGACACGGGGAAAGGGTTCTTGCGTGAGATCGTCGCTGGGTGGAGCTCAGGAGGAAGCTTGTTGTGTTCTTGTCTTTGCTAGTGCTAAGTAAGATCTTTCTTGTGTTTCATTGTGCTTAAACCTATATCTGTGATTGAAATGCTGTGGAGAGGTTTCTCCATCGAGAAGGAGGTTGCTTTCTATCCGGTGTTCACCGGGGCTTGATCTGCGGACGATCAAGGGATCGCCCACCTCACGGGCACGCCAAGGAGTAGGGGCAAGTTATCCCCGAACCTTGTAAATCCTCCTTGTTAGCGATCTTGCTAGTTGTGTTAGTTGCTTTCATTTTCTATTTTTCTGCATACTCTGTATTGGCTACTTCCGCTGTGCTACTAACAAATCTAAGTGCAGAACTTTGAAAAGCTTAAAGTTCAAGTGTTTAGCTATATTCACCCCTCCCCCTCTCTAGCCATCCGGGTTCCAACAGGAGGTTGAGCCTCGTAAGGGCTAACATTGCGTATGAGCGCCTTCGTCCTTGAGCTTCCGAGCGGGAGGTCGAGCCTCGTAAAGGCTAACACTGCATAAGAGCGCCTTCATCATTGAGCTCTCGAACGGGAGGTTGAGTCTCATAAGGGCTAACACTGCATAAGAGTGCCTCATCGTTGAGCTCTCGCGTGGGAGGTTGAGCCTCGTAAGGGCTAACGTTGCATAAGAGCGCCTTCATCCTTGAGCTCCCAAGTGGGAGGTTGAGCCTCGTAAGGGATAACGCTGCATAAGAGCACCTTCATCATTGAGCTCCCGAGCGGGAGGTTGAGCCTTGTAAGGGCTAACGCTGCGTAAGAGCGTCTTCATCCTTGATCTCCCGAGCGGGAGTTAATGTTTGTCTTTCATTTTATTAGCGCTATGAAAGAGTACATAAGCTAGCATACAAGAATACAATAATGATAAACAAAGTCATACTCATTGTGTCCGATATGACTGCAAGTGATTAGCGCTCCAAGGCCATTCTAGCTTTTTCCCATTCAGCTCTTGTAAGTAGTAACTCCCGCAGTAAGCTTGCCAATCACTTTGTAAGGTCCTCTTCATTGTGGATCCAACTTAGTAACATTTTCGATGGGCTTTATCCATCTCCACACAAGATCTTCGACCTAGAAGACCCTTGGAGTTACCCTCTTATTATATGTTTATTTCATCTGCTAACGATACACCATAAGTCGAACGGCCACTCGATCCCTAACCTTAGTAACCAAATCCAAGTCCAGCAGTCGTTCTTGGTTATTGTTATCTTGTTTGTATAACTGTCTTCTCATTGATTTATCTCCAACCTCAACTGGGATAACAGCTTCTCCCCCGTACACCAAGTGAAATAGTGTCTGACCTGTTACTTCATCTGGGGTTGTGCCATATGCTTAGAGAATACTGGGTAACTCCTCTACCCAACTTCCCCCAACGTGATCAAGTTTAATTTCAAGCCCTCGGATGATTTCCCGATTGACCACCTCTGCCTGACCATTGATCTAAGGATAGACAACCGATGTAAATGTCTGTTTAATTCTTAGTCCTTCACACCATTTCCTTACCTTCTGACCTTGGAATTGTTGCCCATTGTCAGATACAAACTTGTAAGGAATCTCATATCTGTTGGTGCTAGAAGCACGAGATCGAACTTTGTTTTGATAAGTGGCAAAAGTCAACCGGAGGAGCCGGTTGGCAAAAGGTAAACTCTCCTGAGAGGAGTAGGTGAGGATGCGTTCCCCGAGAGGGAACAGTAGGTCCGACATAGGGTTTCAGGTGAAACCTGAAAGTTAGGAGTAAGACAACACTGGCTGTAAATCCATACATGCATTAATTCTATTTATTATTGTGGAACTAACCCTTGTTGCAGCTGAAGAAGTTGACTCAGTTGGACTAGGGCGCCTAAATGGGACTCAGGCGCCTGGGAGTTGGCAACGGGTGGCTGAGTTAGCACAACGGTCATGCTTGTGTGGTGAGTGCTGAGTGGAGGAGCCACGTCAGCACTTAGGCGCCTGAGCCTGGATAGAGTTTGATTGCGCAGTGGATAGAATTGCTGCCCGAGATGCCGCAACTAAGAGACTACTATATAAAGGGGTTTGATTGTGCAGTGAAAGGCCTTTCAGGCGCCTAGGAGACTACTATATAAAGGGGTTGAGAGCAGCACCCCAGCACATCAAATCATACTCTGTGATCAGTATGTTCTCCTGTGTGCTGCGCGATTATTGTCTCGACAATGCCGAAATGTCATCCGACTCTCCGAGCGAAGAACTTCAACTCATTCAAGGGGTTTAGTATATTTGCTTTAATTTTTGCACACTAAAGTATTGTAATCTGTACATTCATTTGACTATTAGTGATTGCCCAACGCAAACGATCAAGGATCGTGGGCCTTACAGTAGGAGCCGGTCAAGACTCCGAAGCAAATAAGAAGAACTTGTGTTAGCGTGCTGTGTTCTATTTTCTGTTGCGTACTCGATTGTTTTAAAATTCGAAGTTTTTATTAGTGATATTCACCCCCTGTATCACTCATCTCGATCCTACAATTGATATCAGAGCAGGGGCTGCTCAATCTGGTGAAACCACCACTTGAGTATTTTCGGATTTTCATTTTTTTATTCTCTTTTATCCCGCACTACTAATCAAAGACAAGAGTCTTGGTACATTTTATTTATTTCTGTTTTTGCAAGTCTACTTCTTTCACTTTCTCTTTAAATGGCTATGGAAGAAGGCTACAACATTGCTCGCCCCCCTCACTTCTCTGGGGAAGATTTTGGTGTTGGTGCAGGAAGCACCATATCGAACCTTGTTTTGATATTGACAAAGGGTTCAAAGTTAAGTATTATTTGTGATCTAATGTTGTCACTCGAGTGTGCAGGAAAAGTCCTAGCGAAGGGCTGCTAGGCACCTGACGAAGGACTGCCAGGATACAAAGTCCTAGCGAAGGGCTGCTAGGCACCTGGCGAAGGAATGCCAGGATACAAAGCCCTAGCGAAGGACAGCTAGGCAACTAGCGAAGGGCTGCTAGTCACCAAGTCTTAGCGAAGGACTGCTAGGCAACTAGCGAAGGGCAGCTAGTCATCAAAGACCTGGCGAAGGACTGCTAGGCAACTAGCGAAGGGCTGCTAGTCATCAAAGACTTGGCGAAGGGCTGCTGGGCACCAGGCGAAGGACAGCTTGGGACTGAAGCCCTAGCGAAGGAATGCTAGGCACCGGGCGAAGGACAGCTCGGCATCCAAGACCTGGCAAAGGACCGTCAGGCAAAAGTCCAACCAGAGGAACGGTTGGCATCAGGTACACTCTTCCGAGAGGAGTAGGTGAGGACGCGTTCCCCGTCGAGGGAACAGTAGGCGTCGGTTCGACCTAGGATTCCATTTTGGAGACCCAAAGTCAGAACCAAGACAGCTAAGGCTGTATAAACTAACCACTTAATGTTTTGTTGTGTTTTGGACTAACCCTGGATGCAGGACCGAAGGAACGAGTGTCTGCAGATTAGAGAGCCTCAAAGGAGTGAGGCAACAGCTGACCAGGGCGCCCGGAGTGTCCCGGGTGCCCCCAAGGTGAACACAAAACACACAAGTAAAAAGCACGCTTCGACAATACATCCTGCGGGCGCCCCCGTGCTCCCGGGCGCCCCCGTTGCTCCCGGGCGCCCCCAGCACTCCGGGCGCCCCAACAGCAAGCATCGAAGCGCAAGCCAGCGAAGCAAGGGATAAAGTTTGATCCGGTCAACCCGGGCGCCCCGAGCGCTCCGGGCGCCCCGGTCAAAGCTGATCCCGAAGTCAAAGGGATCAGAAGCTGACCGAGATCAAGCCGGATCAAATGCCACGTGGGGGGGGGGGGGCGCCCCCGACGATCCGGGCGCCCCCAGGGCTATTTAAAGGCCCCTCGACCCCAAGCTTCAACAACAACTTCCAATCAACGCTTCTACGCTCTTCTGCTCTCGCGCTTCGCCCCGGAATCCTTCCAACTCGAGTCGACGACGTCCTGCTGCTCCGAAAAAGTTGATCTACCCCGGACGTCGGTAAAAGAGCGATTTAAGTTTACTGTACTTAATTCTGTAATAATCTTTTGTAAACTATTTGCGCCTTATATAGAATTGCCCAAAGTAAACGGTCAACGACCGTGGGCCTTGGAGTAGGAGTCGACCCAGGCTCCGAACCAAGTAAAATCGACCGTGTCTCTGTGTGATTTTGTTTTTATTAATTTCCGCTGCGTACTTGCTCTAAGTGTTTCCGAAAAATGATTTCCGATATTCACCCCCCCTCTATCGATTTTCTCGATCCAACATTTGGTTATTGAAAGAGCCAGATGGATGTTCACCTGAAGACTCAGGTAGACATGTGGATCATAATTCAGACCAGATTCGACCTCCCAAGAGACGAGCAAGGGACGGTACTGAGCTATGAAAAGTGGGATGCATCTGCCAAGAAGAAAATTGAAGCCGATGCAAAAGCAACACAAACTCTTCAATGTGGACTCACGAAGGAGGAGCTAAACCGTGTCGGATCTTTCAGTAGCGCCAAGGAATTGTGGACTAAGCTGATAGAACTCCACGAGGGAACGTCTAACACCAAGGTAAGCCATCATGATTTGCTATTAAACAAATTGTATAATCTAAAAATGCATGACGGAGAAACTACATCTCAACTGTACGCCCGGATACAAGAAATTATGAACGGGCTTCATATCATAAGGCACACCATTGAAAATAGGGATTTGATCAGGTATACACTTAACACCTTCCCTAGAAACTCACTGTAGGCATCCATGGTTGATGCTTATAAAGTTTCTAAGGATTTATCTAAGATAAAATTAGATGAACTATTTTCAGAGTTTGAATTATATGAACAGATTAACGGTGCACTTGCAGAGAAAGGTATTGCTTTACTTGTAGGAAAAATAAAAAAGAAGGCACCAGAATCAGAATCGGATTCTGACTCAGAATCCGAAGAAGAAGAACTGGCGGAGCTTGTGAATGTTGTCTGAAAATTATTCAAAGCTCGCAAAGCCTAAAAAAAAAGAAGATGGGACAACCAAAGGATGATCCGGCTGGACCAAAGAACAAGGCAGACCTCACTAGTTATGGGTGTGGAAAGAAGGGGAATTTCAAGTCTGAATGCTCGAACACAAAGGAAACAAAAAAGCAATGGAGGAAGAAAGCGTTGCAGGCAACCTGGGATGAGTCGTCTTCGGAATCGGACGAGGATGAACCAACGCACTCTAACCTCCTCGCGTTAACAGCTCAAGATGAGATCGATATTGACTCCAAATCAAAAGAAAAAATGGAGCACGGAACTGTCTCACTGTCGGAAACTGGCCAACTTAAGGTAACGAGTTATTCAAAATCAGATCTATACAAACTTATTTCTTATCTATCTCGTAAACTAGTTAAGTCTCATGACCTTGTCAAGTCTCTCCAAGAGGAGGTAAAACTCCTTAAGGAAGAAACTAGCTTGAGTCCTTTGACTAAGAAAGTTCAAGTCGAAACCTCAACTCAAGTCCAAAGACTTGAGGAAGGGAATTTCTCCCTGAAGTCGAAACCTCAACTCAACTCATAGCAAACTTGGAACAGTTTACCCTGGATTCCAAGAATCTTGATTTGATTCTTGGAAAATAGAAGTCTGTTCTAAATCGATCCAGAATTGGATTTAAAGCTAATTCACGATTTAGATCTTATTATTCAGTAGTGAACCACCCTAACACCCGAGTTCAAGCATGGGTCCCCAAATCAAGCTTGACAAATCAAGTCGGACCAAATCAATATTAGGTCCCTAAGGTTCATATCCACTATTTAAACAGACCAAAATGAAGGATATGATCCAGGGTGAGCAAATAAAAGACTATTCATGTGGTTAGGTAATATTGATTGAATACCTCCTCTGATATTTGTTTACTTTTATTTTTTTTATTTATCTTGATTAGAATTAGAAATTTTTAGTTAAGGACCAGATATGAATGAAACTTGCTCAACCTAGTATTAGGGTGGGGCGAGTTGATAGTACGTTAGAAAAGCCGTCTATGGATTCAAGTAGGAGAAGGCATCTTCTATTTGGTCTTCTTAGTCCGGTGGAACTAACCGAAGCTACCTCACCACATCCTCGACTAGTTAGACCAAGAATTTTGAACGAGGAATTTAAAAATATTATTTCTTTTTGCGGCTTTGTCTCAGAAAGGGTTGTGAAACCAATAAGGCTAAGGCCAAAGAATGTCTCTATGGCTCACCAAGACCTAGAAGCCAAATACTGCAATATATTTTTAAATTACTAATTCTTAAATCTGAATCTAACTCAAATTTCAATCAGATCTTAGACTTAACCTAATTTGAAGATAAAATTGAAATCATCTCACAAAACAAATAAGGTACTCTATTTTGTCACTTAGAAATAGGTGAGATGATTAAGATAAATAAAGTTAGACTAACCCAAGTTTCTTTTAAAATTTTCTTTTTCAACTATATTTAAGTTTTAAATTCTTTTTCAAAAATTCTATTCAATCTTTTTCAAAAATACTCTTTCAAAATTCTTTTCAATCAGGCTAATCAGATCAAACTGGTTAGACCGAACTCTGTCTTACAAATTCAACCTAGGCTTAACATGATTGATCACTTAGATTGGGTGAGACAGACTAGGCAAGTGAACTTGAGCAACCTATCCTGTACTTCTATTAAACTGGATCCAAACTAAGCCACTTTATGTGTAGGAACATAAAGACTTAGACCAGTGGATGTTGGATAGTGGGTATTCTAGACATATGACTGGAAATATTTCTAAGTTCACCAAGCTAAAATACAAGGACCTAGGAACAGTGACGTTTGGTAACAATGTTACACTTAAGGTAATCGGGTCAGGTAACATTGAACTAAGCTCCGACTTTACTATTAAAAGAGTCTTTTTGGTTGATAATTTTAAATTTAATTTACTTAGTATTAGTCAGCTTTGTGATACTGGATACTTAGTCACTTTCACTAACCAAGACTGCCTAATTAAGAACTTACAAGACCCAAGGGTTACCCTGAAAGGAATTAGGAAAAATAACATCTACATCATAAACCTACCTACCTCACTTAAGTGTTATCTAACCCAGGTAGAAGAAACTAAACTCTGGCATAGGAGATTAGGACATGTCAATCTAAAGTTAATCTCCAGACTCAGCCAAAAAGGACTAGTCAAAGGGCCAAAGGCATACTCAAACTTATGAATCTTGAAAATTTGATTTGTGGTCCATGTCAACAGAGTAAATAGATCAAGTCTACCCATAAACTTACCCAGTCCGACCTGACCCAATATGTACTTGAGCTCCTATATTTGGACCTATTTGATTCTCATGGAGCCAAGTCACTAAGCGGAAACCGGTACTACTTATAATTGATGATTATTCTAAATTCACTTGGGTCCAATTTCTTAAAACCAAAGATCAAAGTCTTGAATCCTTCGAAACTTTAATTAGAATCCTTGAGAATCAAAAAGATACCAAAGTTAAAAGAATTCGAAGTGATTACGAGTGCGAATTCGAAAATCTAAAGTTTACTAATTCTGTAATAAAAATGGATATTTTCATGGATTTTTATGTCTTAGGACTCCCCGACAAAATGGTTTAGTTGAAAGACGAAATAGAACCCTCCAAGAAGCAGCTAGAACCATGCTTAATGAGTATAACTTGGCTAATCATTTTTGGGCAGAAGCAGTTAGCACTGTCTGCTATATTCAAAATAGGATCCTTATCAATAAAAGACATAATATGACCCCCTATGAAATCTATTATAATAAATCACCCAACCTACATTATCGAAGGGTCTTTGGATGTAAAGCCCACATTTTAAACACAAAAGACTACTTAGGTAAATTTTAATCCAAAACCTCCTTGGGAATATTTTTAGAATACTCAATCACAAGTAGAGCCTACAGAGTATATAACAAATAAACTATTAAGATCGAAGAAACCACTAATATAGTGTTTGATGAGGAAAACCAATCTAATCCAAATCTGCAATCTAATCAACCCAACTTGACTAACTCAACAGACGATGAGTCTAGACTAGACCAACTTACTGATTTATCCACTGAACCAATCTTAGACTCACCTACTGAACCGATCCCTGAACCAAATATAATTTTACCTATTGAATCGGTCCCTGAACCAAATGTAATTTCACCTATTGAACCGGTTCATGAACCAACCCTAAACCTACCAGCCGGACCTGAGGCTGAACCAAGTTCTAGGAGACCTAAGAAATTCAACTTTGAGTTGTTAGGATTTTCTGACTCAGATTATGCCAGATGTAAGTTAGATAGAAAAGTACAAGTGGGAGTTGTCAATTACTAGGTCAGAGTCTAGTCAGTTGGTGCAGTAGAAAGCAACACTGTGTTGCCTTATCTAAACTGAAGCAGAGTATGTTGCCTTAGGGGAATGCGTAGCTCAACTCTTATGGATGATGCATACCCTTAGGGACTTCAACTTAGACTATGCCCAACCAAGGTATATATTGATAATATCAGTTCTATAAATCTTATCAAAAATCTAATTCACCACTCTAGAACTAAACATATAGAAGTGAAACATCACTTTGTTGGGGACCATGTAGCTAGGGGGGAGATTGTCCTTCAACATGTTGATTCTAAATCTAACCTAGTAGACATTTTTACTAAACCCTTACCTGAGTCTGAGTTCAGTTCATTAAGAAGGCAGCTTCGAATGTGCTTAGTAGAGTAGGTCTTCTTTTGTTTGCTTTCGATTTATTCATCTTGGTAAATTTTGTTGTTAAAGGTTTCAAATACTGTACTTAAGTTTTCAAAATTTTCAAAAACTCGATGTTTTCAAAACATAGTTTTATTTTTGACTTTAAAACTACCCCTTTCAAAACTAAGGTTTTTCTTCGACACAGACTTAGCTTAGGCTTAACCCTAATATGCATGTTCCTATAGTTCTAGCAGCCAACATCTCACAAGCACATTAGGAATAACTTGGTTGACAATCTAGAATGGGTTGAGATGCTTAGGATTGTTGCCCTAGATTTAAGATGCTTCAATTCAGTGCATCGAAACAAGTTGGGGGCACTATAAATGCAATTCATATTAATCAAGTCAAGTATTCTGGCTAACTTACCTGATTTATGAAAAATACTTGACTTGACTGACCCAAGTGAAAGCTGCTATTTGTTGCCGTCAACAAGTAGCTAACAAGTCAGACAGGTGCCTGAGAGGATTTTTTTAAATTCATTTCTAATTTTCGTGCTTGGACTCAAAATGAAGGTGCCTAGACTTGACCTAAACTTAAACTTATTTTTTATGTTATCTTACTTAAACTAAATTGCTCTGATACACTTCTTACCCTTATATTAAATAATTTTGATATATGACAGAGGGGGAGAGAAAGGAAGAGTTCAAAGTAAGTTCAACGTGTTTTCAAAATATTTTTTAAGTGTTAGGAAAATTTTTTGATACAAAAAGAAGAAGTTCAAAGTGATTAAGAAATCTTTCAAAATCTTTCAAAGTGTTAGAAAAGCTTTTCAAAGTGTTAGAAAAGTTTTTTCAAAGTATTTCAAAGTGATAGAAAAGTTTTTCAAAAGTGTTAGAAAGTTTTTTTTAAAAGTGTTAGAAAATTTTGTTCGAAAAAAGTACTTCAGCTTTTTCGAAAGTGAGCTAAAATTTTTTAAGTATTTCAAAAAACTTAAAAGTATTTTTTCAGCTTTAAAAAAAAGGGCAACTTAGTCTCTGAACTGTTTAAATCATACTTGAAAAAGACTAAGTCCAGTTTTTGAATATATATTTGATTAAGGGGGTGATAACTAGTTAAGGGGGAGATCTAAAAATAAAATTTTATTTCCCTATTTGAACCTGTTGTTTTGTAGCTTAACTTTGAACTGGGTTGCCATAATCAAAAAGGGGGAGATTGTTGGTGCCGAAAGTACAGATCGAACCTTATTTTGATAAGTGGCAAAGGGTTCAAGTTAAGTTGGTTTGTTGGTACTGATAAACGCGTGAAGCTTGCAGGAAAGTCCTAGATAAGATAGACAAGAAGTCTTGACCTGTAAGGTTGAGCAAGAAGTCCTGGTCGGGGATCGTGGACAGGAGTCGAGACGGGTTGAGGTGGAGCGTCGTCGAGTTTCGGGTTCTCGGAGGCCGAGCAAAAGTCAACCGGAGGAGCCGGTTGGCAAAATATAAAATCTCCTGAGAGGAGTAGGTAAGGATGCGCTCCCCGAGAGGGAACAGTAGGCGTCGGTCCAACCTAAGGTTTCAGGTAAAACCTAAATGTTAGGACCAAGCACTGGCTGTAAATCCATACATGCATTAATTCTATTTATTATTGTGGAACTAACCCTTGTTGCAGATGAAGAAGTTGACTCAGTTGGACTAGGGCGCCTGAATGGGACTTAGGTGCCTGGGAGTTGGCAATGGGTGGCTGAGCTGACGCAACGGTCAAGCTTGCATGGCGAGTGTTGAGTGGAGGAGCCACGTCAACACTCAGGCGCCTGAAAGGGATTAGGGCGTCTGAGCCAGGATAGAGTTTGACTGCACGATGGATAGAATTGCCACCCGAGATGCTGTGACTTGGGCGCCTGAAAGATTACTATATAAAGCGGTCGAGAGCAACACCCCAGCACATCAATTCATACTCTGTGATCAGTCTGTTGTCCTGTGTGCTGCGCGATTAACGTCTCAATAATGCCGAAATGGCATTTGACTCACCGAGCGAAGAACTTCAACTCATTCAAGGAGTTCAATATATTTGCTTTAATTTTTGCACACTAAAGTATTGTAATCTATACATTCATTTGACTATTAGTGATTGCCCAACGCAAACGATTAAGGATCGTGGGTCTTATAGTAGGAGCCGGTCAAAACTCCGAAGCAAGTAAAAAGAACTTGTGTTAGTGTGCTGTGATCTATTTTCCGCTGCGTACTCGATTGTTTTAAAATCCAAAGTTTTTATAAGTGATTTTCACCCCCCTCTATCGCTCATCTCGATCCTACAATATCTGCAGACGATATCCCTCCACAGGATCTTCATAATAGCTTCTTCTGTTATCCGAGCTAAGGGCTTTGCTTCTACCCATTTAGAGAAGTAATCAATGATAACCAACAAAAATTTCTTTTGTTGAAACCCGATCGGTAGGGCTGTAATCGAACCGAGCCGAGCTGAATACCTGAGAGTTTGAGATTGGTTCGTTTATTATCGAGCCGAGCTCGAGCTTAATTTATCGAATATAGTGATGACTCGCGAGCATATTCGAGCCTAATCGATCCCTAAACGAACTTACCAAATATAAATTATTCATCAATTTACTGAAAAAATAAATTATATATTCTAAAAAATATAAAATATTTACTAAAATATATGATTTTATTCGTACAAATGAGTTTTATTGGATATTTTATATTTATTAAATGTAAAAGTGTCAAAATTATATATTTAATATTTAATATTAATTTTATATTTTACGAACTAGCTCACGAGCTTATTAACGAGCCTGTTCACGAGCTAACGAGCCGAATACTACTGAGTTTGAGTTTGTTTCGTTAATATTAATGAGCTTTATTAAACGAGATCGAACGAGCTTT
Source organism: Boesenbergia rotunda (assembly GCA_024364735.1). Taxonomy (NCBI): domain Eukaryota; kingdom Viridiplantae; phylum Streptophyta; class Magnoliopsida; order Zingiberales; family Zingiberaceae; genus Boesenbergia; species Boesenbergia rotunda. Next base: position 282,742 of record JAGFNQ010001982.1, on the reverse strand, counting down.
TATCGAATCGAGCTCCGAATAATTCACGAGCGGCTTGATTCATTTACAGCCCTACCGATCGCGAAAGGACCCATAATATCTATTCCCTATTGATCGAACGAGCATGATGCTGTAGAAGTCCAAAGATGCTCTATTAGCCGATGAATAATGTGTTGATACTTCTAATAAGATTCACAACCCACCATAAATTTATTAGCTACCTCTTGCAAAGTGCGCCAAAAATACCCAGCTAATATAATCTTCCGAGCAAGTGACCGTTCTCCGATATAACTACCATATATACCTTCATGTACCTCTCTCATTATATACACCGTATCCTCTGGACTAATGCATTTCAAAAGAGGCTGAGTAAGTACTCTTTTATATAATGTATCCCCCACCAGAGTGAACCTAGCCGCCCGACGCTTAAATAAACACGTATGATCACCAGGATCTCCATGAAGCTCCCCTATTTGCAATTTGTTTATAAAAGGAACTCGCCAATCAAACTGCCCAACCTACACATTCTCTCTATCAATTTGAACAACCAATATTTTGTGACTTATGGAGTCTTTTAATGTCCATTAGGCTAAGAAACTAGCCAAATTAGCTAGCTCATCAACTCTAGTATTGTTCGCCCTGGGGATTTTCTGTAAGACGACTTCTACAAAATTTGACTTTAGTTGTTAGAAAGCTTGCACATACATTTTCATTCACTTATTGCGCACTTTAAAATCCCCCTCAATTTGCTGAGCTACAAGCAAAGAGTCTGAATGAATAATTACTCGACAAGCCGAGACCTATCTTACTGCTTGCAGGCCGGCTAGCAAGACTTCATATTTAGCTTCATTATTAGTTGCTCTGAAGTTCAGACGAATGGATATCTGCAAAACATCCTCTTTTGGAGAGACCAATAAAATCCCTACTCCACTGCTTTGCTGCGTAGAAGATCCGTCCACATATATCCTCCAAATATCTTGGTTATCAGGTGTGATTAGTGACTCCGCCATGAAATCCGCTAGGGCTTGAGCTTTAATAGCCGTTTGGGGCTGATATTGAACATCATACTCACTCAGCTCTATTTTCCACTTAATCAATCTACCCCAAGCCTCCGGATTTGTCAAAACCCGCCCAAGCGGGCTATTAGTCAAGACAATGATAAGATGAGCTAAGAAATATGACCTTAAACGACCTGTGGTCAAGACTAATCCATAAGCCAATTTCTCCAGAGTAGTATATCTACTCTCTGCATCCTTCATAACATGGCCAAAGAAGTATACGGGATATTGAGCTACACCTTCTTCCCGAATCAATGTCGAGCCAAATGCCCAATCAGTAGACAAGAGGTATACATACAAAGATTCCTCTGTCACCGGCTTGTATAAAATAGGAAGCCCAACCAAATATTTCTTCATCTTCTCAAATGCTTGATTACATCTTTCATCCCACTCAAACTTAGCTTCCTTTCTTAGCACTTTGAAGAAGAGAAGGTACGATCAACAGACCTGGCAATAAACCTTGACAGTGCAGTTATCCAACCAACCAACCTTTGTATATCTTTCAGGTTGGTCGGTAGAGACATGTCTAAAATGGCTTGCACCTTTTCTGAGTTAGCCTCAATCCCTAACTCGATGACCATGTAATCCAAGAAGCACCCACTCTTAAACTGGAACAAGCACTTGGCTGCATTGAGCTTTATTTGATTGTGTCTTAATGTGACAAATGTTTCTTCCAAGTTGGCTATCAGATCACTCCCGCGCTACGTCTTTACAAGAATATCATCTATATATACTTCAATGTTTCTCCTGATTTGATGTCGAAAGACCTTGTCCATCATCCTTTGGTAGATAGCTCCAATGCTTTTCAACCCGAACGACATAACGTTATAACAATAAGTACCATCAGAGGTTATAAAACTAACCTTTCCTTGATCTTCCCTAGCGAGAGGAACTTGATGATACCCTTGATAAGCATCCAACATGCATATATACTCATATCCAGACGTAGAATCAACCATTTGATCTATTCGAGGCAAAGGTTAGTAATCTTTAAGGTAAGCTTTATTCAAATCACGAAAATCAATACACACCCGCCATTTATCCCCGGGCTTGGAGATCAATACTACATTCGCTAACCAAGTAGAAAATTGAACTTTTTGGATGTGTCCAGCCTGTAGTAGTTTGTCAATTTCTCTCAAATAATCCTGTCTTGTTTTGGTGCGAAGTGCCGTCTCTTTTGCTTGATAGGGCGACTTTCGGGAAGAGTATTCAGGCGATGTGTCATCAAAGTTGGATGCACTCCTTTAATTTCTTCATCCGACCAAGCGAACACATTATAATGATGAGTAAGGCAGTTTTTAAGCTTTCGTTTCAGGTCAAAATGCAGGTCAGCCGCAATCCTAGTTGTCCCATCCGCTCGGTGCAGATGAATTTGCACTTCTTCTTGTTTCTCTGACCATCTATCCTTTGCCCCCTTGGTAGTCCAGGTATTAGACAGTTCAATTTAACGTGTCCAATGCTGCCTAGTAATCTTGCAGCTATCAGTTCAGACTTCATCAATATAACACCGTCGAGAAGTCAACTGGCTCCCTTTGACTTCCCCTACTTTATCAGCCACAGGAAACTTAACTTTTTGGTGATAAACTGATACCACAACCTGAAAAAGACTTAACGTCGATCGACCCAGAATTACATTATATGATGACACCGTATCCACCACAAGGAATGGAGTTCTCTTTGTCTTTGAAATACTCTCGTCCCCTAGAGACAATGAGAGATACATTTGACCAAGCGGTAGCACTCGGTGTCCCGTAAAATCAAATAAAGGTGTGGCGATTGGTTGGAGCTCATCTTCCTCAATTTGCATCTAATCAAGGGGCGCCTTGAAGATAATATTAATCGAGCTTCCTGTGTCAACAAATACCCGTTTAACAACATAATTAGTTATCATTGCTTCGATTACCAGGGCATCTTCATGTGGGGCTTCTACTCGCTCCAGGTCACCTGGGCCAAAGGAGATAATAGGGTTGATCGACCCCGCTCAGCTGGTACCTATTGAGTAGTTCTCCAATTGGCGAGCATGGGACTTTCGAGCTCTATTGGAATCTCCATTGGTTGGCCTTCCTGAAATCATGCCAACCCTTCCTCTGGGCGTTCCCCGAATGGGAGCATTCCCTTTTGTCGGGTCCCGTATGGGTGATTACGACTTTTTTGGGGAAGACTCCCTTTACCTAGGTGACCTCCTCCTAGAGTGAGACCTTGTTCTTTGCAGAAGATTCCTTTCTTCTGTCAACCCCTCTCGAGTGGAATTCCGACGAGCATTGGGAGAGAACCCTCATTCACGCTTCCCTCTGACTCCATTGTTTTTATCTTGACGAAGAATATAACACTCCTCCGTGGAGTGGGAGTAAGAATGGTGATATGAACAGAACTTCTTTCCCGTTGGTACTTCCCGCTCAGGAGGGACCTGATCGGTCATAAGGAGGAGCTAGAGATGTTTGATTGATCAGCCTGACCAATCACAATTAGGGCTCTGAGATTCCTTTTATCGTTCACCAGAACGATCAGGATCTCTCCCTGATCGGTCACCAGACCGATCAGGAGCCGAACAGAAGCCTTCTGTTCTCTCCCTGATCGGTCTGGTGACCGATCAGGAGTCGAACAGAAGCCAAACAAGGTTTTTGTTCTCTCCCTGATCTGTCACCAGACCGATCAGACAACTCTGGATCGATCACCAGTCCGATCCACAACGGAAGTTCGTGCCAACTTCCCTGATCGGTTACCAGATCGATCCAGCCAAGACCAATTCCACCATAAGTAAAGAGAACAGGCTCCTTAGCCTTCTCTGACTCGTGCTCAGTTCCCCGGACCAAGACTCCGTGCCCAGCTTCACTCACTGGGACTTTATTCCACCTAGCTTCCCAAGCTAGGACCTGGCTTCACTCACCAGGGTTTCAGTCAACCTAGCTTCCCAAGGTAGGACCTGGCTTCACTCACAAGGGTTTCATCCAACCTAGCTTCCCAAGCTAGGACATGGCTTCACTCATCAGGGTTTCATCCAACCTAGCTTCTCAAGCTAGGACCTGGCTTCACTCACCAGGGTTTCATTCAACCTAGCTTCCCAAGCTAGGACCTGGCTTCACTCACCAGGGTTTCAGTCACCCGGTCTCACTCACCGGAAGTCGTGCCCAATCCCCGACCAGGGCTTAAACCAGACTCATCTCATTAACCTAAACTAAAATCGGTGTCGACACCAAAACAACAATCAGGGTCAGATTGCATCAACAGATTCTAGGGTTAGAACCCTAGAAAGACAAAATCAAGCTTTAAGGGAAATGCTTGATAAATTAGAGAAAACCCTAAATAGATTTACTATTGGATCTAAAGAGTTAAGTATGATGTTGGGTAGCCAAAATCCCAACAACGATAGATTGAGTTTGGGATACCGGTCTAGGTCCTTAAATACTAAGAAAAAGTTATAAGCAAGAGTGTTATATAACTATAGCAAGGAGAAGTCCAAAAATGGTAAGAGAATGTCATTTAAGGGCAAGAAGAAATTAACCAAAGACAAGGTGTCCAAGATTAAGAAGGTAAAATTTATAGGCCATGTGTTACAAGTGGTGGACCACTGTGGCCTAGCAATTGTTAAGGAGTCACCTAGGGAAGTGGTTAAGGTTAAGAGCTCAAAGGGGAGATCAAAGAGCCAATTTGGAACCCATGATCAATGGATCTCAGGAGGATATCTCTTGGGAGTCTAGATGGGCCATGGAATGTGCCAAAGAGTTTGAAGATGATTTGAGTTCAACCTTAGGAATTTAGCACATGTGGTTTGAATTTTATGCATGAAAATATGACATTGAGGTCATATTGTATGAAAATTAGTTTTTGATGTATAGATGTCATATAAACCAATGCTAGGGATGCATTATGGGTTGGTATGAGCAAATACATCAAGAGAAGGCCAAAACTAGGACTTTAAGTCAAGGTTTATTTAAACCATTTAGATAGTTTTGAATTTTGTGTCAATCTTAGGATCCGAGATATGTACATTTTTAAATATATTTTTTCAAGTAGACACGGGTGCCACAAATCCCTCCATAAAATTTAGAAATTTTTGAAGAATTATGGAATTATTGGCGCATTTTTAAAATTGGGTTCAAAAATGCTGAAATGCCAATTTTAGGGTGTTAGTCGACTGGTGCAAAGGAGCAGTCGACTGGTAACAGTGCTTTATAGAGTGAGAAAGCTTTTGTGAGGTTTTTTTGATAGGGATTAGTCAATTGGTAACTGTCTCAGTCGACTGATACATGTCGAAACTATTTTTAGCAAAGTCAAAAAATATTCTAATGATGTCAAACATGTATATAATCTTATGGGGAGTTAATACACACTGTTTATGATCATTAGGGGGTTAAAGAATCCAATAATTGAGATATTGTTGGAGTTCTTTTTGATGTATGACAAAGGGGGAGAAGTGTTGAATTTATGTGGAAAACCAACACACCTTTGCAAGAAATCCAAGCTCAAGGGGGAGCTTAGGTGAAGGGGAAGCAATTGTTGCTCAATTGTTGGCAAAGGGGAAGAAGTACCTTTGCAAGAAAAACATACTCAAGTGGGAGTTTAGGTAAAGGGGGAGTCTAAAGTTAGGTTTCATGATTTATACATGTTCATTTGCATTAATATTGTTTTCCTAACTTAAACGGGTTGTCAAACATCAAAAAGGTGGAAATTGTTAGAGTAATCTAGGTTTTGATGTTTGGGCAAATGTTTAAGTTAGGTTTATTGTTATATTTGATATGCATTGTGAGTGTGTAGGATACAGGTATAACAAGGAAAGTCCAAGTGGAATCTTGGCAAATGAGGAAAGTTAAGGACTGAGGCATAAGAAAGCTCCAGAAGGTAAGTCATGAAGGATGGGGAGTCATCCGAGGGATGCAAGACTAATGGAGGAGATTAGAAGGCTATGTCTTCACAAAGAAAGGCCCGACAACAAGGATTGAGGCCGAAGGAAGCTCCAAAAGGCAAGATGTAAAGGATGGAGAGACATACGAGGGACGCAAGGCTGATAGAGGAGACTAGAAGGCTAGGTCTAGGTTGGTCGGGCGAGGACGAGTGCTGAGTGAATGTACTCATGGTTGAAACCCTAGGTTTAGTGTTGTACCAGTTGATTGGTATGAGATCAGTCGACTAGTTGAGGCCACAGAAAGATCAGTCAACTGATCTTTTTGTGCAGTCGACTAGTGTCGGCTGAATTCGAATATTGGCTGTAACATTCGAATTTGACAGCTGTCAGTCGACTAGTAACTGCTGAATCAGCAAACAAGTTCTATTTAAGAGAATTGGGGTTGCTTGATCAAGGTTGACGAAATAAGCTTAGTTAAAGCTTATTAGTAGTCTACTAGTGTTCAAGTGTTCTTGGTGAGGTTGTGACGAGATTTCTTCACCCACAAGGAGCTACGTGAGCTAGCCGGAGATTTTTCGAGGAATCATCCATCGATAGATTGGGATCGTCCACCTTACGGATAGCCGTGGGGTAGGAGCACCATCTCTGAACCACGTAAATCGACGTGTGTTTGCAGTTTGATTTCCTTTTGTTAGTTTAGTTTATTTTGTATTCGATTGCGCACAGACAAAGTGTAGGTAAAACCACAATTAGTGGGTGATCAGCTATTCACCCCCCCCTCTAGCTAGGTCCTAGATCTCCAATAGGTTTTTGTTATTTTCTGTGAACCATCTCAAGTTGCTAGCACAACTAAGATGACCCATCTCCAAAATTGCGAAGAATTGTGTTTTGTGGAAACTATTAGAAGCACGGACGTGTTGATCGTACAGAGATCCGGTGAACCAAGGACTTGTGGGATACGCTAAGGGCACGCATTAAATGTATAACTATTTAATAGATAGAATTTCATACAAATTTTCACATAGATCACTCAAGAGATCTTATTTTCCGCTATGTTTTAAAGTTCTTTATACATAAAGATCCTTACAATTTGGCCAGGCGGGACGGGGTGACCCTTCAACTTAGCAGGTTGGGAAATCCTCAATCTAATCCAATCTAAGACGGGTTGCGGGTTAGACGGTTCAACTCACGGGCCTATCAATTTTTTAAAATTAAAAAAAATATATCTTCAACATTTTACTTCAAAAAGGTTTTCTCAATCAAATATATTCAGAAACGTATATTTTAAATGTAAATGGACAAATGAGCACTTATATTTGATAAAACATACTATTTTTATTTCAAATTATAACAAAAAAAAGATAATAAATTGACAAAAAAAAATTTAGCTTACATGTGTTTCTCAACCCTCGAGCCAATTCAAGCCCGTCACAGGCTGACCTGCGCAGCTGCAGGCTTGGGTTAATAAAATTTCAACCCGACCAACTTAAATTGTTTAATAGGACTAGTTAATTCAACGGACTCAATCCAAATTAACGACTCTATTTCTAATTATTCCAATATAGTAGTTTTTTGTTTTTATTTTATTTTTAGTAAGTTTACACATCCATCTTAGTATTCTCATTTTCGCTAGATTATTTTTGTATACACGTTTTTCCCTAACCCAACATTTTGATCCATAAAATACTAAGGGCTATAGATATAGTAGTCTTGTAAAATTTTCCTAGAGCATACATGATTTTATATAATTTTTCTTGTAACATAGGGGCTACATCCCAGAACATAAATGAGATTGCAAGACAAACAGAAAGAATATATTTATGAAACTTGCTTGTTGCAATTCAAATCATGTTTGAAAATTCTGGAGAATTAAATTTTCCACTCAAATTATTTATTATGGTCATATATGTTCTTGTTTGAAATAGAATTTGTAGGTTACAATTCGGTATTATTTGATTTTTGGACCTTTAACTCTCTTGTTCTACCTCCTGTTGGTGCAAGAAGCATCAGTGATATCCTCCTCAAGTGTTTCAATAATTAACAATATACTTAAGTTAGTGATACATTAGAACAAGGAAGGGTGAGTCAAGAAAGGAGTACCAAAGTGAAGGAAAGTCTTAGTTAACCTAGGCAATAAGTCCTGGTTCGAAGAATTGGGCATTAAGTCCTAATCATGGATTGGGCACTAAGTCCTGGCCGCGGGCTGGGCACCGAAGACCTGACCGAGGGTTGCACACAAAGTCCTGGTTCAAGGAATTGGGCAATAAGTCCTGATCGCGGACTGGGCACCGAAGACCTGACCGAGGGTTGGGCACGAAGTCCTGATTCAAGGAATTGAGCAATAAGTCCTGGCCAAGGGCTGGGCACCGAAGTCCTGACATAGGGTTGGGCAATAAGTCCTGGTCGTGGACTGGGTACGAAGTCCTGGTGAGTGAAGCTGGGCAAAAGTCCTGGTGAGTGAAGCTAGGCAATAAGTCCTGGACGTGGACTGGGCACGAAGTCCTGGTCGTAAGATTAGACAAAAGTCCTGGTGAGTGAAGTTGGGCAAAAGTCCAACCGGATGAGCCGGTTGGCAAAACTTCTCCTAAGAGGAGTAGGTGAAAGGCGCATTCCCCGGGAAGGGAATATAGGCGTCGGTTCGACCTAGGGTTTCACGGGAAATCCGAAGTCAGAACCAATTCAGTAAGGCTAAGGGCATATACTTGTTTGTCTTGTGTTTGTATATCTTGCAGATACCTAAAATTGAAGACAAAGCAGACAAACAAACATAAAGAAGATGAATCACTGCTTCCAAGGCGCCCCCATTGAACCAGGGTGCCCCCAAGCATCCAGGCGCCCTGGATGCCAGCGCCTGGATGAATCAGGCACCCAACATGCTCCCAGGTGCCCAATAAGGCAGGTTTTATCAGATCACAAAGTTTACGATTTGGATGAAGTTTTGACCGCCTATAGGGCGCCCCAAAGGCTCTAGGGCGCCCGTGAAGATGCTATATAAAGGGGTTCGACCCCTCAACTAAGAACAACAATTCCAACTACATTATAAGCATTCTGAGTGAATGAAAAGTGCTAGAGACGAAGCCCTGCGACCAAGGAGGCTCCAGGAGGAAGTGCGCGGCACTTCGGAGTTCCAGATCGGCCGGGATCGTCATTCTTTGTTTGGTTTGATTTACTTTCTGCATTTAATTTCCTTAATATTTTTTATTGTAAATCGTGCACTGTAAGATGGGTTTCTCCACCTCCGAAAAGTCCGGAAAGGAGACCATTAGTGGACGGGTGTTTCCCGTGCTTAGGCCTTGGACGTACTGACCCTGGGGGGTTGGGAACCAAGTAAAATCCCGTGTACACTCTGTCGATTGTTTTTTGTTCTGTCTATTTTTCCGCTGTGCTACTAACTCTGAATAGAACGAACGATCGAAAGTTTATGACACGCTTTCCGAAGAAATTTTACAAGTCAATATTCACCCCTTCTATCGACGGCACCGGTCCCCACAAGTGGTATCAGAGCCTGGTAGCCTCTTCACCGGACTAATAGCCGACGGAGCAAAGACGCCAGGAGTTGAGAAGGAGCCCAGGGTGAATTAGGTATTTTTCTTAATTATGGTCAATTTCAGATTTCATATTACATGTTTCAAGTGCAGGGAGAGAGGGCACTATAAAAATCAGTGTCCTACTCGTAAGACTCGATCTTCACCATCGACAACAAAGGAGGTACCAGCGCCCAAAGTCCGGAGGGACAAGAGTCATATAAAGTGTTTCAAATGTCAAAAGCACGGACACTACAAGAATCAGTGTCTGTCAAATGTACGAAAAGTTTATGTTCGTAAAGATTTTCAAATTCCTGCATTGTCTTATGATAATAACTTAGATAATTTTTCTGAAAAATTAGAATTATTGCATAGTCAAATTAACATTTTGCATAACCTATTTCCAAATGTAGATAATATTAAAATATCAGATATCAACTTATTAATTTTTGTTATTAATGCAATGATTTTTAGAATTAATTCTAATAATTTTTCTGAAAATAATCGTGAAAATATTAAGGATAATTCTGAAAATAATCCTGAAAATATTAAGGATAATTCTGACAATAATTCTGAGAACGTTAAAAATGAACTTGAGGATATTCAAGTTATTTCAGAGGATATCGAAGATATTTCTGAGGATAGTGAAGATAAAACCGTTTTTGATGATGATTTAAATATCAATTTCTTGGATAATCTTGAAGATAATTATAAAACATTAATTAGTAGCCCTGAAAACTACTCCACCTACTATGAAGATATAGAAGGATATAATTTTGATTATAAAGATGAGGAGGAAGATGAATTTTTCAGAATCAAGGCTACAGATAATAAAATCTACAAATATTCAAACAGAAGTGTTAGAAAAACTTGAAAAATTAAATGAAGAAGAAATAGTAGATAAGTCAGACTTTTTTGAAATAATGAAAATGATACAATTAAACCCATAACTATTAACTAACACAGAAAATTTTGAAACTTAAATTAAATTAAATCCTAATTAATTTGTACCTTACTTTAATCCTTAATTATTTCAACCTAAATTAAATCTTAAATAATTTTTACTTTAATCCTTAATTATTTCAACCTAACTTAAATCTTAAATAATTTTTACTTTAATCCTTAATTATTTCAACCTAAATTAAATCTTAAATAATTTTTAATTTAATCCTTAATTATTTCAACCTAAATCCTAATTAATTTTTACCATACTTTAATCCTTAATTATTTCAACCTAAATTAAATCTTAAATAATTTTTACCTTAATTTAATCCTTAATTATTTCAACCTTAATTAAATCTTAATTATTTTAACCTTAAATTAATCCTTAATTATTTTAACATTAATTAATTCTAATTAATTTTTTTAACAACTTAAATTAAACCCAAATTAATTATTAATTCTCAACAATTAAACCTTAATTAAGTTTTTAATTAATTCTTAATTAACTTAAATCCAATTAATCCGTAATTAACTTAAATCAAATTAATCCTTAATTAACTTGAATCCAATTAATTCTTAATTAACTTAAATCCAATTAATCCTTAATTAATCCCTAATTAATCCAATTAATCCTTAATTAATTTTAATCTCAAATTAAACCTTAATAACATAAACTCAAATTAAATAAAATCTTACCCAACTATAACAATCAATCTAATGAAATTAAATATGTCAAAGTGGGTTGGCATATTCGCGGATTCACACGATATGTATCAAATCAGGAATTTGATACATTATTAGAAACTTAATTAAAATGCCTTAACTTTATTGAATCATACATAAGTGTCATGCTTATGCATTTGCTATTTTTTTATATATCTGTCATGTCATTCATGTTTAATTTTATGCATGATTTAGAACGGTTAGATAGGAAAAAAAACTTACTTGAAACTTGAACAACATAGTATTAGGTGGAGGTGAGATGATAGTACGTTAGGGAAGCCCTTCTAATAAGGTCAAGTAAGGTAAGACGTACTCTACTTGCTCTGTTTAGTCTGGTGGAACTAGCCGAAGCTACCGATCCAAAACCTAAGCTAGTTAGACCAAAATTTTTTAAGAAGTAATTTGAAAATGAACTTTCGGTAAAAGGCTTTGTCAAGGAAAAGGTTGTTGCTCCAATAAGGTTACCACCAAAAAAGGCCTCTGTGCCTCGCCAAGACCTGGAAGTCAATTATTGAAACTCAAATTCACTTTACTATTTGATAAATTTGAGTCTAACACAAGTTTTAATTAAATCTTAAATTTAACATTAATTCAAAGAAAATTATTCAAACATCTCACAATACACCCATAAGGCAACCATGCTTGCTTGTACTGAGATATTTAGAATGGATGAGATGTCAAGGACTAATAAATTGAAAAATACTTTTCAAAAATATTTTCCAAAATTCTTAGGATATTTTCGTAAAAATCTATTTTTAAAATATTTTTTTAACATAATAATATTTTTATCAATTTCATGCTTGTCTGAGTGCTTATATATTATACATTTTCAAAATTATATCTTTTTCAAAAATTTGTTTGGCCTACACAATTGGACACAAGCCTTTTAGGTCAACACTAAAGTCCCTTAAAGCACTTAGATAAAGTCAGACGGTGTCGGATACAGGGGGAGTGTTTTTAAAAGTGATTTTTTTTATCTTTCGAAAACTGTGCTTTAAAAATTACTATCACTTCAAAATATTTTTCGAAAACTATGCTTTACAAATTACTATCATTTCAAAATATGTCTTTCAAATACTCATTTTTATCCTTCGAAATGTTAATATTTCAAAATGCATTGTGCTTATTTCCCTTTTGATTTTGATAAACCCTAAAGACACAGAGGAAGTCTACTTCATGATCTACAAGGACTCCTAGGATGTGTCAAATTTAGGGAGAGTCTAAATCAAAAGAAATTATTTCTAACAATTATTTTTTGAAATTATTAGATAATTCCTTTGATCTGAATTAAACCCTAAAGACTCAGAGGAAGATTACTTGTAGTCAACAAGCATCCAAGGACCGTGTCAAGTTTAGAGGGAGGTCAAATTAAAAGAATTATTGAATATTTCAAAATAATATGTTTTCATACACTGTATTTTCAAAATCCTTTTGAAAACATAACTATTTTCCCTTTCAAAATACTATCATTTTAAATCATTTTTTATTATACTATCACTTTCAAAAACATATTTTTTTTGGAATCATTTTTGAAAATAACATTTACTTGAGTTTAGAGAATTTCCAGGACACTTAGGGAAATATCCTTGTAGTTAACAAGGTTTCCTAGGATTGTGTCAGACTGAAAAAGAAACCAAGTCAAGTAAAATATTGTGCTTTCAAAAGTACAAATATTTTTCAAAGTACTAATATTTTTCAAAAGTACTAATATTTTTCAAAAGTGCAAAATAATATGTTTCAAAATACTAATATTTTTCAAAGTACAAATATTTTTCAAAATACTAATATTTTTCAAAGTACTAATATTTTTCAAAATACTAATATTTTTCAAAATACTAATATTTTTCAAAATACTAACATTCTTCAAAGTACTAATATTTTTCAAAGTACAAATATTTTTCAAAGTACTAATATTTTTCAAAGTACTAATATTTTTCAAAGAACAATGTTTTCTAATATTTTTCAAAGTACTAATATTTTAAGTGTAAAATATCTTCAAAGTACAAGTTTTTTGCACAATATTTTTCAAAGTATTCATTCTTCTAAATGCACTATATTTCTCTAAAGTATTCATTCTTCTAAATGCACTATATTTCTCTAAGTGAAAATCTTTTATAAGTGTATTTTCTTGAAAATCTTTTCTAAAGAAAAATTTTTCTAAGGTCATACTTTTCTAAGTGCAAAATTTTCTAAGTTGAAAATATTTTACTAAAAGTACAAAATATTTCTTCCAAAGTGCACAATACTTTTCAAAGTATAATTTTTTTTTGGTGCAATTGAAGTACTTAGTTTTTTTTACTAGTACTTAGTCTTTTTCTAACAAAAAGGAAAGAGTTTCGAAAATGGTTTATCAAAAATGATATGCTTTCAAATGATTATACTAAGTACTTTCAAAAGGAAAAGCAATTTTTTAAAAAAAATTCATTGTTGGTGCAAGTTTTTTGTCGTTTTTTGATGTATGACAAAGGGGGAGAGTGAGCTTAAGTTAGAAATTTTTTTCTCCCAAAAGAATAGAGAGCTTAAATTAGAAATTTTGTCCCAAAGTTTCTCCCAAAAGAATAGAGAGCTTAAATTAGAAATTTTGTTCCAAAGGATCAAAGTTTGAATCAAAATTTTTTTTCCAAGGATCAAAATGTTTTTTCAAAGGATCAAATTTTTTTCATTTTATCCCAAGGATTATAACTTAGCCCTTTAATCCAATCTAACTTAAGATATTTTCAAACATCAAAAAGGGGAAGATTATTGGTACAAGAAGCATCAGTGATGCCCTCCTCAAGTGTTTCAATGTTTAACAATATACTTAAGTTAGTGATACATTAGAACAAGGAAGGGTTAGTCAAGAAAGGAGTACCAAAGTGAAGGAAAGTCCTAGTTAACATAGGCAATAAGTTCTGGTTCGAAGAATTGGGCACTAAGTCCTAATCATGGATTGGGCACTAAGTCCTGGCCGCGGGGTGGGCACCGAAGACCTGACCGAGGGTTGGGCACGAAGTCCTGGTTCGAGGAATTCAATAAGTCCTGGCCACGAGCTGGGCACCGAAGACCTGACTGAGGGTTGGGCATGAAGTCCTGATTCGAGGAATTGGGCAATAAGTCCTGGCCGAGGGCTGGGCACCGAAGTCCTGACATAGGGTTGGGCAATAAGTCCTGGTCATGGACTGGGCACGAAGTCCTGGTGAGTGAAGCTGAGCAAAAGTCCTGGTGAGTGAAGCTAGGCAATAAGTCCTGGACGTGGACTGGGCATGAAGTCCTGGTCATAAGATTAGACAAAAGTCCTGGTGAGTGAAGCTGGGCAAAAGTCCAACCGGATGAGCCGGTTGGCAAAACTTCTCCTAAGAGGAGTAGGTGAAAGGCGCATTCCCCGGGAAGGGAATATAGGCGTCGGTTCGACCTAGGGTTTCGCGGAAAATCCGAAGTCAGAACCAATTCGTTAAGGCTAAGGGCATATACTTGTTTGTCTTGTGTTTGTATATCTTGCAGGTACCTAAAATTGAAGACAAAGCAGACAAACAAACATAAAGAAGCTGAATCACTGCTTCCAGGGCGCCCCCAAGCATCTAGGTGCCCTGGATGCCAGCGCCTGGATGAATCAGGTGCCCAACATGCTCCCAGGCGCCCAATAAGGTAGGTTTTATCAGATCACAAAGTTCACAATTTGGATGAAGTTTTGACCGCCTATAGGGCGCCCCAAAGGCTCTAGGGCGCCTGTGAAGATGCTATATAAAGGGGTTCGACCCCTCAACTAAGAACAGCAATTCCAACTACATTATAAGCATTCTGAGTGAATGAAAAGTGTTAGAGACGAAGCCCTGCGACCAAGGAGGCTCCAGGAGGAAGTGTGCGGCACTTCGGAGTTCCAGATCGGCCGGGATCGTCGATTCTTTGTTTGGTTTGATTTACTTTCCGCATTTAATTTCCTTAATATTTTTTATTGTAAATCGTGCACTGTAAGACGGGTTTCTCCGCCTCCGAAAAGTCCGGAAAGGAGACCATTAGTGGACGAGTGTTTCCCGTGCTTAGGCCTTGGACGTACTGACCCTGGGGGGTTGGGAACCAAGTAAAATCCCGTGTGCACTCTGTCGATTGTTTTTTGTTCTGTCTATTTTTCCGCTGTGCTACTAACTCTGAATAGAATGAACAATCGAAAGTTTATGACACACTTTCCGAAGAAATTTTTACAAGTCGATATTCACCCCCCCCTCCCCTTCTATCGACGGCACTGGTCCCCACACCTCCTATTTTGGGATTTTTCACTTTGCTAATTTACTATTTGGTTCATTGCCCTATTATGCCTATAAACTTAAATGAGATGATTTTTCATAGTGATTGACAATGTGTTAATAACTATAAGATGGATAAAAGATTTTTAGCCAAACTTTGTTATTTGCTAAGGACCTATGAAAATTGAAAGAAAACATGAATATGACAATTAGCGAACTTGTGATATATTTTCTTCATATTATTGTACATAATGTAAAGAATAAGTCCTAAAACGCCAAATAGTTAGATCCAGCGAGACAATTGGTAGACAATTTCATTTAGTTTAGAACTCTGTTCTACAGTTACACAATATTTTACTTAAGAAGGCAGAACTAATCCTAGAAAATTATACGGATAAGAAGTGGAAATAGTTTAAGGTACAACTAAATAATTTCTATAAATTTATTTTTAAAACATTTTAATGTACACAATAAATTAATTCAATTTTATGATACTTCTATAAGTGTAGGGTTGTTTGGGAGCATTAGATGAGACTCATATTAATGTCAATATTCCAGTTATTGATAGACTTAGGTATTAAACTAGAAAAGGTGAAATTGCAACTAATATCTTGGGTGTATGCACATTGAATATGCAATTTAGCTATGTTTTACTAGATTGGAAAGGATCTATGGCAGATAGTAGAGTCTTAATGGACATTATTAGTAGGAGGAATGACTTGAAGATTTCTAAGGTAATTAAGTTAACAAATATTTAGTTTATATATATATATATATATATATATAGAGAGAGAGAGAGAGAGAGAGAGAGAGAGAGAGAGAGAGAGGTTGTTATTATTTGTATGATGATAGATACACCAATGATGAAAGAATTTTGGCACTATATAGAGATTAAAGATACCACTTAACTAAATGAAGGCATGGTTACTACCAATGATAGTCAAAGAGTATTTTCATATGAAATACTTTCAAATGAGAACTTGCATTGAGAGTTATTTGGCTTTTTAAAAGCTAGATTAAAATTTATATTATATTAGTTAGAGTTAAATAAAATAATATTAAATTAAATTTTATTTCTTATAATCTTAATAATGTGATTATTAGCTAATAATCACATAGTCAAGATTATGTATGATAACTTAATCAATTGCATCCCAAAACAAATTCTGGTTGGCCACATAAGAAATCATCTATGGCGCATCGTGCAAAGGATATATTTACCTCTACCCAATCAAACTTTTGTTCGGTGCCAGATACATCGCCTGGTCTTATAAGCACCTTTGCTTTGTCTAATGAGCATACTCTCTCCTAAACACTCTATGTTTTTCAACCACCCTACGATTCTCGAGCACGCACCTAATCACACGCGCATTCAGACTCCCGAGTGACTTAGACCTTGTTAATTTGGGATGGGATCCATGCGGCACCCACCTTTTGTATAGCTCTAAAGATCAATTCATGTCGCAACATGATTTCTAGTAGAAATCGTCACTAACCAACATGGCCAAGATATATAAGCCATGATAGGGGAAGATTGCAATAAGAGACGACCTTTAATCCTTTATGGTCTTACACCATACCCAAACATGGCCCTTTTGATTGATTTCCTCATATTGTATTTAAATTTGTTTATTTTTTTATTAAAATTTAGTCAAATTTAATTTTATTCGATTTAATTTTTTTATTAAGTTCAATTAATAACGTTATTATTATCATCTCATAAATGGTAATTTAAAATTTAAAAAAAAAATTATGAACCAGTCGTTGGCTCAATGAACCAATCCGTGAAGTGGGTCGGCGGTGAGTCCACTTCTCTGATTGGTGGTGATCCATTTCCGGGTCACCGCAGGGCCAAGGCAGTTTGGATCCTCTGTCCCAACTCCCCTCTGTCCCGTCTGTCCCAACCACTAAACGACAAAAGATTCACGTGTCATCCGCGTGACTTCCCCGACTCGCGTGAAGAAGCCGAACCACGTCCCCTCGTGATAAAAAATCCCTCGCCGACTCGTGTGCCCTAAATCCTCACCTTCTTCGCAGACAATCGCGTGCCAAGCACCGGCGAAGTCTCCTGCTGCCCAGCCCTAGTCTCGGCGATCGCCTGCCCTAGTTCCCAGTGTCGATCCCTGCGTGCCCTAAATCCTCACCTTCTTCGCAGACGATTGCGTGCTAAGCCCCGAGCAGCAGGACTCCTGCTCTCCTGCCGAATCGCTTCCCCTCACGATCAAAATTCCCTCGCTTGACCCGCGAATGCCCTAAATCCCGAGTGCCCAGCCCCAGCTCCCCTCACGTGTGCCCTCGCGATCAAAAAACAACGGCGAAGTCTCCTGCTGCCCAGCCCCGGCGAACGCGTGCCAAGATCTTGGAGTGCCTAGCCCTGGCGAGTTCCGCCCTTCTCCCCTCCCCCTGCCCCGGCGTCGTCGTCGTCTCTTGAGGCCCAATCCCAGCCCCCGCCCCGACGTCGCCGTCTTCTCCTGAGGCCCAGCCATCGCGTGCCAGTGCCCTGCCCTAACACTCTTGGCGTCATCTCCTGCTGCTCGGATCCGAACTGAGGTATTGTGATTTAGAGAAAGAGACAGACTAAAATTCGAACTGAGGTATTGATTCACTACTGTGGTATTGATTCACTACTAAAATTCGAACTGTGATATTGTTGATGCCTTTGTTCTTATTTGAATGACACTAGTGTACATCTTTATCACTGAAGGAATGTTTGCTTGAATTCTTCTATGATAACGTACCATGTGGCTTTTTATTCTCCTGCTCACTTGTTCAAATTCTTATAATTTTCGCATATATTTACTTAAAGAGAATGAAACCATCATGCTCAAGGTAACAAATATATCTAAGTTTATTTCTTTAGAAGGGACATAAAATATTGCAAGTTTTGCTTGAGATGTTCACACAGTTAACCTTTAGAAACTGACTAAGCAATCTGTAGGACCAGTGCCGTCGATAGAGGGGGGGTGAATATCGATCGTGAAAAATCTTTCGGAATTCTTCGTAAAACTTTCGTTCGTTCTGGACTTAGAATATTAGTAGCGCAGCGGAAAATAAATAGAACGAAAAATAAAGCAAAGGACACAACGAATTTTTACTTGGTTCCCGACCCCCCAGGGTCAGTACATCCAAGGCCTATGCACGGGAACACCCGTCCACTATTGGTCTCCTTCCCAGACTTTCCAGAGGTGGAGAAACCCGACTTACAGTGCAGGATTACAAGCAATAATATAGAAACTTAAGTACGGTAATTAAATAAAAGCAAACCAACAAGACAAAGTCTGAAGCTCGGCCGATCTGGACCTCCGAAGTGCCGCGCACTCCTCCCGGAGCCTCCCGGTCGTAGAGCCTCGTCTCTAGCGTGTTGTCGTCGGTCAGAATGCTTGGGATCACTCTTGGAAGTCATGGTTGAAGCAGAGGGGTCGAAGCCCCTTATATAGGCCTCCTGGGGCGCCCTGGACGCTAGGGGCGCCCCGATAAACCCGGTCAAACTTTATCCCTGCGTCGACCTCGTCGCAGCTGATAAAACCTTTGACCAGGGCGCCCCGGACGCTCCGAGCGCCCCGGACGCTTCGGGCGCCCCGGACGCTCCGGGCGCCCCCATGAAGGTTTATCTGTGTTTCGGACACGAAACCGCCAAAACAGCTTTGAACCCGGGCGCCCTGGACGCTCCGGGCGCCCCGATTAACACCTGTTCTGCCTGCTTCACCAAGACTGCACTTTTAGCTCTGTCTGGGGGCGCCCCCACTGTTGGGGGCGCCTTGCTTAGGGCCTCCAGCAGCTTACAACATCTTTCACTCTTGGTACCTGCAAGATACATAACCACATAGCACATATACATATAATTTTAGTCTTAAGGACTTGGTTCGGACTTCGGATTTCCATGAAATCCTAGGTCGAACCGGCACAAGTTCCCATCCCCGAGAACTTGCCCTTCACCTACTCCTTTCAGGAGACGGTTGTCACCCAGCCCTTCGGGTGGACTTTTGCTTAGCTTCCGATACCTCCGGACCTCGAGACGCCCAAACCCTGACCCGTCTCTACTCCTGTCTTTAGTCATCGCTCAGCTAAGTTGCTCAGTCCCTTGGACCAAGACTTCATTCCCTAGCAATCCTTCGCCAGGTGCCTAGCAGTCCTTCGCCAGGTCTTCATTCCCTAGCAGTCCTTCGCTAGGTCTTCTATGCCTAGCAGCCCTTCGCTAGGTGCCTAGCAGCCCTTCGCTAGGTCTTTAGGGTTACGATACCTAGCAGCCCTTTGCTAGGTGCCTAGCAGCCCTTCGCTAGGTCTTAAGGTTACGATACCTAGCAGCCCTTCGCTAGGTGCCTAGCAGCCCTTCGCTAGATCTTAAGGTTACGATACCTAGCAGCCCTTCACTAGGTGCCTAGCAGCCCTTCGCTAGGTCTTTAGGGTTACAATACCTAGCAGCCCTTTGCTAGGTGCCTAGCAGCCCTTCGCTAGGTCTTAAGGTTACGATACCTAGCAGCCCTTCGTTAGGTGCCTAGCAGCCCTTCGCTAGGTCTTAAGGTTACGATACCTAGTAGCCCTTCGCTAGGTGCCTAGCAGCCCTTCGCTAGGTCTTAGAGTTTCGATGCCTAGATTAACTAGGACCTTTCTTCAGCTTAGGTTACTTCTCTCTTACTCCCCTTTGTCTGTTCAATGTATCACTGACTTAAGTGTATTGTCAAACATTAAAATGCTTAAAGAGGAATATCATTGATGCACCTTGCACCAACACAATCTACTGAATAAAGAGAAAAAAAAAGTCTGCCCTTTCCTAAACAACTGTGCTTTAATAGAAAAAATGTTTAGAAACCTTCAACCTGATTCAAACTCAAGAATTTCCACAAATTTGAAACTCAACTCATCCCAAGCGGAATCTGACATGTTTGAGTTTTTGTCAAAATATTAGGCCAATATATGGATTTATTTTATGAACAAATTCAGGTGGCTATTGTGAATTTGTGATTTTGAAGGCACAATATGCTAAGCTGGAGTATGCATCTTTTGAATGACTAACATTATGCTCCATTAGTTTTTAATTAGTAATTATGTAGTCAGTAACACCCCTACTTAAAAGTGAAACTATAATTTGAAGTTCGATAATTATCACTGTGTTTTTGTCTACTATTTCAGATAATCACATGGATCCATTAAGCTTTATCTTAGAGACATGTAGTTATCTGAATCTGCTTTATCTTCAATGAATACCATGTGGTTTGTTATTCTTTAGAACTCTGTTTGATGGGTTGACATTGTTTAATTGAGAACTCTATTTGTCAAATTTTTATCAAAGTTTATCAATTTCGCGTGAAATTTGTTAAAATTTTCATATAACTATGTGATTTTTCATTACTACTATTGTTAAGCCTAATTTTGTCCAATTTTACTATGTTGAGTATTAGGTTGCTATTGAATGACATCTTCAAGTACCAGCAGCATCGACCATACCAAATTTAAAACTGTACGATGTAGGGAATGTGGACTAAGAATATTAGTGCTAGTCTCTAGATCAATCAAGAACCCAAGAAGACTATATTATGGATGTAAGCAGCATGGATGGTTAAAGTGAGCGACGTCTGATACTGGATTAAATGAAGACATTAATCGTATACATTTTCAAATGTTGTCGAACATGGAGTTAAGAGTAGGAAGTGAACATATTGCTTATCCTCGACATAATATGGAAAATTGGAATGTATCGCTTATGGTTTGGATATTAGTGATAGTGAACTAAATTCTTTTGGCTGTATACTTGTTTTGTTTGTTAGTTGGTATGGTTAAGTAATGCAAGTGTTGTAATTATATTTAACTAGAGTTTAGTATTTGAAATTATTAAAACTATAAAGCATGTTTAAATGCTACCTTATCTTCTCTGAATGTCTGAGACAATATGTTATATCTGTAGCTGATGCTTGAGAATTAAGAGAGTAGAAAGTTTTTTTGTTGGTAGGTTGAAATATATAAGCTCTTATTTTCAGAAAATGGTTATGTATTCATTATTTTGTTACAGTTCATGTGTGTATATCTATATAGTCATTTTAGTCCTTTTACAGATATGTCATTGATGTAATGGAATCTGTTTGCTTTAAGGAAGCTAGCTTACACTCTGTTGATGGGTGGACTGAAGAGACTATCAAGTAGGTTGGAATTTTATCAAGTCATTTTCTGTGCCTTTTATATCAAGTAGGCTGGAATTTCTCAGTGGAATAAGCTTTAGATCAATGCCATGCTATGCCATTCATGTTGTCTTTCTTATGGAGTTGCATGTGTTATTTTGTTGTGCTGGAGAAAATTGCATTCTTCTTCACAAAGGGTATTGAAGTTATTACGTTTAAGTTTTATCCCAAGATTGTGGATTAATGATGAGGGTCTGATCTCGGCATTCTAGATGTGATCAATCTCGACGATTTGAGATAGCAAAGCTATTTTCCATTTCTCAATAATATAGGTATTTGTCATTAAATCGTTTTGTCATCAATAAAATAAAATGTTGACTGCCAGTTTTCTTAGCAAACTTAATTTGTTGTAATGACTGGATTGTAACTAAGTTAAACGTTGTCTAGCATAATGTTTGCAGTGCCATACAAGTTTGATCAAGCATCCAAGGAGGTAACACTATGGCTAGTAATCTTAAGCCATTCGTTCAAACAAGTTAAAGCTTACACTAATAGCGAAACACACAAATTTGTAACTTTGTTTTCACCACTTGTAATCCATGAACACATTTCCCTGAGCCTCTGATTACTTGAGCTTTAGCTTTCATGCACTAAATTTCTGCAGACTGGACAACATTACCAGAGTTCTTTCCCTTCACCTGTGCACTCAAATAACTCGTCAACATTATCAATGGACTGAGTTTTGAATCAACATTCAGATATGTAATGGTATTGCAAGGCACGCAAACCTTGTTGAATTGGATTTTGTAGACATCCAAGTTCTGCAGAAATACGAAGAAGTTCTGCAATAAGCTGCAAACCAATAAACTCCGATAAGCTTGATCTCAATTAGATTAATCAAACTTGTGTTGATAGGATTGACTCACAAATAAACTCGTATCACTTCCACTTTTTAAACTTACCCATAAATTTCCCATGTTTGAACTTGTCATAGTGCTTGTGGTGCTTGAACTTTCCATGGCCGAATTTGTAGGTATACAATCCATGCGAGAACTGGTGCACATGTCCTCCTGTATCCAAAATATGCCCACATGTAAACACCATATCACCTATAAACTTGATATGTGAATGTTGGTTATAAAGAATGAGACTCTCCGTGGTGTGGAGCTGATGGACCAAGATTCCCAGCCGGTGGATATTTGGAAGGGAGATATCCAGCGGGGGGATATCCTGACGGTGGGTATCCAACATGTGGATATCCTGATGGAGGAAAAAATCCAGTAGGTGGTATCCAACAAATGGATATATTTGCTACAAAAGGTAGAAAAAAAACTTAGTGTGAGAAGCAAAGAGTTATAATCATGCAATGAGGAAAAATACAAAGTCATGACCTCATTAAAATCTAATACCAGTGATCATTAAATTCATCTTACTTGTTCTTTGCTTAATCTGTTCTCAGAAGCTAAAATAGTTGCCTGAAAGTTCGAAGATGACGAAGTTGCCTGACAGTAATAAAAAAAACTTACTGTCAAGAAAATTACATTTATGATAAATCATGGTGCAATGCTAAATATTTACATACAAATCATCATATTCATCTTACTTGTTCTTTGCTTATTCTGTTGTTAGAAGTTGAGACAGTTACCTGAAAGTTCGAAGCTGAGGAAGTTGCCTGACAATAATAAATATACAGCCTAAGTTAACCTAATGCTTGAATTTATTAATAAATATTTAGTTTTGAAATGTTAAAACATGAGTGAATCTGGGATAGTTGTGTTGACAAAAGTGGTGGAAAACAATCCTTAACTTGATTGATCATCTGTTAACATTCTACATTGGGCTCTTCTATATCCTGTTAAAAAAAATAGAATGATTTAATTCTATTTGCTTTTTAAATATAACAGCAAACAATAAATTCAAATATTAGTAAGGATGAAACCTGAACAATTGTTGAAGATTGGTTTGTTTTTGTCGCCACTTACTTTTTTTCTTGAAATCTATTCTAAGCCACGTTTTAGTCTCTTGCCTGAAACTGTTTTCTTCTTCGGTTTAATTCCTTTGATTCCAAGATACTCTGTTTCATTCAAATCTCATGTTGTGCCATCTAGACATTGAACCAACTTGTTGATGCAGTCTGGCCTGAATGTTGTTTTGGTGTTGACACCGATTTAAGTTTAGTTGAGTAAGATAAGTTCGGATTAAGTCCTGGGCATGAATTTCGGTGAGTAAAGTCGGGTCCTAGTGAGTGAAGCTAGGTGAAGGAAACCCTGGTGAGTGAGGTCGGGTCCTAGCTAGGGAAGCTAGGTGAAGGAAACTCTGGTGAGTGAAGCCGGGTCCTATCTAGGGAAGCTAGGTGAAGGAAACCCTGGTGAGTGAAGTCGAGTCCTATCTAGGGAAGCTAGGTGAAGGAAACCCTGGTGAGTGAAGTCGGATCCTAGCAAGGGAAGCTAGGTGAAAGAAATCCTAGTGAGTGAAGCTAGGTTAGACTAAGTCCCGGTGAGTGAAGCTGGGCATGAACTCTTGGTCCGGGGGACTGAGCAGTAAGTGTACTGGTCAGAGAGGGCTTGGTAGCTCGTTCTCTGGACCGGGTTAGGTCGGAGAGGGATCGGGAGCTTGTTCTCCGGACCAGACTGAGTCAGAGAAGGCAAGGGAGTCTGTTCTCTAGACTCAGGGTCGAAATGGTCAGAGCTGAATCGGTCTGAAGTCCGATCAGGGAGTTGGCATGAACTCCCTCAGTTGTAGATCGGTCTGGAGTCCGATCAGGGAGTTGGCACGAACTCCCTTGATAGTAGATCGGTCTGGTGACCGATCCAGGGTGTCTGATCGGTCTAGTGAACGATCAAAAATAGATCAGAAATATTTTGTGTGGTGACTGATTGGTCTGGTGAACGATCAGAAATAGATGAGAAAATTTCTGTGGGAACCCTGATCGGTCAAAGCGACCGATCAGGGCCCACCTGGACCGATCAGGTTGCCACCTGATCGGTCAAGAGGTGACCTGATCGGTCACTCTGACCGATCAGGACCTAACCTGATAGGTCACGTGACCGATCAGGACCTAACCTGATAGGTCACTTGACCGATCAGGTGGTTAAGGCCTGAAAGATCAGGTCATGGCCTAATCGGTCAGGGTGACCGATCAGTCACTGGCTGATCGGTCAGCTGACCGATCAGCCCCTAGCTGGGTTCTTGAATCTAAACCCTGAGAGTTCAGTTGGATTAGGATCGGTGTGGTGATCGATCCCTGATCTCTGATCGGTGAGTGAGACCGATTAGATCTTTACTGGATTGATCACAGTGGAATCTGATCGGTCAGAAGGGTGTCTGATTGGTCAGGGTGACCGATCAGCGCCTCAGAACTTTAATTTGAATTACTGTTAGACTTCTGATTGATTCTGATTTCCTACTGATTTCCTTCTGATATGGTTGATTTGCTTTGCTAATCAGCCTGTTGAGTGTGCAGATGATACAGAGACGATACAAGCCAAGAAGGAGGGTCAATAGTGGCTTTGGCTGTGGCAGGTTTGTTTAGTATCTGTTTACAGGTTTCAACTGCTTCTGGTGCGGCTGGCGACTGACCTGAGGCTCCAGCTGAAGAGGTCTTCAGTGAACTGAGAGCTCAGATGAGGTCAGTGGGTCAGTGGGTGACGAAGCTGTGGGACAGTGGCTCAGTGGCTGACGAAGCCTGGTGATGAGCAGAAGGAAGGCTTAAGAGGAGGCTAGCGATGCAGAGACAGTTATCGGAAATCAATCGAACACAACGAGAACGAAGAGCTGAGTGAAGGTTCTTGTGTTAGAGTTGTTGTGTGCTAGGTTGTGCTCTGTGTAGAGCTTCTTCTTCGTGCTTTCTGTGCTTACGCTTAAGGTTGATTTGTAAGCTTCTTCTCAAAGTCTCTGTGCTTACTCTGATATCTGTTTGAGACTGTCTGTGGAGAGGTTACTCCACCGAGAAGGAGATTTTCATATTCGGATTCTTTCCTGGGCATGATCTGCCGACAATTAAGGGATCGCCCACCTCACGAGGACACCAAGTGTTGAGGCAATCTGTGGTCCGGAGTGACCTTATGTTTTGATGTTTGGGCAAAGGGTTTAAGTTAGGTTTCTCTTGTGTTCTATTATGTGTATGTTGAGTGTGCAGGGTGCGCAGGTTTTCACATATTGACTTGGCTGGACGGCTTCGATATGGTGAAGGGTGGCATGGAGACAAGCTGGAGGCTTGTGTGCACCCGAGGGACCTTGGTATGGCAGGGACGATGAGCTGAGGGGCACGAATTTCGAGGCATACGTGAAGGATGTCATGAAGGCAAGTTGGAGGCTTGTGTGCGCATCCGAGGGATGAGGGCCGAAGATGAAGAGGGCGCGAAGGCAATAATCGAGGCTGCTGATGAGGAGTCAGTTGAGTCGTGAGGGTGTGAGTTGTTGGAGCAATCGACCCTAAGATGGTCCGGTGTGACCATGGGTTTTGATGTTTGGGCAAAGGGTTTAAGTTAGGCTTACCCTTGTGTATTTGATATGCGTATGTTGAGTGTGCAGGTTGTACAAGTACGCATATGGACTTGACTGAACGGCCTCAGTACGGTGAAGGATGGCATGGAGGCAAGCTGGAGGCTTATGTGCGCAGCTGAGGGACCTTGGAGTGCAGGGACGATGAGCTGATGGGCGCGGACTTTGAGGCGTACGTGAAGGGTGGCATGGATGCAAGCTGGAGGCTTGCGTGCGCATCCGAGGGACGAGGGCCGAAGATGAAGAGGGCGCGAAGGCAACAGTCGAGGCTGCGGAGGAGTCAGTCGAGTCGTGAGGGTACGAGTACAGTGTGATTGTACTCGGGAAATCCTAGGGTTTGAGTGCGGAGTGGAATGTACTCAGGAAGGGTAACCTTAGGTGGGTGAGTAGACCAGTCGACTGGCCTGGGGGCAGTCGACTGATGGAACTCACAGAAAGGTCTCAGCCTTGGGACCAGTCGACTGCCCTGAGGGCAGTCGACTGGTAGCGGCTGGTGAGTTGGCTAAAATTCGAACGTTGGGAGTTGCAACGGTCGAATGGGCAGTCGACTGGTAGCGAGAAATCAGCCCCGAGTCCTATTTAAAGAGGACTTCGTGGTGGCTGAGTTTCTTGACGAAACTCGCTTGGGTAAAACGTGTTAGTAGTCTTTTGTGCCCAGATAGTGTCCGAGGTGTTGTGGCGAGGTTTCTCCACCCACAAGGAGAGACACGTGATGGCCGGAGGTTATCCGGGGAGTGATCCACCGACGGATTGTTGGATTAGTCACCTGGCCGGGGTGGATACCAACTAAATCAAGTTGTTAGCGTTGTTTTTATTTGTTTTTGTATATTCCGCTGTGCTACTAACAACGCAGGAACAAGGGGGGTTCGAAAAAGTGCTATTCACCCCCCCTCTAGCGGACGGCAACGATCTTACAATTGGTATCAGAGGAAGGACTGCTCTTGATCGGACTAACCGCCGAGGGAGCACACGCTAGTGGAGAAGAAGCAATGGAAGATGAGTTGGGGGACAACATCTACACCCCACCGCCCTACAACAATGAGGATTTCGACTATTGGCGGGCGAGGATGAAGAATTGGCTTAGCATGGAGTGGGAGTGCATGGTCATGCTAGAAGAGCCCTTCGAAGTTCCAAAGGACAAGCATGGAAAGAAGCTTCGTCCTAGATATTGGACTCAAGAGCAACAAGACTACTCTAGGACAAACAAGAAGGTAATAGATGTATTAATTGATGTTTTGCCTAACAATATTTTGAGTATTGTAGGGAATTATAAAAATGCACACGAATTATGGACCAAGTTGGTGGAATATCACAAGAACCCTACACAAACTCAAGGAGTAGATGAACCCGAGGAAGTGAGCTCAATAGCTCAAGAGGAGGAAGAAGTGTCCAGATCCTCAAGTGAAGAAGAGAGTGAGAGGTCATCCACCTCATCTAGAGAAGAGGAGGAGGTCACCACCTCAATGATTGAGGGGGAGAAGAGACCCTCATCTACACATGATCAAGAGGAAGCCTCCACATCGTCAAAAGTTGAAGGAGTAGTCAACCTAGCATCTACCTCCACCAAAGCCAAGAGAAAGGACCACATTACATGCTTTGGGTGTAATGAAAAGGGGCACTACAAGGACAAATGCCCAAAAGGTAAAAAGAGAGGTAACTTCTAAACTCGGGTCCATTCGATTTGAATCTAATATAAATTGTAGGAATGGAGGAGCCCAAGAATGGAGGAAGAAGATTAAATGCTTTACATGTGGAGAGATGGGGCACTTTCACACCAAGTGTCCAAGAAAAAGTGAGCTAAAGAAAATGGAGCACTTGAGGAGATGGGAGAAAGAAGAAAGAAAGAAGAGAAGAAGCCCACATCAAGGAGGGACTACAAGGGTAAGGGAGGTAATTCCTAATCCTAGATTAAATTGCCATTCATATTTAAGTTCCTCCATGAATGCTAAGAATCATGCCAATTACCCATCCATGAATATTAGAAATAATGCAAATCATTCATCCATGCATGCTAGATTTCATGAAAATTGTCTTTTTGTGCATAACCATGGTTTTAAATATCATGATAGGAATAAGGATAACAAGGCAGATACATATCCTAAGAAAAGCATGCATCATGGTAAATCTACGACCTGTGTATCCAAGGCTAAAGGCATTAACCCCAAGGGAGGGAAACAAATGCCTAAGAAAATGGGTAGGTCTAGAAATGTCCAAAGTGGACATATGGATTCTAAGGTTATAAAATTAGAAAGGGAAAATCAAGCCTTGAGGGCAAGGCTTGATACTTTGGAAAAGACCCTAGAAAGGTTTACGGTTGGATCAAAGGGTCTAGACATGGTGTTGGGTGGCCTAAACCGCACCAATGATAGATCGGGTCTAGGATACCGATCTAAGGTCTCCCATGCCAAGGAAAAGAGATATGTCGGGAAGGCATATGATTATGGCAAGAATGGGGAGTCCAAAAATGGCAAGGGGATGCCATTTAAAGGGAAAAAGGGTGGCTTAACCAAAGATGAGGTGTCTAAGGTTAAGTGTGTCAAGTTTGTAGGCCAAGAGTCACCGGTGGAACACCGATGTGGCCTAGTGATGGTTGAGTCACCTAGGGAGGTGGCTAGGGCTAAGAGCTCAAAGGGGAGCTCTAGGAGCCTTTGGGATATATGGTGAATGGACTGTGGGAGGGGGTGCTCCTAGAAGTCTAGATGAACCATGGAGTGTGCCAAAATAATTGGAGACGGACTTGAGTCTCAATTCTTGGGTTTTGGCACGGTGTTTTTAAGTTTCATGCATGGAAATATGACATTGGAGTCATATTGCATGAAAATTGGTTTTTGGTGTGTAATTGCCATGTAAATCAATGCTAGGGATGCATTGTGGGGTGGCATGGGCAAAGGCATCAAGAGGAAACCAAAACTAGGACTTTAGGTCAAGGTTTGATTGATGTTTTTGGCTAGTTTTGGGTTTTGTGTCAAACTTGGGAATGGTGATAGATACATTTTGGAATGTATTTTTCCCAAGTAGATATGGGTACCACAAACCTCTCCACAAAATTTGAGAATTTTTGGAGATTTGTGAAATTTTTAGCGCATTTCTGAAGTTCGTCAGAAATGCTGAAATTTCAGACTTTCAGAGTATCAGTCGACTGCCATTTTGGCAGTCGACTGGTCAAGGCCAATTTTTGTATCAGCAGCTGGTTTGGTGTTCAAATGATGCAAAACAAGTGTATGGGGGGCTAGTACACATTGTTTATGATCATTGGGGATTAAAAGAACCGATAATTGGGATATTATTGGGGTCTTTTTAATGTATGACAAAGGGGGAGAGATGTTGGGTTTAAGTGGGAAACCAAACATACCTTTGCTAGAAACCCTAGTTTTAGGGGGAGTTGAGATTAAGGGGGAGCATGGTTGCTCCATTCGTGGCGTAAGGGGAACCTTGGAGAGGTTCTTAAAAAGCCTTTGTAAGTCCAATGTAGGGGGAGCTTGGGAGAAGCTTTAAAAAGCCCGTGAAAATTCCTAACTTGAAGGGTTAGGTGTGGGATGCCTTGGGATAGGATCCAGTTATGCATTGCATATGCATTCATTTAGCATGGTTTTTGCTACTTACTACTATCTTGCTTTCCTAACTTAAACGGATTGCCAAACATCAAAAAGGGGGAGATTGTTGGAGCAATCGGCCCTAAGATGGTCCGGTGTGACCATGGGTTTTGATGTTTGGGCAAAGGGTTTAAGTTAGGCTTACCCTTGTGTATTTGATATGCGTATGTTGAGTATGCAGGTTGTACAGGTACGCATATGGACTTGACTGGACGGCCTCAGTACGGTGAAGGATGGCATGGAGGCAAGCTGGAGGCTTGTGTGCGCAGCTGAGGGACCTTGGAGTGCAGGGACGATGAGCTGATGGGCGCGGACTTTGAGGCGTACGTGAAGGGTGGCATGGATGCAAGCTGGAGGCTTGCGTGCGCATCCGAGGGACGAGGGCCGAAGATGAAGAGAGCGCGAAGGCAACAGTCGAGGCTGCGGAGGAGGAGTCAGTCGAGTCGTGAGGGTACAAGTACAGTGTGATTGTACTCGGGAAATCTTAGGGTTTGAGTGCGGAGTGGAATGTACTCAGAAAGGGTAACCTTAGGTGGGTGAGTAGACCAGTCGACTGGCCTGGGGGCAGTCGACTGATGGAACTCACAGAAAGGTCTCAGCCTTGGGACCAGTCGACTGCCCTGAGGGCAGTCGACTGGTAGCGGCTGGTGAGTTGGCTAAAATTCGAACGTTGGGAGTTGCACCGGTTGAATTTAGCTGGCACCAGTCGACTGCTCTGGTGGCAGTCGACTGGTAGCGAGAAATCAACCCCGAGTCCTATTTAAAGAGGACTTTGTGGTGGCTGAGTTTCTTGACGAAACTCGCTTGGGTAAAGCGTGTTAGTAGTCTTTTGTGCCCAGATAGTGTCCGAGGTGTTGTGGCGAGGTTTCTCCACCCACAAGGAGCGACACGTGATAGCCGGAGGTT
The DNA here is from genome assembly GCA_024364735.1 of Boesenbergia rotunda. NCBI lineage: Eukaryota > Viridiplantae > Streptophyta > Magnoliopsida > Zingiberales > Zingiberaceae > Boesenbergia > Boesenbergia rotunda. The sequence continues at coordinate 252,338 of JAGFNQ010001982.1, read as the reverse complement.
ATCCGGGGAGTGATCCATCGACGGATTGTTGGATTAGTCACCCGGCTGGGGTGGATACCAACTAAATCAGGTTGTTAGCGTTGTTTTTGTTTATTTTTGTATATTCCGTTGTGCTACTAACAACGCAGGAACAAGGGGGGTTCGAAAAAGTGTTATTCATCCCCCCCTCTAGCGGACGACAACGATCTTACATGAGTGTTGTGTGATTGTACTCGGGAAATCCTAGGGTTCGAGTGCGGAGTGAAATGTACTCGGGGAGTGTAACCCTAGGCTTAGTAAAGGACCAGTCGACTGGTAGCACCCAGAATTCGAACGTTGGGTGTCAACGGTCGAATCTGAGTGGGGGCAGTCGACTGCCCTGAGAGCAGTTGACTGCCAGCGAGGGTTTCCAGCCTGAGCTATATTTAAAGAGAACTCAGTTTGGGCTGGGGTGCTTGGCGAAATCTACTTGGGTAGAGTAGATTAGTAGCCTTTGGTGCTCAAGTATTATCTAGGTGTTGTGGCGAGGTTTCTCCACCCACAAGGAGCGTTAAGGGCTAGCCGGAGGTTATCCGGGGAGTGATCCACCGAAGGATTCTTGGATTAGTCACCCTTAGGGGTGGATACCAAGTAAATCTCTTTTGTTAGCATTGTTTACATTGTTAGTTTTTGTTTTATTGTATATTCCGCTTGCGCAACTAACCGTGTAGGAAGAAAGAGTTTGAAAAATTGCTATTCGCCCCCCCCCCTCTAGCAACCGGATAGATCTAACAAGTGGTATCAGAGCGAAGGTCCACTCGTGATTGGAATAACCGCCAAGAAGAGCAAAAGTTAGAGGGAATAACAATGAAAGACAAATTTGGGGATGATATCTACACTCCACCGCCCTACGACCATGAAGATTTCGCATATTGGAAAGCTAGAATAGAGATATGGTTCGGAATGGAGTGGAATCTTAGGATTGCGCTTGAAGAGCCATTCGAAATTCCAAAGGATAAGCACGGGAAGAAGCTTAGGCCTAGATATTGGAATCAAGAACAACAAGCACAATCAAAGGCAAATGAAAAGGTAATCAATATTTTTATTAATATTTTGCCTAAAAATGTTTTGAGTAGTGTAGGGGCATATACAAATGCCTATGAGTTGTGGAAGAAATGGAAGAAGTTCATAAGAACCCTGCACAAGCTCAACTAGTAGAAGAGCCCGAAGAAATAAGTTCAAGTGTCCAAAAGGACCAAGAGAAGGAGACAAGTCAAATGGGTCGAGAAGAAAAAGAAAAGGAGTTGTCAATTTCATCAAGTGAGGTAGAGGAATTGAGTGAGAGATCATCAACCTCATCAAGGGAAGAGGAAGTATCAAGTTCAAGAATTGAGGGGGAGGAGAGACCCTTATCTATACCGGATCAAGATGAAGCATCAACTTCATCCAAGGTTGAAGAAGAAGTCAACCTAGCTTCTACCTCCACCAAAGTAAGAACCAAAGACCACCTTATATGCTTTGGGTGCAACGAAAAGGGACACTACAAGGATAAGTGTCCAAATGGTAAGAAAAAAGAGGTAACCTCTAAACCAATTTCAATTCCTTTTAAATCTAATATAGGGTGTAGGGATGAGGAAGCCCAAGTTAAAAGGAAGAAAATTAGATGTTTCACATGTGGAGAGCTAGGGCACTACCACACCAAGTGCCAAAAGAAAGGTGAAATCAAGAAAATGGAGCAACTAAGAAGATGAGAGAAGGAGGAGAGAAAGAAAAGAAGTTTACAACAAGGAGGAGCTCCAAAGGTAAGGGAGGTAATTTCTAATCTTAGGTTAAAACGCAATTCAAATTTAAACTCCTCTATGCATGATAAAACTAGGGTTAATTATTCATCCATGCATGCTAGAATTAAGGAAAAATGTTTGATGGTGCATAATTTTGGATTTAAGTATAATGATAGGAATAAGATTAACAAGGTAGATCAAAACCCTAGGACAAGCATGCATCATGATAAACCTAAGACTTTTGTACCTAAGGATCAAGGCATAAACCCCAAGAAGGGGAGACACATGCCTAAGAAAATGGGTAGGTCTAGGAATGTCCAAAGTGGACATATGGGCTCAAAGGTTAAAAACTTAGAAAGGAAAAATCAAGCCCTGAGGGCATGGCTTGATAAATTAGAAAAGACCCTAGAAAGATTCAAGGTTGGATCTAAGGGTCTAGATATGGTGTTGGGTAGTTTAAAACCCAACTATGATAGATCGGGGTTGGGATACCGATCTAAAGTCTTCAATGCCAAGGGAAAGAAATATGCTAGGAAAGCATATGATTATGACAAGAAGGAGAAGTCGAAAAATGACAAGGGGGTGCCATTTGAAGGTAAAAATAATGACTTAACCAAGTACAAGGTGTCCAAAGTTAAAAGGGTTCATTTTGTAGGCCAAGAATCACCGAGGGCTCGCCGGTGTGGTCTAGTGTGGATTGAGTCACCTAAGGAGGTGGCTAGGGCTAAGAGCTCAAGGGGGAGTTCTAGGAGCCTTTGGGGTCCATGGTAAATGGATCTCAAGAGATGGGTTTTCTAGAAAAGACTAGGAAATGTGTCAAAAGGATTGGAAGACTAGGATAAGTCTTAATCCTAGAGAATTGGCACAATAAGATGAGAATTATGGAGAAAAGATGAAAAATGAGATTATAATTGAGAGAAATTAGTTTTAAAGTGTAAATGTCATATAACTTGGTGCTAGGAATATAATATGAATGAGTATGGGAAGAAGCATCAAGAAGAGATCCAAATTAGAACTTTTAGTTGAGCTTAAATGATACAATTTAGGAGAAGTTGAATTTAGTGTCAATCTTGGGATTTGGAGTACATTTGTTTGGAAACATATTTTTTCCAAGTAGATATAGACTCCACAAATCTCCCACGAAATTTCAGATTTTTTTGGAGATTTGTGGAATTATTTAGGCATTACTGAAATTGGGCTGAAAAACCTGAAATTCAGGTATCACCCAGGGCAGTCGACTGATCTCAGCCCAGAAACATTCTGTGAGTTTTGGCAGTCGACTGCAACTGATTCTTAGGCTTAAGAAGAAAAGATATAGTGGATGATAAGAAATGACAAAATTTGGAAGCATAGGGAAGTGACATGTTATCTTGTGAAACTTTTATGATATTATATGGTTTGAAGATCATTGGAGGATGTTAAATGATAAGCTTTTGATGGATAAAAGGATACGGAAGTCTCACATATTTATCTAGGGTTAAGAGATAAGAAGAAGAGAATTTTATCACATTAAGGATACGTAAAAAAAGGAAAAGTTGAGGACAATTCCATGTGTCAAATTATGATGGTTAGCCTTGACAAACACATGGAATTATAGATATATTTCAAAGTTGATACAAAATGACTATTCTTGAGAAAAATAAAGGATATACCAAATGTCAAGCACATTTGTATTTTTCATAGAATCATATTTTTTAGGATAGGGTATATCCTAGCAAATGTGCTTGCAAACTCTTAGATTGTTCAAGTTTTTGTTGAGTTCTTTTTGGTACTAGGGATAAGGTTGCTTGGGGGCAATCCTTGATGGTGTCAAAGGAGGAAGAACTTGGGTGTTAAGTTGGGTAGAACTTAATCGGTGTTATGGTGTTAAGTTGGGTAGAACTTAACCTTGGAAAAATGAAAATTGGGAGAAGGCATTAGTTAAGGGGGAGGTTACCTCTTGGTTGCCTTAATTTTCATAGGAAATTTTGAATTTTGTGTCCAACTTGGGAATGGTAATAGATACATTATGGAATGTATTTTTCCCAAGTAGGTATGGGTACCACAAACTTCTCCACAAAGTTTGGGAATTTTTGGAGCTTTATGGATTTTCTGGCGCATTTCTAAATTTGGCCAGAAAAGCTGATTTTCAAAGTATCAGTCGACTGCCCTGGGTCAGGGCTGGATTGGGTATCCAGCAGCTGATTTGGGTCTAAATGATGGAAAACGAGTGTATAGGGGGCAAGTACACTGTGTTTAGGATCATTAGGGATTAAAAGATCCAATAATTGGGATATTGTTGGAGTCTTTTTGATGTTAGGCAAAGGGGGAGAAGTGTTGGGTTTAATTTGGGAAACCAAACACACCTTTGCAAGAAACCCTAGGTTTAGGGGGAGCTAAGATGAAGGGGGAGCATGGTTTCTCCATTTTTGGCGATAGGGGATACTGGGAGAGGTTCTTAAAAAGTCTTTGTAAGTCCAATGTAGGGGGAGCTTTGGAGAAGCTTTAAAAAGCCTATTTTGGTGAAAAATCCTAACATGGAGGGTTAGGTGTGGGGAGCCTTGGGATAGGTTTTAAAATGTCCATTTTGAAAAATTCCTAACTTGGAGTGTTAGGTGTGGGATGCCTTGGGATAGGATTCATACATGATTATATTTGCATATGCATTGGCGGTGTAAGTCCAAGATGGAGTTTTGGCAACGTAAGTCCAAATTGTTGTTTAGCATTTTATTGCTATTTACTACTATTTGTTTTCCCTAACTTAAACGTATTGTCAAACATAAAAAAGGGGGAGATTGTTGAGGCAATCTATGGTCCAAAGTGACCTTATGTTTTGATGTTTGGCAAAGAGTTTAAGTTAGGTTTCCCTTGTGTTCTAAGATGTGTATGTTGAGTGTGCAGGGTGCGCAGGTTTACACATATTGACTTGGCTGAACGGCTTCGGTATGGTGAAGGGTGGCATGGAGACAAGCTGGAGGCTTGTGTGCACCCGAGGGACTTTAGTATGGCAGGGACGATGAGCTGAGGGGCGCGGACTTCGAGGCATACGTGAAGGATGACATGAAGGCAAGCTGGAAGTTTGTGTGCGCATCCGAGGGATGAGGGCCGAAGATGAAGAGGGCGCGAAGGCAATAGTCGAGGCTGCTGATGAGGAGTCAGTTGAGTCGTGAGGGTACGAGTGCTGTGTGATTGTACTCGGGAAATCCTAAGGTTCGAGTGCGGAGTGAAATGTACTCGGGGAGTGTAACCCTAGGCTTAGTAAAGGACCAGTCGACTGCCCTGGGGCAGTCGACTGGTAGCACCCAGAATTCGAACGTTGGGTGTCAACGGTCGAATCTGAGTGGGGGCAGTCGACTGTCCTGGGAGCAATCGACTGCCAGCGAGGGTTTCCAGCCTCAGTTTTATTTAAAGAGAACTCGGTTTGGGCAGGGGTGCTTGGCGAAATCTGCTTGGGTAGAGTAGATTAGTAGCCTTTGGTGCTCAGATATTGTCGAGGTGCTGTGGCGAGGTTTCTCCGCCCACAAGGAGCGACAAGGACTAGCCGAAGGTTATCCGGGGAGTGATCCACCGAAGGATTCTTGGATTAGTCACCCTCAGGGGTGGATACCAAGTAAATCTCTCTTGTTAGCATTGTTTAGCTTTGTTAGTTTTTGTTTTATTGTATATTCCGCTTGCGCAACTAACCGTGTAGGAGGAAAGAGTTCGAAAAATTGCTATTCATCCCCCCTATAGCAACCGGATCGATCTAACACCAAGGAGTAGGGGCAAGTTATCCCCGAACCTTGTAAATCCTTCTGTTAGCGTCTGGTTTGTTCTCGTTCAGTTTTCTTTCTGTTCTGTATTTTCTTCCGCTGCTAACCTAAGTGCAGAAAGAATCAAAAGAAGTCAATCTTTAAGTGGGTGGCTATTCACCCCCCCTCTAGCCATCCCAGATCCAACAAGTGGTATCAGAGCCTAGGGCTCTTTCCAACGGTTTAACACCCAAAGAGAATAGAAGAATGACTTTGAGAGAAGGCTTTAGCACCAACAGACCCTCATTCTTTGATGGAGCCGACTTCCAGTATTGGAGGTCAAGAATGGAGTACTACCTGAAAACCAACATTGGGATGTGATTTTCAGTGAAGGAGGGATTCATACCTCCAAAAGATGCTGAGGGCAAGGAACTCGACTCATCAAGGTGGTCAGCCGAACAAACCAGAAAGAGAGAGGCTGATGCTAAGGCTGTGGTCACCCTGCAGTGTGGGATGTCCAAGGAACAACTTATCAAGGTTGGTCCTTTCTCAAGTGGCAAAAATTTATGGAACAAGCTAATTGAGTTTCATGAAGACACTAGAGATTCCCGGATAGCCAAGAGGGATCTCTTCCTCAATCAGCTCCAGAACCTCACCATGAAAGATTCTGAAACTGTAAGTGAACTTTATGGTCAATTCAAGGAGATACTTAATGGTTTGCACTCCATCGATGAGAAGGTCGAGAACCGTGACCTTGTAAGGTATGTACTCAAATCTTTTCCTAGGAATGCCTTGTGGTCATTCATGGTGGATGCCTACAAGGTATCCAAGGACTTGTCCATTGTAAAGTTAGATGACTTTTTCTGTGAAATGGAACTACATGAGATTGCTAACAAAGGCCCAAAGGAGAAGGGTATTGCTCTTGTTGCAGGGGACAAGGAAAAGAAGAAGAAAGAAAAGAAGAAGGAGAAGGAGTTCTCATCTTCTTCATCCGAATCCGATGAGGATGGGAGCGAGTCTTCATCAACTGAGATGGCCAACTTTGTGAGAAGGATGATGAGGAAGAGTCGGCACTACAAGGGGAAAGGTAACGCTAATGAAAATAAGATTGATAAATCTAACATCACTTGTTATGAATGTAGCAAAAAGGGGCACTACAAAAATGAGTGTCCATAACTAAAGAAGAAGGAAGAGAAGGCAAAGAAGAAGAAGGCCTTGAAAGCCACATGGGATGAGTCTTTATCCAGCTCATCCGAAGAAGAGAAGAAGGAGAAGAGCACTCGCCACGTGGCTCTTATGGCCTTGGAAGACATGGAGAGTAGTGACGAATCAAGTGAGCCATCAACCGCAGCTTCATCATCTTCGGATGATGAAAATGTAATCTCTCCTGAACTAGATAAATGTTATAGAACAATAGCATGTTTAACTAATTTGCTTAAGAAGTCTAAGGACAAGGTGAAGTCCTTAAAATTAGAGGTAGAACAATTAAGAACCTCCAAGGATGATGATATTGATGATTTACATGTTGAGGTACTTGAGGATGAAAATAAGGCCTTGAAGAGTGAAGTTGAGAAACTCAAGAATCTTCTTGAGAAATTCTCAACTAGCTCCAAGACCTTGGACATGATCCTTAATGCTCAAAGAGTGGTTTATAACAAGGCCGGTATAGGTTACCGACCTAAGGAACCTAGCTTTGTCTCATTGATGTCTAGAACTAATGTTAAATCATCAAATGCTTCTAGGGTTCAAGGAATTAGAAAGAAAATGACCAAGGCATGGGTGTCAAAATCTTGCATTGTAGGTGCATTAGGTCCCAAGGTTTGGGCACCTAAATCATCTATCTTTCGTGTTGTGTAGGCATTGATTGAGGGGGAGCATCTATCAACTTGGTTTGTTGATAGTGGGTGCTCTAAACACATGACCGGGGATAAATCATTATTCACTACTCTATAAAGGAAAAGTAGAGGTAATGTATCATTTGATAACAATGGTAGTGTTAAGGTTATAGGAATATGAGACATTCAAATATCCGAATGTCTTAGGATCAAGAATGTCCTTCTAGTCAAGGGGATGACCTTCAATCTCCTAAGTGCCAGTCAATTGTGTGATGCGGGATACACAATTGAGTTTCACCCAAGTCAATGTTTAGTTAGACATAATGATACACATGACACGGTACTAGTAGGCACAAGAGTAGACAATATTTATCAAGTTTTCTTTAAAAGTGCTACTAATGCCTCTATTAAGTGTTTTATGTCCAAAGAAGAAGAGTCTTGGCTTTGGCACTGGAGGTTGGCTCACATGAACATGAGGAACATCCGAAAATTGGCCAACAAAGGACTTGTACGAGGCTTACCAAGCATCAAGTACGAAAAGGAAAGGTTATGTGATGCATGTCAAATGGGTAAGCAAACAAAAGTGTCTCACAAAGGTAAAAGCATTGTAAGTACCTCTACCGCTTTAGATTTATTACATATGGACTTGTTTGATTGTAGTACAATAGTTTCATTGAATGGTAGTAGATATTGTTTTGTAATTATTGATGACTATACTAGATATACTTAGACTTATTTTCTAAAATATAAGGATCAAACCTTAGATATTTTTATTTCTTTTTGTAGAAGAATTGAAAATGAAAAATCTACAACAATCAAAACCATTAGGAGTGATCATGGAGGAGAATTTCAAAACCATAGGTTTTTAGAGTTTTGTCAAGAAAAATGATATAGACATGAGTTCTCTACTCCTAGAACACCACAGCAAAATGGTGTTGTAGAGAGGAAGAACCGAGTCTTACAAGAGGTTGCACGAAGCATGCTTAATGAGTACTCTTTACCGAGCTACTTATGGGCTGAAGTTGTAAACACAGCCTGCTATGTGCAAAATCGAGTCCTCATCCATAGGTTTTTGGGGAAGACTCTACATGAACTTTGGTTTGGAAGACCACCTACAGTTAAACATCTCCGGGTGTTTGGGTGTAAGGTGTTCATACTAAACACCAAGGATCATCTTGGAAAGTTTACAGCAAAAGCTGATGAAGGGATATTGGTCGAGTATTCCCTTGTCAGCAAAGCTTACCGAGTCTACAACAAGAAATCGAGGTTAGTTGAAGAATCTTCTGATGTTGTATTTGAGGAGATCCCAAAAATAATTGATCATTCAGAAGATGTAGAGAGAGTTCAATTCGAACTTAGGAAATTAGGATTGGATGAAAGTCCAAGTGTTGGAAATGTTGCGGATGAATCTGATGATGGTGAGCCTAGACGACATGGAGCTAAGTCGGACCCTGAGTCTGAGCCTGTGTCTAGTGAAACCATCCAGGAAGCACCTCCAACACCAAGGCAAACTAGGTTAGCCTCTAGTCATCCCCAAGACCGAATTGTTGGAGATATCCATCATGGGGTTAGAAATAGATCATTCTTTAGGAATGAGGCTAATGAAGTTGTCTTGCTCTCTGAAATTGAACCTAAGATAGTTGACGAGGCATTGCATGATCCCGATTGGATTATTGCTATGCAAGATGAGTTAGGTCAATTTGAGAGAAGCTAGGTTTGGGATTTAGTACCTAGACCTAAGAAAACCACAATTATTGGAACTAAATGGGTCTTCAAGAATAAATTGAACCATAAGGGAGAAATCATGAGAAACAAAGCACACTTAGTAGCCAAGGGTTATAGTCAAGTTGAAGGTCCTGACTACGATGAGACTTATGCTCCCATGGCACGATTGGAATCCATTCGGTTGATGCTTGCATTCGCAACACATAGATGTTTCAAACTCTATCAAATGGATGTAAAATCGGCCTTCTTAAATGGTTTCATTAGAGAAGAGGTCTATGTTGAACAACCACCGGGGTTTGAAAATTCTGAATTTCCAAACCACGTGTTTAACCTAAAGAAGGCTCTTTATGGGCTAAAACAAGCACCTCGTGCTTGGTATGAGCGATTGTCAACATTTTTAATTGAAAAAGGTTTCGTTAGAGGTTAAATAGACCCTACACTATTTCTACGAAGAGATGGTGACAACATATTTGTAGCCCAAGTATATATCGATGACATAATTTATGGCTCCAACAACAAGGGTTATTTGAATGAGTTCATTGGACACATGGAGAGTGAGTTTGAGATGAGTCTAGTGGGAGAATTGACTTTCTTCCTTGGACTTGAAATCAAACAAACTCAAGACGGAATCCATGTGCATCAATCCAAATACACTCAAGAGATGCTCAAGAAATTTAACATGAGTGACTCTAAGGAGGTAATCACTCCCATAGCGACTAACGTGTGATTAGATAATGATGAGAGTAGGAAGCCAATCGATTTGACTCAATATAGAAGTATGATAGGTAGTTTGCTATACCTCGCAGTGAGTCGCCCAAATATTCTTTTTGCTGTGAGTATGTGCGCTAGGTACCAAGTATGTGCTAAGGAATCTCATTTAATTGTTGTTAAGAGAATTTTGAGATACCTTAAGGGCACAATTGGAGTTGATCTTTGGTACCCCCATACAGAGTCTTTTGATTTGATAGGCTATACCGATTCCGACTATGCTGGGTGTAAGTTGGATCGGAAAAGCACAAGTGAGGGTTGTCAATTTCTAGGATCATCTTTAGTAAGTTGGTCAAGTCAGAAGCAATATTGTGTTTCTCTCTCCACGACCGAGGCGGAGTATATCGCCATGGGAGAGAGTGTATCACAATTGTTGAGGATGATACACACTTTAGAGGACTATGGATTGTCTTACAAGGGTGTGCAAGTGTTGTGTGACAACATAAGCACCATAAACCTCACAAAAAATCCAGTCCACCATTCAAGGACCAAACACATTGAAGTGCGTCACCACTTTATTAGAGATCATGTTGCTAGAGGAGATATTATACTCTCACATGTGGAGTCAAAATCGAATCTAACAGACATTTTCACTAAACCCCTCATCGAAAATGAATTTAGTTTCTTAAGGAAGGAGTTAGGGATGTGTCGTGCACAATAGGGAAGGAAAAAAAAACCCTTCATGATCATTTCTAATTGTTGGGCAACTTGGGGGCATCTCACACAAACTATAAGGTTTAACAAAATGTTTTTGTATTGCTAGAAATGGGGTGAGATGTTAGGATCAACCGAATTACTCAAAATGTATCATGCATCCCTTGAGTAATGAGGTTGAAGAGATAAAAATCATTAATTTGACCAAGTATGGGGAAAACCAATGCATAATACATGTGTATTTGGTTCCAAGAGCATACTTGGACATTCCAATCAAGTAAAATTGATTGGAGCATTGCTTGATACAGATTTCAAACTTGAGTTGGGTTTTTAATCGATCTCAGGAGTTTTTGGCAAAATTCAATTGGTTGGAACATTGATTGATACAAATTTGGTGAGGGTTTTTTAATCCATAAGGAAATGAATCTCACTTGTTTCAGGGAGTGTTTGAAACAATCTAGGGTTTAGGGGTGTTTGAAATGAGAGTTTCTGAACCGTATCAGAGTTTCAGAAACCCATCTGAAACCTAATCGGTCCATAGACCGATCAGGAATCACCTCAGAAATCGTTTTGATGGGTCAAAACCTTCTGTGTCGAACCTGATCGGTCCACCGACCAATCAGGACTCTCCCTGATCGGTCACCTTGACGGATCAAGCTGTTTCTGATCGGTCAGGCAGACGGATCAGGACTCTCTGTATCGGAAAATAAAAAATCATAAGTCCTGATGTATCAGACCTGATCGGTCCACTGACCGATCAAGCTGTTCCTGATCGGTCAGGCAAACCGATCAGGATCCTCCTGATCGGTCAAGCAGACTGATCAAGGATCCTCCTAATCGGTTTGATGACCGATCAGCAGCCTTCTGATCGGTCACGGTGACCGATCAGATCACTTCTGATCGATCAGGGTGCTCCCCTGATCGGTCCAAAAACCCCTCTGAACGATCAACCGCCCGATCCCATTCATTAAATTTGGTTGGTGATCGATCCACCAACTTTATTAACTCCCCTTACTCCTTCAACCCTAGCCGCCGAACACCATCCTCTTCCTACTCTTCCTGTGAGTTTTGTCTCTTACGCGAGCTCTCGGTGAGTTCTTTCTCTTGCGAGTTCTTTCTCTGCGAGTTCTCTCTCCCTTGCACGAGCTCTCTGTAATTGACGACCATGGCACCCAAGTAAGATATATTCTCGTTCTTGTGTGGTTTTCTTTCCTAATTGTTTTATACTAATTTTGGAACTAATCACTATGTTTAATACTTGTGCCGTGCTCTTAACCCCAAACCCAACTTCTTATCCTAACCATTTTGGTTGTGTCGTAACCTTCACTGACCCAATATTTTATGTCATGGCCTATTCTCAATCTTAGAAAATCTTCCAAAGGAAAGGTTGTAGTTGAGAGAACCTCAAAGTCCAAAGCACCTTCATCATCTAGACCTACCCAACCATCCTCCAGACCTCAACCCTCCACCAGTTCTAGATTTCCTAGCGCATACTTTGAAAAAGCCTTTCAAAATTCTACTTTTAAGCTCCTCCCCTGTCGATCGGTGGATAAGTCATTTGTATATGACCACTGTTCATCAGTAAGACAGATTATAGAGTATTATGATCTTGAATCAATACTCTTCCTTGAACGAAATATCAACTTTGATTTAGTCTAAGAATTCTACAATAATCTTTATCACGGTGATGGTAGTTTGGGGTATACTACCCGAGTGGCCAAGACAACTTTAGATTTCTCTTACTCCATTTTCTCGGAGTATCTAGCCTGTCGTAGATCGACAAATGACTATTCCATCTTCCCCAATATCCCAGATCCTTTACAGGTTCCGTTCCTTGGAGTCACCTCTGATTCCATTTACGAGTATTTTTTCGGACACCCTTGGCCGGATGGCCTCGATGAGCTTACCGATGAGTTCCCCACTTTTGCTGCCCTTAGACTCTCTCCTGTTAATTATATCCTCTTCAAGATTATCACCAACTGTATTTTGTCAATCACTTTAAACCCCCTAGCAGAGATCCGTCCTTATCACTGTCTGATGCTGTATGGGATGCATCGGCACCTGGACTTTGACATCACGTCGAGTATTTACCAGTCCATTATCTACTATAGTGATCATGGGCGTTGTACAGTTTATATGTCTTTTGGTCACATTATTACTGACTAGCTCCAGTCAGTCGGTATTAATGTGTCCAGAGGTAGGACTGTGCCGATGGTTCAGCAAGACTGCAGGCTTGGAAAATGCATGTTTTCCAAGTCTGGCATCACTGCCGATGCTCGGGGGATTAGGTTGAAGGATGGGAGGGGTCTTGGGGAGCTTCCACAGGCACCACATGTTCAGGTAGCCGTAGATCCAGCTAGATATCATGGTGCGCCCGCTGCAGCAGAGGATGACTACGAGGCAAAGCCGAATGTCAGATGGCAGATTGTCGAGCTCGAGTAGACGATGGACCACAGATTTCACATGTGGGAGCTCGGGCAGCAGGAGATCGGATCTGAGGTTTCTTTGATGTGTGCCGATCAGCAGGAGATCAGGTCTGAGATTTCTAGGATGCGTATCGATCAGCGGGAGATGTTTACAGAGCTGCGCGCATGGATGGCTGGTCATCCACCACTGCAGACATTTCCGAGCTATCAGCCATCGAGCAGCACTGCACCGGAGAGTCTTCTGCCTTCTGATGACACTGCATTTGATCCGATGCAGTTTGATGCCCCCCATGATCCCGCTGATCAGGATTGATATCGTATGTTGTATATTGACTTATGACTACTATTCATGACTGTGTATGACTGATGACATTCTGGTGATTTTATTTGTTTTGGTGTTTGCTTCAGTCATTAGTTGTAGTCTATGTTTACTCCATTGTCATATGATGTATATGAGTGTTTGCCTTGCTATATTTATTTCATATGCCTTGCACTTATTACTTCTTGTTTTGGGGAGAGACCCTTAGTTAAGGGGGAGATTTTTTTTTACAACTTAATAATTAGTTTACACCCTTTTTAGTGTTTGACAAAGGGGGAGAGAATGGTTAGTTGAATTTAAGGTTTATTACAATTTAACTATTATAGGGGGAGGACTCTGATTCCCTTGCGATAGTGAAATTTGACTTCTAATACCTAAACTTAAATCGGGTTGACAAACAACAAAAAGGGGGAGGTTGTTGATGCAGTCAGACCTAATTGTTGTTTTGGTGTTGACACCGATTTAAGTTTAGTTGAGTAAGATAAGTTCGGATTAAGTCCTGGGCACGAATTCCGCTGAGTGAAGCCGGGTCCTAGTGAGTGAAGATAGGTGAAAGTAACCCTGGTGAGTGAGGTCGGGTCCTAGCTAGGGAAGCTAGGTGAAGGATGTTGGTGTGAGATGCATCAGTGATGTCCTCCTCTAAGTGTTTTAATGTTTGACAATATGCTTAAGTCAGTGATACATTGAATAAGGGAAGGGTGAGTCAGGAGAGGAGTAACAAAGTGAAGAAAAGTCCTAGTTAACCTAGACACTAAGTCCTAGTTCTAAGAATTGGGCACTAAGACCTGGTGAGTGAATCTGGGCACTAAGACCTGGTGAGTGAAGCTGGGCACTAAGTCCTAGTTCGTGGAATTGGGCACTAAGTCCTGGCCGAGGGTTGGACACCTAAGTCCTGGTTCGTGGAATTGAGCACTAAGTCCTGGCCAAGGGTTGGGCACCTAAGTCATGGACCTAGGGTTTGGGCATAAAGTCTTGGTCCGAGGGATTGAGCAACTTAGCTGAGCGATGACTAAGGACAGAAGTAGGGACAGGTCGAGGTTCAGACGTCTTGAGATCCGAGAGTATCGAAGGCTAAGCAAAAGTCCACCCGAATGGACTGGGTGGCAACTGTCTCCTGAGAGGAGTAGGTGAAAGGCGCGTTCCCAGGGGTGGGAACTTGCGTTAGTTCGATCTAGGATTTCACAGAAATCCGAAGTCAGAACCAAATCCTTAAGGTTAAGATTATATGCATGTTTGTCTTGTATTTATGTATTTGCAGGTACCTAAAACTAAAGAGAAAGGAGGCAAACAAATACAAAACTACTGAAAAGCAGCTTCCCGGGCGCCCCCATTGATACAAGCGCCTCAATGAAGCTAGGCGCCCCTATTGACTCAGGCGCCTGAATGAATTAGGTGCCCCCATCAATACAGGCAACCTATATAGCAGTTTTTATCAGCTCGCGAAGTTCGCGATTTGGATGAACCTTTAACCGCTTATAAGGCACCCCATAGCATCACGGGCGCCCTAGACAAGGCTATAAAAGGGGCTTCGACCCCTCAACTCAAGACACAACTTCCGAGATCATTCTGAGTCTTCTGACTGACGACAAAACACTAACGGCAAAGCTCTGCGACCAAGGAAGCTCCGGGAGGAAGTGCGCGGCACTTCGGAGTTCCAGATCGGCCGAGTCTTCGACTCATTCTGTTTGGTTTGATTTACATTCAATTCTTAATTTCTTTAACTCTTTTTTATTATAAATCTTGCACTGTAAGACGAGTTTCTCCGCCTCCGGAAAGGAGACCATTAGTGGACGGGTGTTCCGGTGCTTAGGCCTTAGATGTACTGACCCTGGGGGGTTGGGAACCAAGTAAATTTCATGTGTAATCTGTCGTTTGTTTTGTTCATTCTTTCTATTGTTTTTCCGCTGTGCTACTAACACTCTGTTTAGAACGAATATTCGTAAGTATACGATTGGAAGTTTCCGCGAAAGATTTACGGTCGATATTCACCCCCCCCCCCTCCTCTATCGACGGCACCGATCCAACAAAGGAAACCCTGGTAAGTGAAGCCGAGTCCTAGCTAGGGAGGCTAGGTGAAGGAAACCCTGGTGAGTGAAGCCGGGTCTTAGCAAGGGAAGCTAGGTGAAGGAAACCCTGGTAAGTGAAGCCGAGTCCTAGCAAGGGAAGTTAGGTGAAGGAAATCCTAGTGAGTGAAGCTAGGTTGGACTAAGTCCCGGTGAGTGAAGCTGGGCATGAAGTCTTGGTCCAGGGGACTGAGCAGTAAGTGTACTGGTCAGAGAGGGCTCGGTAGCTCGTTCTCTAGACCGGGTTAGGTCGGAAAGGGCTCGGGAGCTTGTTCTTCGGACCAGACTGAGTCAGAGAAGGCAAGGGAGCCTGTTCTCTGGACTCAGGGTCGAAAAGGTCGGAGCTGGATTGGTTTGAAGTCCGATCAGGGAGTTGGCATGAACTCCCTGGGTTGTAGATCGGTCTGGAGTCTGATCAGGGAGTTCGCACGAACTCCCTTGATAGTAGATCGGTCTGGAGTCTGATCAGGGAGTTGGCACGAACTCCCTTGATAGTAGATCGGTCTGGAGTCTGATCAGGGAGTTGGCACGAACTCCCTTGATAGTAGATCGGTCTGGTGACCGATCCAGGGGGTATGATCGGTCTGGTGAACGATCATAAATAGATCAGAAACATTCTGTGTGGTGACTGATCCGTCTAGTGAAAGATCAGAAACAGATAAGAAAGGTTCTGTGGGAACCCTGATCGGTCAGAGCGATCGATCAGGGCCCACCTGGACCAATCAGGTTGCCACCTAATCGGTCAAGAGGTGACCTGATCGGTCACTGTGACTGATCACGACCTAACCTGATCGGTCACTTGACCGATCAGGTGGTTGGGGCTTGAAAGATCAGGTCGTGGCCTGATCGGTCAATGAACCGATCAGGCCGTGGCTGATCGGTCAGGGTGACCGATCAGTCACTGGCTGATCGGTCAGCTGACTGATCAGCCCCTGGCTGGGTTCTTGAATCTAAACCCTGAGAGTCCAGTTGGTTTAGGATCGGTCTGGTGATCGATCCCTGATCTCTGATCGGTTAGTGAGACCGATCAGATCTTTACTGGATCGATCAGAGTGGAGTCTGATCGGTCAGAAGGGTGTCTGATCGGTCACGGTGACCGATCAGCGCCTCAGAACTTTAATTTGAATTACTGTCAGACTTCTGATTGCTTCTGATTTCCTTCTGATATGGTTGATTTGCTTCGCTAATCAGTCTGTTGAGTGTGCAGATGATATAGAGACGATACAAGCCAAGAAGGAGGGTCAATGGTGACTTTCTTTGTGGCAGGTTTGTTTGGTATCTGTTTGCATGTTTCAACGGCTTCTGGCGCGGCTGGCGACTAACCTGAGGCTAAACCCTGAGAGTTCAGTTGGTTTAGGATCGATCTGGTGACTGATCCTTGATCTTTGATCGGTCAGTGAGACCAATCAGATCTTTACTGGATTGATCAGAGTGGAGTTTGATCGGTCAGAAGGGTGTCTGATCGGTCACGGTGACCGATCAGCGCCTCAGAACTTTAATTTGAATTATTGTCAGACTTCTGATTGCTTCTGATTTCCTACTGAATTCCTTCTGATATGGTTGATTTGCTTCGCTAATCAGTCTGTTGAGTGTGCAGATGATACAGAGACGATACAAGCCAAGAAGGAGGGTCAATGGTGACTTTTGCTGTGGCAGATTTGTTTGGTATCTGTTTGCAGGTTTCAACGGCTTCTAGCGCGGCTGGTGACTGACCTGAGGCTCCAGCTGAAGAGGTCTTCAATGAACTGAGAGCTCAGACGAGGTCAGTGGGTCAATGGGTGACGAAGTTGTGGGGCAGTGACTCAGTGGTTGACGAAGCCTAGTGATGAGCAGAAGGAAAGCTTAAGAGGAGGCTAGCGAATCAGAGACAGTTATCGGAAATCAATCAGATACAACGAGAACGAAGAGCTAAGTGAAGGTTCTTGAGTTAGAGTTGTTGTGTGCTGGGTTGTGCTCTGTGTGGAGCTTCTTCTTCGTGCTTTCTGTGCTTGCGCATAAGGTTGATCTGTAAGCTTCTTCTCAAAGTCTCTGTGCTTACTCTGATATCTGTCTAAGACTGTCTGTGGAGAGGTTACTCCACTGAGAATGAGATTTTCATATCCGGATTCATTCTGGGGCTTGATCTGTCGACGATCAAGAGATCGCCCACCTCACGGGCACGCCAAGGAGTAGGGGTAAGTTATCCCCGAACCTTGTAAATCCTTCTGTTAGCGTCTGGTTTGTTCTCGTTCAGTTTTCTTTCTGTTCTGTATTTTCTTCCACTGCTAACCTAAGTGCAGAAAGAATCAAAAGAAGTCAATCTTTAAGTGGGTGGCTATTCACACCCCCCTTCTCTAGCCATCCCAGATCCAACACAACTTACCAGCTTCTTGGTTCACCATTGAGTTTTGGCAATTCGAATCATTAACTTGTAACATCTCATCTACCATCTTAAACATACTCAACAAACCATCTTTAACATACTTGTAAGTGTCTTCCCTCTTTGCTGCCTTGATAACCAATTGAACAGATAACCCACACAAATCTTTATAGCGCATATTGTTAAGTATTTTTGGATCCAAACTATCTTTGTTCATAATTGTTTCATTAACTCCAAAGTATCCACCTTTTGCTTTTCGTGTCCGCCTTTTCAAAATATACTCACTTGCGATCTTCATGATATTTTTCATCATAAATATTTTCAAAATATGAGAACACAAAATCCCAACAAATTCATATGTTCTACAGCTACAACTACACACAATTTTTTCACAGGATGAATCAAGTGTAACTAGATGATGGTAACGCTTTTTGTGCGAAGTAACTTTATATGTAGCATGTGTTCCAACATCCTCAAAAATTTCTACAACAGAATCATGAGATTTGTACCACTCTTGTTCAAAACACTTGTATGCCTCGGGAGTATAAGTATAACTCGCATGCTTTAATATTTCAATTGGATACAATAAGCATGAAACACTTGAATTTGATCTAAAATCAGCTTTTAATTCTTCATATCGACGATCATCAAGCAATCTTTGAAAATAATGGAAAAAGTCTAAAAACTTATGCCGATAAGTGACGTACCTTTTCACAATACTATTCATGCTCTCACTTCTTTGAGTCGTAAGCATATCCACACAAAACATTTGTCGTCCATATACTAAAGCTCATTTTTCCTTTATGTGAAACAAACGTCTCAACCAATCATTATCTTCAAGTGCATACTTAGTCAACATCATGTTCCAAGCTGAAATAAAATCTTCCTCTTCATCAATATCATTTATACACGAGGCAAAATCTTTAGCAAACTTTTTGAATTGAGAAAAAACTCCACTCAAATGTATTGCAGCATTTTGATAAATATGCCAAATACACAAACGATAATGTGTTTTGGGTAATCTAAAAGCTAAAGCCCTTGCCATTGTTGCATCTTAATCTGCAAGAATAGTTGTTGGTTTTTTCTCAGACATAGCTCTGGTAAATGTATCAAACAACCACTCAAATGTCAAAGTAGTTTCATCATATAATAAAGCTGCACCAAAAATTATGGATTGTTTATGATGATTAACACCTACAAACAACGCAATTGGACGACCTTTATTGTTCTTCCTGTAGGTTGTGTCAAAGCAAACAACATCTCCAAAATTGCCATAATCAGCACTCATCTTAGCATCAGACCAAAAAATATTAGTGATCAAATTATCTTCATCAACTTGAATAGCATTAAAAAAATTTGGATCATCGAACTGAATTTTCTATAAATATTCCAGTACACCTCCTGTATCCTTAACTCTCATATTTCTTGTTCTTTTGGATCGCAAGTAATTTTTATAATCTTTAGGAATAAAACCTAAATTCTCCCTGCCACCTACTTGTCTCACTATAAGATCATGAGATGCTTTTGGGGGAATTCCCACATCACTTGTCATCTCAATTTGTATCGCTGCAGAAGAAGATATATTCCTATGACATCTGTAGAGATATTTTGTTTGAACTTGAAAGATAATGATTATGCTCTTTAACAAATTGCACTACACTAAACTTGTCATCTAAATATTTAATTTTCAGTTTAGCCTTACAACCAAACCTTGTTTCAGGACGACTTTGTTTCACATAAATATCTCGTTTGTCCTTTCCCCTTTTACCTTGTGCACTACAACAAAACATTCTGTCAACTAATTTATCTGATTTATCATTATGACTTTTAGTCCTTTTTATGCCAAATCCAACTTGTTTAGCATATTTCAAATAAAAGTCATATGCTTCCTCTTCTGTTAGAAATTCTATACCCATTTTTGGCATCAATTCTTCTGTGATAAATGGTTGAGAAATCTCTGGATTATTTTCATTGTTCAACCCTTTAAAATCAATCAAACAATGCAAAAAAACCAATCAAACTATGCAAAATTCAAGGAATATAAAGTTTAATGAAGTCCCAATATGATTCTTATTACCTTCGTCATCCCTACGGTCTTCTCCTTCGTTTACTTCAAAATACTCTTCATTTGCTTGAAAATTCAACCGACGACAACTCGTTGATTCACCCTCCATGATAATTATTTTAATCCTGAAAAAAATTACAACCATTAAATGTGATCTTGGCAAAATCAATATCAGATCTTGGCACGCGATCAATATCAATATCAAACTACCTCTAAATCAATATCAATATCAATATCAAACTACCTCTAAATCAATATCAATATCAATACCTCTAAATCAATATCAAACTTTCATTGACAAAATCTCAAAATCAATATGAAATCACAATAACTTTACAATTTAGAGAATTTACAGAATTATCACGATCCAATACGAAATCACAACCCATATGAAATCACAATCCAATTTGCAGGAAACTGTAACCATTATCACGATCCAGTGGAAATTCACAATTTACATTTTTCCCCTAAACCAATACCTCTACAGAATTTTCCTGTAAACCGAACTCATGTAAATCACAATCTACATGCCAAAACTATAGGGTTTTAGGTTTACATGAGCTAGAAAGGATAAGAAATCTAATCACAAATCTCAGTTCGGATCCGAGCAACAGGACTCAGCTGTGATAAAACTGCCTAGATCCAAGCACGTACTGGGCTGTCGGAGGTAGGGCTGCGACTGGACTCAGCAGGAGAGGAGTCGGTAGTCTGAGAGGGGAGAAGAGCGGAGGGAATTTGGAACTCGTCGCCGGGCTGGGCAACACGCATGCGATCGGCGCTAGGATTTGGAAGGCGTCGCCGATCGGAAGGGGAGAAAGGCGAGGATTTAGGGCACTTATGCGATCAACGCTGGGAACTAGGGCAGGCGATCATCGGGACTGGGGTTGGGCAACAGGAGAGCAGGAGACTTCGCCGGGGCTTAGCACGCGATCGTCTGCGAAGAAGGCAAGGTTTTAGGGCACGCGAGTCGGCAAGGGATTTTTGATCGCGATGGGACACGGTTCAGCTTCTTCACGCGAGTCGGGGAAGTCACCCGGACGACACATGAATCTTTTGTTATTTAGTGGTTGGGACGGAAAGAGTGGAGTTGGGACAGTGGATCCGGACTAAGGGCCAAGGGTGGCCATTGGTCTAAGATTCGAATATTCGATTCCCTTTGTTGGCGTGGTCATGGCAGCAAAAGTTCACCAGCCGCCAGGTCGGAAAGCGGTTGATTCCTCCTCCAATCCAACGCCATTCTCGTCGTCACACCCTTGCTACGAAACCCACGACAGTACCCACCCCGTCTATCTGACACACGCTGGCCAGGGCCCACTCCTGACCTTGGATCGCCATCGGGGATGGGCCCCGCTCGGACGGCCGAAGGCCCGAAAGGGATGCAGAGACTTCACGATCACACTGCCTTAACTGGCCGCCGCCACTCTCGGTTCCATTCCAATCGTATCATTCACATCGCAAGGGAAAAGGCGATCACAACTCGCAGCAGCTTTTTGAACTTCCTCTCTCGCTCGATCCGTCGCACGCATCTCTTCGCCCGGCAGAAGATCTTCTTCTTGGTTGTTCCTCAGGTGCTCGATGATTCTATGATTCTTCTTCGTCGTCGTCGTCTTTTTTTTTTTTTTTTACTTTGTTATGCTTTCTTAGTAGAATAGTTGCTTCCCGAACCTATATGGTTGCAGTAGGGCGAAGTTGATCATGTTGGAAGTGGATGTGGATTCGTGTTCATGTCTGATGGTTCGTTTTCTTGTTTAGTTCGTCGCTGAGATTCCTTGGTGGATTTGTTGTTTTTTCTGGGGTTTATTGTTGATTAGAATTCGGATTTGCAGTTGGTTATCGTTGATTATTTGGTGTGGATGCAAAGAGATGACTTATACTAGTGATCCAGCCACGGTTAAGAACAAATCAAATAATTTGATTTTGTAGACATTTTTTGTTGCCTTTTTGTTTATATTAGTGAATTTTGAAGATTATCTGTGAAAAAAAATGACTGCTATTTTGTTTTAGATTCTTCGTTTGATGATATTTTTTATTTGAAGATTAGTTCAATCGAATGATCTTGTGCCCTTCAGTTTTGAACTCGTTTATGTTGATTTTTTTTTTTTTTGGGTTGTTGTTGTTGTTGATTGCTGCTCCTTAAGCGCAAAAAATAAAATTTTGACTGACTAAAAGTGAAGTCTAGTTTGGCGCTCATGTAGATACTCTTCAGTGTTTGAAAGTTAAATTAAACAATACCAAAATCCCGAATGTTTTGGAATTTTAGTGGGCTAGCAAGGCAGATGAATGCAGTTGCTACTGCAAGCTTGAATATGGTTAAGGAAAAAGTTTGGAATTTATGATCGGGTGAGGGAAAATAATAAGCTTGATGATGGAGCTATCAAGAAGAACATTGACTCCAAAAAGAAAGATGAGCAAATGTCCGAAAACAATGACATACGTTCAAGACGAGAAAACTTCTATGATGAAAGAGATCCTTATTCTTTGAGAGCCTGAAAAGCAATGTAAATAGGTGGCAAGGCAACACTTAAAGCAGTCACACACCATGCTAAGTAGAGCCAGAGATTAAGGCAAGTATGCCCACATTATAAGGTTATTCTCACTTGTGGACAAAACATAATGTATGGATGCCAGCTTGAGATACTGTTTGAGCATGCCTTCAGCTCAAAACTTATGATTATCTTCCACTTAGAGAGATCATTTTAGTTTTTGCTTCAAACTCAAACGTGCTTATTATTTTATTGCTTGTATTTAAATTTGACTATTTTGTATAGTTGATTTCCTAAGTAGATCCAATATTCAAACCACAAGAAAAGGACCCACAGGTTCTTTCTTGACTACTCTATATGGTGGGCATATAGGATGTCCAAAAGGTTTGCTAATGATTTCAAATTCCCATCATTTGTAGCTTAAGGTCATGAATTATAATCTGTTGGAAGTTTACGGGATCTTCTCATAGCTATAAGAGCATATCGAGATTCTTCTTTAGAAGAGCATCAACCAAGTTAGAATTGTGATGGGATGATAGAATTTATTGTAATTGCTGCCTCCAAAGCTGTGACATTGGGTCGAGAGTCTGTGCCACAAATAAAGCTAGACAATTTTAAAAATAAACTGGTCAAGTAAAATTAACAGGTTAATGGTATAAATTTCATATTTCTACTTGATATAGAATATAATTTGTTGCTTCTACTTTGATATTTCTAGCTTATCTGGTCTAAGTTTGCTTGAAACTTAGAAACAATGACCTATCTGGTACTACCCTGGATAATCTTGTAATCTTGTAAGGGATTGAACTTATAATTATAGTCATGTATAATTGCCAATCATGTTTTAACTGCAGATTCATGCTCTGTATTTGACTTTTTAATCTGTAATTGCACCTTCCCAGATAACAGGTTCCTGCACTATGTCTAGCTCCACAAAAATTCTTGATCCTGCATTTCAGGGAGCTGGTCAAAGGGTGTATCCTTTCCTATTGTGCATTACAATGCACCAGCATAACATTTAAAGTAGTTTAGCTGTTTTTCTAAGTTTTTCTTAGTATATTTCCTTTTTTTCCTTGCTACTTGTCATATTCTTGACATAACATAGTGGGCTGGAATTATGGCGTATTGAGAATTTTCAGCCCGTACCTCTTCTGAAGTCTGATTATGGTAAATTTTACTCAGGAGATTCATACATAATCTTACAGGTACTATTTCTGTATCTTTTTTCTTTTCTTGCATGAGTGGCATCAATGTTGGCGAGAAAACAACATATTACCTATAAGAACATGGTCGGAAACTATTGCCATCTTTGTTTAGTATTTTCATCATGGCTCTAGTTAGTTATATTTTGTCATTAAATATATTTTTCTTTAACATATGCTGATTAAGAGTCTATTTCAGTACGTCTGAGGGATGATTCCCTAATAACCTATAAAGCCATTTGGATTGCTTTCTGTATTACATCAATGTAAACATTCTTAGTGATGTTAGGCTTCATTGTAGTTAACTGACTGTTTTCCTTGTATAATAAATCCTTTAGTTTCACATGAACTCCCACTATTCAGGCTCATGTTAGGTTTCCAGTACACTGTCTTGTTTCTAGAGAGAAGTCCAGAGCTTTAGTGAATCTATCCCTGCCTCGAAATATCAAGATCATTTGACTTAGGCCGATATATAAGACATCACTTTACTGTAAAGTGGTCCATAGAATGCATAATTACTTGAAATTCATCTGTCCTTTGGCTTGACTACATGTCTAACTTGTTAAATTTGGCGAAACCCCTACTTAGCATGGCAAACCCTAACAAACATGTCATAACTCATAATTGGCTACTATCTATTCTAACTTGTTAAAAGCCTATTTAGGCTGGTCATTGAAGTTGCAACTATTCTTGAGGTCGCCTCTTCTTTGCAGGTTGGTCTTGCACTCTTGCTCTGTACAACATTTCTCTTTCATTTTCTTTACAAGAGAGGGGTTTGTTAGGCATCAATAACTTCTTCCTAAGAAACTGACATACTGTACACATCTGTCTCTTGTGCTTGTTGTGCTAATACAAGTGGTTTCTTGCTATCAAATTATTCCAATGTTAAGCAAAATTCTTGAGCCTATCAATAATGAGGACTTGACAGTGTGGATTGATAATAGTCCACAATACAATGAGAACATTAGTGATTAGTCACTTAGGGAGGCTTTGCAAAATGGTGAAATTTTAAGTTCTGTGATTTAGCTTTTACTTTTCATGATTTCCAATATTATGAACACTTGATTTCTCTCCAGATTTTTCTTTAACAAACCTGATCCGTGAATTTCAGAATCATGATTATAAAACTTTGTACTTTTCTCTGACAAAATAGAAATAATGAGAGAAGGTGCAATACAGGGTTTGAGAGGACTAGATAACATATACCTACATATATGGCCTTTAACTTTGGTCACTAATATTTGAATGCTTAATGGAGATTGTGTATATATCTTGATTGATGCCTTACAGTATTGATATTTTTCCTGTTTTCTTTTCTCACTTTCAGCAAACAAGTTTTTTGTTTTGTGTGCAGACAACTTCTAAAGGGGGTGCATATTCATATGACATTCACTTTTGGATTGGAAAAGATTCTAGTCAAGTACGTGCCTTTGGCTTGTTGGTTAAAAAAATCTTGTTAGTTGCTCATAAGATTGAATTTATGAATTATGCTTAGGATGAAGCAGGGACTGCCGCAATCAAGACCGTCGAGCTGGATGTAGTACTTGGAGGTCGTGCTGTTCAGCACAGAGAACCTCAAGGCCATGAGTCTGACATGTTCTTATCATATTTCAAACCATGCATTATTCCATTAGAAGGAGGTTTTACTTCTGGATTCAGAAAGCCAGAAGAAGAAAAGTTCCAAACACGATTATATATCTGCAGAGGAAAACGTGTTGTCAGAATGAAACAGGTGATAATGCTATTTCCCTACCCTTCCACAAGTTTTAATGTTAAGACTAGTAAGGCATGTTGCTCCATAATTGGTAGGTACCTTTTGCTCGTTCATCTTTGAGTCATGATGATGTCTTTATACTGGACACGGAGAAGAAAATCTATCAATTTAATGGTGCTAATTCTAATATCCAAGAAAGAGCAAAAGCACTAGAAGTAGTTCAACATTTGAAAGAACAGTATCATGATGGAAAATGCGACGTTGCAATAATTGGTGGGACAAAAGATTTTATGTTGAATATAACACTTAGTCATGTGTTTCAGTATGATGATTTTCTTAATGTACTATCCTGCATGTACCAAGTCAGAAGATGGAAAACTCCAAGCAGATTCAGACTCTGGTGAATTTTGGTTGTTATTTGGTGGTTTTGCACCGATAGCCAAGAAGCTTTCTACTGAAGATCTCTTTGCCCTGGAAATTGTTCCTGCAAAACTCTATAGGTGAATTAACTTACTTTGCTATGGTTGAATTATTGAAAAAAATGAATTTTCTTTGTTTTATTTATTTAATTACAATTTTTGTCAGAATCAGAAAAGAATTCCTTTTCCTTGTTTGATAAGTCGTCCCTATCAGTTTCATCTCTCTTTGACTTGCCAGCTTATTTTCCAATTAAACTAAGTTTCTGACCAAGAGAATGCAAGTACCTATTCTATATAGTAAATTGTTACATCCTTCATTATCAATGTGGAAGTCAGTTTCAAACTGGATCAAACCTCCTATTCTACACAAAAAGAATGAGAACATACAATTGCATTATAAGTAATAAAACATGGATGTAACTAGAATATTCAAATACTCAGTATGATTTAGCTGAGCTGTAGGTTTGTACTTTAAGATTTAGGCATATGATAGAAGGATAAGCTGATTCCAACCTCACAAATCACAATTCTTTGACATGACAATTTTTCCTGTGACGAATGAAAGAGTCTAGCTCAAAGCTTTCCTCTCAGATGGTATAATATGATGAAACTGAATTTTCCTCTGGATTCTTTGGTCATATAAATATTTCCCCTTGTGGGTGCAAAAGTGAGCAAAGATTGGGAAGTGGTACATGTTTGCATTTCCTAACAGTATATAGATGTTCTGGTTTGGAAGAGCACGTGGCATATGAATCATACCTTATCTTGGTTTATGTGATGGAATGAGCTGTTGTCACGTCCCGAGACCCAGGAGCCGCTGATTCAATATAAAATCGGACAGCACCTCCCCTGTTCGGCGGACAATTTACACATACATACAACATAATAGACATCACCACGCAGTTTAATTGGCCTCAGGCCTCAAAATATATATAAACACTAAGAAAACGATAACAATAAAACATAATGAACCATACCTGACTGCGGACCGGTCCGACTAACGACGAAACAACCAATACAAAAGCCCCTTAGGGCACATGACACACTCATATGACATATACAAATAGCTATAAGAAAATATGAAACAAATGCACTACAAAGTACGTTGTCACGATGGGTAGGGACTGGCTGCTGGGCTCTTCTGGCGACTCCAAGTATCTCAACCTGAAATAAAATCATAATGGCAACGGTGTGAGTCCATAAACTCAGCGAATACCCAGCAGATATGCATAGTGCGTTACAATAACAATAAGGGTCTACGCTAACACAGTCTCATTTAACAATCGAAAAGGGTATACTGAAGATACTAAATACAGGTACATACCCGAATCCATCTCTCCTGCAAAGGGGTGAAATCAATCCCTATGGAACAAGTATAACATATATCCAAAGTAGACAAATCTCCAGTATATGCATGTCAATTAAGTGAAGAAATCAAATGCAGCAAACAATGCACGATGCAAAATATGCACATGGTACAATGATATGTGTCACCCCTGACACCAGTCAGATCATCGTCCACCTGTCATAAATGGACGTCCGAAAGGGTAGAGCTATGACAACTGTACGCACCCTGCTATCACTGCTCCTGAGTGACCGAGTGGACAGGATGCTGGCGGAGGTCCCTCTCCTACCCCAAGCAATGGGGGAGTCTAGCTCTCATCTTCTCGTGTCTCAGGACGAGAAGGGATCCCTGGCTGCTATCACGCACCGGAACCACCCTCCAAATAGTGACCGTGCGGAGCAATACAGGGCAAATGCACACACTTTACGGTAGCCACTACCCCTGAGTGGATGTGTGCATATCCTCATGTAACTGACAACGGGCTCAGACTACATAGGAGCCGATGATCGTCAGCATGCAACAATGCAAGGATGGTGCATGACATACATCCATACAACAACCACCAAGTCCTCATCTATCCCTAATGTATAGGTATAGGTCCGAATCCTATAACAAAGAATACAAGTACCCTAATAGGTATACTGACAAAATAACCAATGATCCATCAATGTCAAATGCAAGGGAACAGATCTCTACATCTACGCATATATAACTATATACATGGCAACTATTGAAACTGTATGAAGCGGAAAGGAAATAACCTCAAGGATAAGCAACCGATATCAAACACAGGTATACTAAGACAGATATAGCATACACTCTTACTGTTATCTATAACAGACAATGCATAGCAATATGACTATATCTAAAAGATAAGTCAAAGGGTACCCGCCTCAAAGGAGATGCTCGTATCAGCAAGAACCTCCCAGCTGATAATCAGCCATGCTAAATCCAATCAATGCCCTGTATCAAAGGCATATTTAATTAGCTATTGCAAACAGATAGCAACCAGCCAATAAATCCCTTAACCGAACCAAGGTTAACCTAATCATCTCTTTTCCAGTTAATTTCATCAAATTAATCGATCGGTTCTTAATTACCTCAGTACTTAAGATTAGGTTAAATCCTAGGTCTATTCCCCATATCAGAATCATTTAATTAACCACACAATTAAATGATTAGTTGCGTATCATTTCTTCATTTCTAGACTAGTTCAGTTCCCAACGCAATCTAAACCCTTTCCAATTGGTCCAGATGTGACTACACAACATAACCGAACTCAGAATAAACCAATCCTACCAAGTTCCCCCCATAAGCAACTTCTCCCAAGTTGCCACCAGCTACTAACCACAACAATACCAAACAAATCATAAATCCACACGAACCTGTCTCATTCCAATCATTTTAAGTTATTAATTAACTCTACAACACCACAACTCAAATCCCGCACATGGAGTCGACGGTAAAGGACATAAGATCAATATACCAAGATTAGCAATTCATCATACTAGGATCCAACTACAATCCCCAAATCAAAGCTACCATTCACAAGACAATTTCATTCGATCAACCTACCCATTCGATGGAAACTTTCTACACTAGAATAAAGGAAGTAAATCTGAATAGAGAGCTCACCTTAAGAAGCTCACGGCAAGGATCCCCCTCAGCTGCTCAGAACAAAATATTCCCACCCCGGGAACTCAAATTCCCAAGCGTTTTCCAACCAATTGAAGCCACATCCAAAGAGAGCAAATTGCTACACAATTCAAATCAATTTCTAATTCACTGAATCATGACAAGGAACGAGGAAAAACACAAACGACAGTGTTCTAAACCTAGATTTCTAACATTCTGTACCACAACAGATCAAAACCGAACAGAGCTCTTACCTATGATGGAAATCCGGAAACTCTGCTTCTCAACTCCGACGGATCAGACCGTGAACAGGTGGGGTCGTCCTCTAGATCGCCTTCCACTGCGAGTTGCAGTTCGGATGCCCGTTAGACCCTGCTCTAGATTAGAGGAAGAACGGCGATTTCCCTCGTGCATCTGATTGGAGGTGAAGAAATCAATCGCTGGCAAAACCCGCAACACCTCCTCCCGGCTCCAATCGTTTGCCCTAGATCTAGAGAGAGAGCGGCAGAGGAAAGAATGACGATCGCCAACCTTGGGTTTGCTACCTTCGCAGGGAGAGAAGAAGAAGGAGGTGACGCCGGGTTGTGGTCGTGGGCTAGGGCACGCGAAGGGAAGAAGACTCGGGCGTGCGGCTACGTCTCGCGAGAAGAACGGGAAGTCTGCGGCTAGGGCACGCGGAGGGGACGAAGGGAGAAGAGTCGGCTGTGGTTTAAGCGGGTTAGGGCATCGAGCGGAGAGGAGAAGTTATAAAGGAATATAATTAATACCTTCCCTTTTTAATACTATATATATATATATATATATATATATATATATATATATTCCGAGAATTAAATTTTTCCTAAAGTAATTCAAAACCAACCCATCTTGCATCCAATTCTCCCTACTAATATAAACAAATATTCAGGAAAATTATTTAAAAATTTTCCCTCTAATTGTTTTTTTTTTCCGTATTTTACAGCTGTCATTATGTCATTACTTACTGTGGCTTACTGAATATTAAAACTTCAAACAGCACATAATTCTCATGAGTTCCCAGTAGTGGTACTATGCATAAATATAACAAATAATCCACATTTCCACCTCTCCCAATCAAGGCTTGAAATCTCATTCCTAGCTACTGTTTTGTTCCTTGGCATAAATGAAACAATTTTGTGCAGTATTAAATCATGCTGAGACATGGTGCCAAAGGCTTCGAGGAGGGGAAAGATGAGGAGATGTGGAAAAAGATTAGGAAGTAGAGAAAAGGGGAGAAGAGAGGGAAGTCATTTACATTCAAAAATCTAGCCTTTGTTGCGAATAGAGGAACAAGAACTCATGTTCACTTATGGGGAATGCAATGAGTTGTGTTAGGGAAGGATTCAGAAGTTGCACTCCTTCATCAATTGGAGAGTAATTATCTTGTCTTCTTAGTGAGACCGAAACCCTGCCTCCGGAGTAACATGAATATTTCTGTCCATGTTTGTACTTCATTGTCTCTTTTCTTTGTTTAGTACCTTATTGTTCCTTCCATAATGTTCTTTTCCTCACAAGGGATTGACCGCTTGTCTATGTTGCTCGTGGAGGAGGAAATCTTTGTTTGGACCGCTGTGAAACAAAGAGAGGTATTGCAATTTTTGCATCCATAGGTGGAAAAAAAATTCTCACGTCTGCCGACTAGCACAGAAACAGTTTTTCTAAACATTGATACCAATTATTCCATTTTGAATCTATTGTAGAATTTTATCATATCAAACCTCAATCCAATATTACGAGTTTATCAATCTGCAGGATTGTAACAAGAACAGAAAATGTATTACCTTGAGTTCTTCGTGCAGAACTTGAATGTAGAAATTCTATAACAAGCTCAAAGTAGTCAGACTTTGATATGATGTTATGCTAGGATATTGTACAGTTTATTTGAGATGCAGGTGTAACAGGTTTTACATTGTTTTTTTATTTTAGTTGATAAGGACCTGTTTTACAATAGTTTCATGTGGAAAAATTATATTGATCGTGTTCATGCAGAAATTCTTTACAGGTCAGTAACTGCCGATTGTTTCTTAAACTTTTATCCACAAAATTTTGCTGTATGACGGTGCATTTGTCATTTGACATTTGTGACAAAGTTGTACACTGATATTCTATTTTAGCTGACAAAGGTCTGGTTATATGTCTGCATCAGAAAAGTAATTATTTTATTAGTGTAGAAAACCTTATATATGGCTGGCATTTGTTGCTTTGAGTTGTAATCTGCATTGGTATGTATATAGGTTGCCAAGGTGGCCTTCTTAACATTTCTGCTTCCATGTTGTCAAGCTCATGTAAAGTAATTTTGCAGTTGAGAAAGGAAAAGATAATTTACAAACGATAACAATGTTCTGATGGTTACATTTTTTTTGGCAGTATAAATGATGGCCAGTTAAAGCCAGAAGATAACAATCCTTCCAGAGAAATTTTGGAGAATAATGAATGCTATTTACTGGATTGTGGAGCTGAGATATTCATTTGGGTTGGTCGGGTAACTCAAGTTGATGAGAGAAAAGCTGCAAGCAAAGCTGCTGAGGTGAAAGTTGAATTTTTTTTCCTTCTTTTTTAATTGTGTGTTTTCTGTTTGTAAATTTCGTTTTAATGAATATTCTTTTAGGAGTTGATTATTAATCAAAATAGATCAAAGGCTACACGAATAACTCAAGTTATTCAAGGTTATGAGACACATTCATTTAAATCCCACTTTGAATCATGGCCAATGGGCTCAGGATCTGGAGCAGGAACCCCTGGTGGAGAGGAGGCCCGAGGAAAAGTAGCTGGTAGTCAACTCTCTATTTCTAATCTTTAATATTTATTTGGTCCAGATTTGTGATCATTTTATCTTTGATTATGCTGGTAGCTTTACTAAAGCAGCAAGGTGTTGACGTTAAGGGAACATCCAAAGGACCAGTTTTAAGTGAGGAAATTCCCCCATTAATTGAAGGAGCAGAAAAACTCGAGGTGCACATAACTTTATTTTGATCTGCTATTATCATACCAATTGTTCAATCTAATTGTCATTGGGCTTTAATTTTGTGAAAAAAATGATTCTAGGTCTGGCTTATTAATGGCGGTGCGAAAAACCAAATTCCGAAGGAAGAGATTGGTAAATTCTACAGTGGAGATTGTTATATTGTACTCTGTACTTATCGTGCTGGTGAGAAAAAAGACGAATACTACTTGTGTTGTTGGATAGGAAAGGACAGTGTTCAGGTACGTTGAGAGTACCATAATGGATATCTGAGTAAGGTTGGAATTTATGAATCTGAATTTTCCATTTATTTCTTTCCGAGTAGATTCGCAGTTTTCATGAAGTCAATCAATAGTAGTTAGATTATTGGAAGTGGTTAGAAGTGATTTGCATTTTCGGCCATCTTTTAGTGCATACAAGATTATTTAGTTAATCTCTTCCATTGACTTACGTGCATTGTCACAACAAATCCCTATTCTTTTTATGTCAACTACTCGGTCATTTATTTATATTTTCGAGTTTTTTTAGACGATAAAATGAGAAAATGGCCAAAATGGTATGAAAATATTGACCAACAATTAGTTAGTTCTTTAGTTAGTGAAGGTGATCAACCCTTGACCATTTGGGAGGGTATTTCTCCCGGCTCTGCTGGGAATCAACCCTTGCTTGATTTGGCAATTCTATCATCTGGTGAACAACTCAGGGGGGTGCCTGTGGTATGACCGTTTTTGCCAAATTTAGTTAGAGTAGGTGAACCAATTGAAGATAAAGGTGTGAGGGGTAGGGGGAGATCTAAGAAAATTTTACTTAACATGATTCAAAAGATTCAGCATTCTGAACAATTAGAGTTGAATGTGTGAGTTCCCAATACTTACTTGATTTAATTATTGAAACCTGCCAGTTGCTTTTCTGATCCAGTTTATGCATTTAATGATCTTTTTTGCCACTTTACTATGTGTGTGCATCACTCGTTTCTGTGATTACAATGTATTTTTTTGGTTCAATAATCTGTTTCCTTCTTGTCCAATTCTAGTGCTTGTAGCTCCAGACATTTAATTCAGCTTATTGACTTGTTTTTATTTAATGAATTTTACAATGAAATTTTTTTGTGCCAGGATGATCGTACAACAGCTACTCGGTTGTCTAACTCAATCTGCAGCTCATTGAAAGGAAGACCTGTTCAGGTACCTGGTTAACTTGGTTGTACTTTTGCATGTGACAAATGAAAAGGCTTGATGAGTTGTTTTCTTCTGCAGGGCTTTGTCTTTCAAGGTAAAGAGCCACCTCAGTTTATTGCACTTTTTCAGCCTATGGTTGTCCTAAAGGTATTGCTTGCCTGCCTTATTTTGCTTCCCATTTGCCACAGAGGAAGTGAAGCTATTTTCAACGAAGATTAATTTTTTTTATATTCTTCGTTTCAACTTGTCTTGCTTAGGGTGGAATCAGCTCTGGCTACAAAAAGCTTTTAACAGAGAAAAACATCAATGATGAAACTTACACTTCGGACAGCATTGCACTTATTCAAGTATCTGGTACAACAGCGCATAACAATAAATCAATTCAAGTTGATGCGGTATGCTTATGTGGCCTTTCTTTCATTGGATTTCTTCTCAAGTTCTTATTTTAAAACTACTGTTACTTTTGAAAAATAATAAAAGCTTACTTTGCCTAAAACTCAACATTTAAAACATGGAAATAGAAAGAGTTAAAAATAGAGTATTTGTTTGTTTTATGGGAAAACTGCATGGGGACACTGCACAATTTAGAGTTTTAAGCACAAATTCTTGATGTACTTTGTTTTGTATCATTCCACTCAAGGGTTCCATGAAACAGTGAGTCAGATCTTGTCTCACATTAAGGTTGCCAAGGATTTGTGGCATAGAGATAATTTTGTTTTACTTTATAAGCCTACTTGAGGATTACAGAAATCGTTGAATGATTCTTTTGGGTAGCAAATCTTTTTTTGCCAAAGTTTTCAATAAAACATAAGGTATCAGTACAAGAAATGAACAACATAACTGGATCACAATAAAGGGAAAGTTAACCCAAGTGTCGATTTTCTATGTGTTTGTACTTAATGACCATCACCTTAGCATGTATTGAGTATCAGCAAACAAGCTGATATAATCGTCATTAAGTTGTGATATCAACAACAACAACCAAGCCTTATCCCACTAGGTGGGGTTGGCTACATTAAGTTGTGATATCATTGTCATTTGAGTTTGCTGTATGTATAATATAATCAAAATAACCTAATTAGCTTTCAACATAGGAATGATTTTTTAGCACTCTGAGACTAACTCATTTTTCTACTCTGATCTGCATTAAGGTTGCAACATCCTTAAACTCCAGTGATTGTTTCCTTTTACAATCTGGGAATTCTCTATTTGCGTGGCATGGAAACTCAAGTACTTTGGAACAACAGCAGTGGGCTGCAAGGGTTGCTGAGTTCATAAAGGTGATTGTCTACATGGTCTTAGTTTTCTTAGTTCTAGTTTGTGAATCTCCTTTTATCCAGTTATTAATTTGTTGTTGAAGTCCATGAATCATAAGTGTCATGTCAGCATATTGTGCAGTTGAAACAGTTTGTATAAGATTCAATGTATTTGCAAACAGCCAACCATTCTGTTACTAGAATGAATGTTTTATGTTTTCTATGGATTTGGAAGTTTCAATTAGTTTGTTGGGTAAATGTACTTTGGAGAAGGTATAAAAACCTGCATTCACTAGTTGCTGACATTGCAACTGAATATTGGATATTATCACGGTCTTCTATTGAGATTCATTAAACTCTGTGTGTGTGTTGTGTGCGCACACAAATGTAATGGCTCTTTTAATCAATAAATCACAATTTTATCCCTCTAAATCAGATAAAATATCTAAGATCCAATGCGGCTAACACTATTTAGGAGCACTTATGATTCTCAAAATTGATGGGTTGATCACAGAAACCAGTATGATAGGTATGTAGATTCAGTAAAACATTTAGAGAAGACAAAAACTTATTTACAATTCA
>JAGFNQ010001982.1:104799-215020 GCA_024364735.1 Boesenbergia rotunda | reverse complement strand
ACTGTTAAGAAATTACATTTATGATAACATGCTAAGCAAAGAAAATTTCAAGGTATGTTAAGAAAATTTCCAAGAAGTTAAAAAGATCGAATCTCTAAATTTACTCTTACTTGCTCTTTGCTTAATCTGCTGATAGAAGTTGAAACAGTTGCCTGAAAGTTCGAAGCTGAGGAAGTTGCCTGACAATAATAAATATACAGCCTAAGTAAACTTAATGCTTGAATTTATTAATAAATATTTAGTTTTGAAATGTTAAAAATATGAGTGAACCTGGGATAGTTGTGTTGACAAAAGTGGTGGAAAACAGTCATTAACTTGATTGATCATCTGTTGACATTCTACATTGGGCTCTTCTATATCCTGTTAAAAAAAATAGAATGATTTAATTCTATTTGCTTTTTACATGTAACAACAAACAATAAAATCAAATATTAGTAAGGATAAAACCTGAACAATTGTTGAAGTTTGATTTTTTTTGTCGCCACTTTCTTTTTTCTTGAAGTATGTTCTAAGCCACGTTTGAGCCACTTGCCTGAAACTGTTTTCTTCTTCGGTTTAATTCCTTTGACTCCAAGATACTCTGTTTCATTCAAATCTCTTGTTGTGTCATCTAGACATTGAACCAACTTATCAGCTTCCTAGCAGTTCAGATCATTAACTTGTAATCTCTCATCCACCATCTTAAACATACTCAACAAACCATCTTTAACATACTTGTAAGTGTCTTCCCTCTCTGCTGCCTTGGTAACCAATTGAACAGATAACCTACACAAATCTTTATAGCGCATATTGTGAAGTATTTTTGGATCCAAGCTATCTTTGTTCACAACTGTTTCATTAACTCCAAAATATCCACCTTTTGCTTTTCGTGTCCACCTTTTCAAAATATACTCACTTGGGATCTTAATGATATTTTTCATTGTAAATATTTTCAAAATATGAGAACACAAAATCCCAGCAAATTCATATTTTCTACAGCTACAACAACACACTATTTTTTCACAGGATGAATCAAGTGTAACTAGATGATGGTAACGCTTTTTGTGCGAAGTAACTTTATATGTAGTATGTGTTCCAACATCCTCAAAAATTTCTACAACAGAATCATGAGATTTGTACCACTCTTGTTCAAAACACTTGTATGCCTCGGGAGTATATGTATAACTCGCATGCTTTAATATTTCAATTGGATACAATAAGCATGGAACACTTGAATTTGATCTAAAATCAGCTTTTAATTCTTCATATCGACGATCATCAAGCAATCTTTGAAAGTGATGGAAAAAGTCTAAAAACTTATGCTGATAAGTGACGTACCTTTTGACAATACTATTCATGCTCTCACTTCTTTGAGTCGTAGTCATATCTGCACAAAACATTTGTCGTCCATATACTAAAGCCCATTTTTCTTTTATGCGAAACAAACGTCTCAACCAATCATTATCTTCAAGTGAATACTTAGTCAACATCATGTTCCAAGCTGAAATAAAATCTTCCTCTTCATCAAAATCATATATACACGAGCAAAATCTTTAGCAAAGTCTTTGAATTGAGAAAAAACTCCACTCAAATGTATTGCAGCATTTTGATAAATGTGCCAAATACACAAACGATGATGTGTGTCGGGCCATCTGGAAGCTAAAGCCCTTACCATTGCTGCATCTTGATCTGTAAGAATAGTTGTTGGTTTTTTCTCAGACATAGCTCTGGTAAATGTATCAAACAACCACTCAAATGTCAAAGTAGTTTCATCATATAATAAAGCTGCACCAAAAATTATGGATTGTTTATGATGATTAACACCTACAAACAATGCAATTGGGCGACCTTCATTGTTCTTCCTGTAGGTTGTGTCAAAGCAAACAACATCTCCAAAATTGCCATAATCAGCTCTCATTCTTGCATCAGACAAAAAAATATTAGTGATCAAATCATCTTCATCAACTTGAATAACATTAAAACAATTTGGATCATCGAATTGCATTTTCTGTAAATATTCCAATACACCTCCTGTATCCCCAACTCTCATATTTCTTGTTCTTTTGGATCTCAAATAATTTTTATAATCTTCAGGAATGAAACATAAATTCTCCCTGCCACCTACTTGTCTCACCATAAGATCATGAGATGCTTTTGGGGGTCACTTGCCATCTCAATTTGTATCGCTGCATAAGAAGGTATATTCCTATGGCATCTATAGAGATGTGTTTTGTTTGGACTTGCAAGATAATAATTATGCTCTTTAACAAATTGCACCACACTAAACTTGTCATCTATACATTTAATCTTCAGGTTAGCCTTACAATCAAACCTTGTTTCAGGACGACTATGTTTCACATAAATATCTCGTTTGTCCTTTCCCCTTTTACCTTGTGCACTACAACAAAACATTCTGTCAACTAATTTTCTATCTTTATCATTATGACTTTTACTCCTCCTTATGCCAAATCCAACTTGTTTAGCATATTTCAAATAAAAGTCATATGCTTCTTCTTCTGTTAGAAATTTCATATCCATTTTTGGCATCAATTCTTATATGATAAATGGCTGAGAAATCTCTGTATTATTTTCATTATTCAACCCTTTAAAATCAATCAAACAATGCAAAAAAACTAATCAAACTATGCAAAATTCAAGGTATATAAAGTTTAATGAAGTCCCAATATAATACTTATTACCTTCGTCATCCCTACGGTCTTCGCCTTCGTTTGCTTCAACATACTCTTCATTTGCTTGAAAATTCAACCGACGACAACTCGTAGATTTGCCCTCCATGATAATTACTTTAATCCTAAAAAAATTACAATCATTAAATATGGATTCAATAACTTTACAATTTTCAGAATTTGGATAAGGAAGGATTCAATAACTTTACAATTTACAGAATTTACAGAACTGAGCTAGGGACAATCCAGAATTTACAGTTTACAGAATTTACATATGAAATCAGAATCCAGTAACTTGACACAATCCATTAAATTCTGATAAGGAATCTAGGGACAAACCTCAGTTCGGATCCGAGCAGTAGGGCTGCGGCTGGGCTGAGAGATCGCGTGCTGGGCAGAGGATCAGCTAGGGTTGCGCAGAGGTGAGAGATCAGCTAGGGTTGCGCAGTAGGGCTTGGCCGGGCCTTGGCACGCGAGAGTCTACGTCGGGATTTAGGGCACGCGAGCTTGGCACGCGAGAGTCTGCGCAGTAGGGCTTCTGAGTCCGCGCCGATCACTCGTGCTGGTTGGGCTCGGGACTGGGGCTGGGCAGCGGCGAGCAGGAGACTAGGCAACGGGACTGGGGTCGGGCGAGGAGACTCGCCGGAGAGGAGGGCAGAGTCGGCGAAGACGGAGCGGGACAGTCGCGCGAGAAGGAGACCGGGCAGAGTCGGCGAGCGGGATGCAGCATCGACGCAGTCGGCAGCATCGAAGTAGGATGCAGGAGATTTAGAGCACGAGTGTTTTTTTGCGCGAGCGAAATTGGGGACAGAGGGATTCGCGAGCTGCATGCGTTTTTTTTTTTGTCGTTTTGCACTCGGGATAGAGGGACAGAGAGAATCGGGGACAGAGGATTCAAACTGCGCTCATGGTGGCTCAGAAGCGCCGGATTGATATAATTTCTGAGAAATCAATAAATTGATTAAACAACTCTAAAATCCACTCGTCGCTGTTTTGACCCATTAGGAGTCCGGATTTCTGATCGGATGGTCAGGAACGAAATTGACGCTCTTCCCACGGATCGCCAACTCATCCAACTGCCCACGTTGCTCGCCGAGTCGCTGCTCTATAAATATGCCCCCAATCGGGGGCTAACCAAGCGTATCGCTTGTTGTTGGCCCCAAATCGCTGAGGAGGGAGAGAGAGAGAGATTTTGATTGAAAGCGATAATGTCGGGCCGCGGGAAGGGAGGAAAGGGGCTGGGTAAGGGCGGGGCCAAGCGCCACCGCAAGGTCCTCCGCGACAACATCCAGGGGATCACCAAACCCGCGATTCGCCGACTGGCGAGGAGGGGCGGCGTCAAGCGTATCTCCGGCCTCATATACGAGGAGACCCGCGGCGTCTCAAGATCTTCCTCGAGAACGTCATCCGCGACGCAGTGACGTACACCGAGCACGCCCGTCGGAAGACCGTCACGGCCATGGACGTCGTCTACGCGCTCAAGCGACAGGGCCGCACCCTCTACGGCTTCGGCGGCTAAATTTCATCGATGTCAGATGCTGCAAGGGATTAAAGGAAGCATCTTGTTAGATCGTCTCTTGTATTCTAGGAAAATGAACCTCGAGTGTGCTGTTAGTTTTGTTCGCGTAGAATGTTGATAGATGTGGTTTTCAACTTTTCCTTAGAAGTTAATGGAACTTTTGGTTTGGCGTAGTAATAGTAATTAGGGATGGAAACAGGTCAGGCTTTCACTAGGTCAGGCTTGTATAATAGCAAACAGGCCTGAGTCTGGCCTGTGGCCTGTTACAGGCTTTATTCTAGGCCTGAGCTTGACTTGTTTAATAGCCTGACCTGGCCTGTGACCTGTTTACAAAATCTATAATTTAATTCAATTATCCAAAATACTAATTTAATAAATTAGTTAAAAATACCATAAATATATATGTTCTTTCCAAAGTAAATATATAAAATATGTATGATATAACGAAAATAGATTTTGTGGTGTGTTGGCTAGTAGGGTGTAGATAGGAGTTTGCTCGCAGAGGTTTAAGGATCAAAACTCTATTATGATAATTTGTATCATGTAATTTTTAACAGGCCCAGGCCGGCCTGTCAGGCCTCATAGGTTTATATTGAACCTGGACCTGGCCTGATAATAAAAACAGGTTTTTAAAAGGGCCTGATTGTTATTTTATTTTTAACAGGCCCAGGTCAGGACAAGCCAAATGCAGGCCAGGCCACAGGCCCCTGACAGGCCGCCTGGCTTATTTTCATCCCTAGTAGCAATCCGGAAACTTTTTTTTTTTTATCAGTTTCTGCAACTACGGATGGTGAATTGCTATGCAATTTACTGATCAAAATGGGCGAGCTATAATTGCATCAAATTTCTTCCAAGTATCTTAGATAATACAAGCCACAGTTTGATTATTTCTGTACGAAGCAGAACACCTTTTAGAACTCCAATTCCTTGCAGAATAAGTCAAGCAGAACAATCTTCTTTAATCTTTATCAATGTCCAGTGAACACGATTCGATTACTGTTGTTGAGCAATTTGAGTCGGTAAACTGTCACTGTGAAGTTGATGTGGGAGATGAAATTGAATTGCAAGTTAGACTAAAGGGAGTGTTTGGGAGAGCTTCTGCTTACTGTTTTTTAACTTCTAGCCATGCAAAAGTGCTTTTGAGTGTTTGGGAATGCCAGATTCTGCTTTAACTTCCTGCAACTTTTACTCAAAAGCTAGAAGCCAACAATTTGATGCTTTTTTTCTGCTTCTGCTTTTTTGCTTATGGTGTAGAATTAAAAAGTTGATATTTATACCCTTAATAAATTTATTATTTTACATAATTACCATCACATTTTTAAATAAAATCTTATATTTTTATATAATTTATATTTTCAAAAAAATTTATACATATTTGTATAAATTTATATAAATTTTATTATTTTATTATTTTTTAAATTTTTATTAACTTTATATTTTTTTAAATATATATATTATTAAAAAAATAATTTTGATATAATATTTAAAATATAATATTAAATATATAAAATATTATAGATCATGTATCAAAATTATATTTAGATAATTGAAAAAAATTAATTTTGATAGTTTAAGGATATTATTGTCATTTAATTAAAAATTAAGTTTAAAAGTGATTATTCACCAAACACTCAAACTTTACCTTGTATCAGCTTTTGACTTCTATTTTCAAACACTGCATGCTTTAGCTTCTTACTAACTTCAAGATAATCACTACAAGAATCACTTTTCAAGAAGTAAAAGCTCTCCCAAACACTCCCTAAGAGGGTGCTACGCTACTCTTGACGCATGACCGACTGTTGTATGTAAAGAAAGTTAGCAGGATTCTTAACAAACTTGATATCCTAAAATCGGTTCTCCAAATTGATTCTCAGTAAATGTAGCGAGAGGCTTTCCTTCCCATGCCATTTTCAGCATTCTTGTCATTTGAAAGATGGTCATCGCCAGTAGTTGCTATGAGATGGGAAGTTCCGATTGTCTGTTATACAGAGATAATTGATGTTAGATTATACATGAATACAAGCGCATCTGGTGTGGTGATTTCAACAATTCTTTCTTCTGCAAATTAATTTTTTTTTAAATCATACGCCAATATCACATGGATGCTCTATGGAGGCGAGCGGGCCCCCACGGACTGGATTAGCTGGTTAAGGTACTCGCATTTGAAATGGAGGGCGTGGGTTCGAGGGTCGACAGTATGAACGAGGGGTGGAACCTCGGCTGCTGTTTAAAAAAAAATCCCTCGTGCCTGGGTGTCTTGACCTGCCCAGCATTCATCGTGATTTACCCCCTCTGGACACTTATGGGGCAGAGACCAGGGGCGCGCTAGGTTGGCGGTTCCAACCTTTGAAATCTATGGGGGCGAGCGTTTCGTCTTTTTTGAATCTATGACGGTAATTTAGCCCCCGGGATTATGGTGCAGTGGTAGGGCAATTAGTCGTTAACCCAGGCATCCGCGGTTTGATCCCCAGCTACGGCGTATTTTGCAGGAATTTTTCTTTCAAATGGGGCGCGAACCCTGTGACACTGGGCTTCTAGACTGTCCACTGCGAGCGCTTTCCGATTTACCCTGATGACCGGTGAGAAACTTCCGTGGGGCTGGGCCGATCACCCCAGGTTCAATTTGTCTGCTGTCTGGTTCATCATTTTTTTTTCTATGACGGTAATTTAGAATCATACGTCCCACGGGTTGGATCAGATGGTAAGATGCCCGGCCGTTTATTTCGGGGTCACAGGTTCGAGAATCGTCAGCTACGCATGAAGATAAAACCTTGATCTGCTGGCATTAACCCCCTCGACCTAGGCGCTTCACCACACCAGTGATAACCATGGTTTGCCTCCCTCTGAAAATCTATGGGGTCGGGACTGGGGGCCGCTAAGGTGGCGGTTCCACCTTTTTACTTCTATGACGGTAATTTAGAGCCCCACGGGCTTGCTCGGTTAGTAAGGCGTCTAGTCGCTTTTTTCGGAGGTCTCAGGTTCGAGAGTCGCCAGTTGCACACGAAGTAAAAATCTGATCTGTTGGCTTAAATTTTCTCGGCCTCAGATGTTTTATCCGATCAATAAATCATGATTTATCTTTCTATGGACACCTATGAGACAGGATCAGGAGGTTGTTAAAGTGACGATTCCACCATTTATTCTATGACGGTAATTTAGTATTACAATAATTCATCTAGCCTTCATTCCGAAGAAAAGTGTTTGTATATAATCTTATTTTGTGATGTAGAAGGAACTACTGGCGCCGCGTGGCAAGGAGAAGATTTGATCAACGTGAATCTTAATCAAACCGAAACTCGATTCAAATTGGTTTAACTTGATTAGATCGAACTGATCCTTCGGAATCTGTCCCCTGATGGATTTTATTTCAATTAGAGGAGAGAAGGGGCATCAATTATCGAAAAGAGGAAGGGAAAATTGGAGACGTCATTACTAATGATGATAATTAAAGAGAAGGATGTGTCGATTATAAAAGCATAATGGTGAATTAGGCAACAGATAAATTAAATCTGAGGTGACCGACTCGACTTTATGGAAGTTTCTCATCGGTCACCAGAGTAAATCAGGAAGCGCTCGCGGTGGCCAATCTAGAAGCCCAGCGTCCCAGGGTTCGCATCCCATTTAGAGGAAAAAATTCTTATAAAATACGCCGTAACTAATGATCGAACTACGGATGCCTGGATTAACAATTAGTGCCGATTATAAAAGCATAATAATGTAAGTAAAGAAGGAGGCTTATCAATTAAGTAAAGCAGGAGGTGCACAGATTATAGAGACGTGTCCCTTAAGAATCTTGAGTATTTTTTCTTTTCCCGGGACGGATTTACATGAAAATCAAGGGTTATAGCTCCTAAAATTTTTAATAATATAATTTTTATATAATTTTTTTATTTTTTAGTATATATTTTTTATTTTCTTAGTATATATAATATTTGACTCCTTTAAAAATAAATATTTATAGTTGTCTA
Organism: Boesenbergia rotunda; assembly: GCA_024364735.1. Taxonomy (NCBI): domain Eukaryota; kingdom Viridiplantae; phylum Streptophyta; class Magnoliopsida; order Zingiberales; family Zingiberaceae; genus Boesenbergia; species Boesenbergia rotunda. Next base: position 206,867 of record JAGFNQ010001982.1, on the reverse strand, counting down.
ATAATTATTTTTATTTTTATTTTAACACACATCTAGAGTTCAAATTTCTTGAAAGATTAAATTTAAAATAAAAAAAATTCTTCTCTCTATTTCACAAATTTCATATAAAAATTCATTCCATATTTTGAAAAATTAAAGAGATCATTATTATAATAATTATTTTTGTGATCATCATTATAATAATTATTTACGTCACTTAATATGCGACCCCTCTAAATTTATAATTTTAGATTCGCCCCTCTCTTTCCATATATAAGATACCAGTATTGTCATAGACAAAGAAAATGATATGCTAAGTGAAAAATCTCAAGGAAAAACTCAGTGAATGACGTGACACTTTGTAGGCAGCGATTCCTAACGGGTTCACCGTGCCCCCAGGGTATAGTTTGATTCGGAGCGGCGGCTGAAGACCGCCAATGGTGTCCGAGCAATAATCGAACGTGTGCATGTAAAGTGTCACGTCATTCACTGAGTGTTTTATTGAGTTTTTTACTGAGTGTATCATAGCTCTATAAAGATTATGAAATTTTATCGATTTCACTTTGCTCTCCTCTCCCACTCTTTTTCTCTGTTTTTGATTGAGGGTGAGAAGAGTTAATTCAAGATACGCCTTAGCCCATTCTGATTTCTTTTCAGAGCCTTTCTGATTATCATTGTCAAAAATTGACCTGGTAGGAAATGATCACCATAAGTCAACCCACTAAAAGTTGACCTGGCGCAAAAACAATACACCATAAGTTGACCTGGGAGGACTAAAGATACAATTTTCTCTACGGATTTAGGACCCCCAGGGAAAACCCGAAATGGAGATGGATTCAGGAGTATTTTTATGTATGAATTTGAAATTTTTTTAAATCTCTACATTTGAACATGGGCAGGTAAGAGGATGAGGATGGGGACGAACATTCTATAATTAATTCGATAAATATAGATGAGAAACAGGAATAACTATTCTTTTAGATTTATTCTCGAGATAAAGATAGAGATAAGGATTTAATTGTAATGGGATCGGAGATGGAGATCCCCGATTACACATAACCTGAGATGAAGATATAATTCGGAGATAAGGATGAGGATGACAAATCGATTCCACTCTATTGTCATCCTTACGAGCAACAATCCATCATAGATCAATCTGCTAGAAGCCAACCCGTCATAAATCGACCCTCTAGAAACCGACCCAATAGAAGTTGATCTGATAGGAGTCTACTACTGGAAGCCAATCTGTCAGAAGCCAACTCGATAGGAGACAATTTGCCATAAGTTGATCTGCGCGAAGCCAATCCGTCCGAAGACCGTTTGCCATAATTCAACTTGACGAAAGGTATCTCAGATCATATAATTTTGCATTGTAATAAATTATTTTCTGACTCACATCCGCGACAAAGATTCTTCTTTTGACACATCAAAATCATTAATCTTTTTGGAACACAATTTAATTACAGGAGGAGCTGAAAATCGATTGCACAAATATAGTGAATCACAGTGATGTTCCTGGAGTATCAAATTGAATGAATGCAATCGAGCCAATTGATCTCCTCAAACACCAACAGCATTGATGAAGGCAGTGACTTATTATCAACCATCGGTTCCGCTCATATACTTTAATTTATACAAATAGTTTTAATTAAAGGACGTGCTTTACACATGTTTACTAATCAATCATATATTTAAAAAATATTCCAATGAAACAAATCCTTAAATTGTCCTTTTAGGTGTGCAATTGCATAGATTCTCCAACACTCATCGCGTACGAAGTAGTAGTAGTAGTAATAATAATAATAATAACACACTTGATTCGATTCATTGAATGATCTACCGGATAATTAATGACAACCTAACGCTTAAATGAATTAATCAAATTCACAACTAATGCAATAAAATTAAGCATTCTTTAATTCTCAATGCCACAATTCGCAATCAACTCTTATATTTTTTTAATCATGGTTTACTTCGAATTGATTTGGACATTCCACCTATTTATTTCCATAATTTAATTGTCAAAATTTCAATAAATCTAGTTCTATAGTATCTTATATTAGAGTTAAGTTCATTCCATTCTAAATGGCAAGTCATTTAAAACAATGTTATCCATGTGAAATAATTTTTAAATATGGAGCATTTTAAGCAACAATTTAAGATGAAGTAGACTCGAATTGATGTTAACATGTAAGAAACTATTTTTTGTTATTGTATTTTAATTAGATATCTAATTTTTTAAACAGATTAATCCTGATGATGCTCACAAAAATTTTCCACGGATTGTGTTTTTAGTTGAATTCCATGAAAGTGTTTTTCAGTTTGTATTAAAGCATAATTTCAGATTATTGAGGTCAAACCAAATGACACATTGTTTGAGGTTAATTTGCACCAACTTTAAAGTGATATAAATTTTAAATGAACGCCCAATCAATGGATAGACGATAAAAGAACGCCCAATCATGTGAGATGTCACATGATGCATTTGTATTTTTTAAATTTTCCTCACGGATTTACATAATTAATATTTACATTAGATATTTATTTAATATATTTTAATCAATTTTTAATGAGCATAAAATATCTGATTAGTATCTAATTTTCTCATAAAAAAACCATTGCTACCAAGATAAAATATCTCGTATAATTTATTTACTTGTATTTTATTCATAGTACCAAATATATTAAGGCATTTGGGGAGAATAATATCACCTTATGCTCCCATTTATGATGTTTTACAAGTGGAATGATTGACGATAAGTATTTGACTTCTGTTTGTGGAGAATAATAATTTAGTTTAAAGATAAACAAATGAAAAGATTTCTTAATTTGTGGAGAAAAAAATGAAGTAAAAAAAAGGACAAAAACTTAAGAAAAAAACTTCTCTGTTATGGTCGCGCACGCCATCACAATATAGCGTCCGTAGTAGAGAAGTATATTATTCTGCTACGCTCTCCATGTGCATTTGTGTCCACGACCACTGTACCCTATGGACCTTATAGTGCACATCCCATACACATTTAAAATATGTTATATTTAAAATTATAATCCAACTAATAATTTTTTAAGAAAAAAATTTTATAGACATAATTGAGAATTAAAAAAAACTAAAATCAGGTTGGCAGGACTTCATATACAGGGTGTATGTATATATAATAATTATTTTGTTTAGCCTCAAATAACAATTTCTAATTAATTTTTAAATTAAATATACAAGTAGATATTAGAGAGAATAAGTTTATTTAAAGTTTGTTTTTAAAATTAAAATATTGGACTGGTGATCTCTTGTATGACAATTTAGCCTTTGCATTAAATGCTTCCTTTGCATTCCTTGGAAAGCAAAGCATCTCCTCAGGTTTTCTATGTAAACCGCATTCGAATCCATTAATGCCATTCCATCTCCCCTCTCCTCCTCCGCCTCCGCCTCACCTTCAATATCTTCAGTTACAGAGAAGAAGAAGAAAAATGAAGCAGCTTTACACCCGAAGCCAAGGTCTCAGACGCCTCCTCTCCTCCATCGGACGGAGGAGCAAGGAAGAAAAGTGCAAGGTGGAGGACGCCTCCGCCTCCCCTGTTCCCGAGACGCTCGACGAGAAACCGCCGGCCAAACCGAGCTGGAGATGCTTCTCCTACGAAGAAATCCACAAGGCAACCGACGGTTTCCACAAAGGTCAGTCTTTTAAAGGTCTCCAGCCATGTTCCGACCAGCATTGTTCTTCAAAATACGATCTTGGCTAGAGCCTGCTGGGGTTCCGCAGATAACCTGGTGGGAAGAGGCGGCCACGCAGAGGTGTACCGGGGCGTGGCGGAGGATGGGCAGGCGATCGCCGTCAAGACTCTGATGCGGGATTCGTCAGACGAGCAGAGGGAGAAGGATTTCCTGACTGAGCTCGGAACCGTCGGCCACGTCCGCCACCCCAACGTCTCCTCCCTCCTCGGCTTCTGTATCGACCGCGACGACCTCCACCTGATCTTCGAGTTCTCTTCTCGCGGCTCTGTCTCCTCCAATCTCCACGGTAACATCAGCACGAACCAAAGACCACCCACGCGGCACGATCGACCTACGATGGATCAAAAAACTGTGTTCTCGATGTCCTTACAGATGAAAATGCACCGCCGATGCCTTGGAAACTGAGGTACAGCATAGCGTCGGGCGCCGCCAGGGGACTTCATTACCTGCACAAGCAATGCCGTAGAAGGATCATCCACAGAGACATCAAGGCCTCCAACATCCTCCTCACGACGAATTTCGAAGCTCAGGTAGCAACCACTGATCTCTTGCTCGCTGCTAAATCAACCATTAATGTGTTCTTGAGGCCAAGCCCAAAAGGAAATCCTCCGTCTCAGATTTCAGATTTCGGCCTCGCTAAATGGCTCCCCTCCCAGTGGACTTACCGCGCCGTCGGTCCGATCAAAGGCACATTCGGGTACACACCTGCAACTTCGAAGTGAATTCCAGCTCAAATTAGCGATCCGATCTGTTAAACGAACTCGATGACATCGACAGGTGCTTGGCGCCGGAGTACTTCACGCACGGCATCGTAGACGAGAAGACCGACGTCTTCTCCTTTGGCGTGTTTCTGCTAGAAATCACATCGGGAAGGAAGCCGGTCGACGGCTCTCACAGAAGCTTGCTCGGCTGGGTGAGCGCCGCCTGCCTGCCTGCCTTTTCTTCCCCTCTCATTGCGATGTTTTTGATTAACCAGCAACAACAACAACAACAACAACAACAAAGCCTTATCCCACTAGGTGGGGTCGGCTATATGGATCCTTTTACGCCATTGAGTTCTATCCCCTACTATATCATCATCTAGATTTAAATAAAATTTATCTTGTTTTATTGTTGCCAACCAAGTCTTTTTTTGGTCTTCCTCTCCCTCTTTTAATGTGCGTATTTATCATAGTTTCACATCGTCTAACAGGGGCATTTATTGGTCTTCTAAGTACATGTCCGTACCATCTCAAACGTGTCTCCCGAAGTTTTTCTTCAATAGATGCAACTCCGACTTTCTCTCTAATACTCTCATTCCTTATTCTATCCATCCTCGTATGTCCACACATCCACCTTAACATCCTCATCTCTGCAACTTTCATCTTTTGCTCATGTGCCCGAGTCATAGCCCAACATTCAGCACCATATAACATAGCAGGTCTAACTGCCGTTTTGTAGAACTTCCCTTTAAGTTTTAGAGGTACTTTACGATCACATAAGACACCCGATGCTAATCTCCATTTCAACCATCCTGCTTGTATTCTATGTAAGACATCTCTCTCAATTCCTCCATCACTTTGCAAGAACGATCCTAAATACTTAAAGTTCTCGATTTTAGACAACTCATCATCTCCTATCTTAACAATTGTTTCACTACGTCTAGCATTGCTAAACTTAAATTCCATATATTCAGTCTTTACTCTACTAAGCCTAAAACCTTTCATTTCTAGAGTTTCCCGCCAAGATTCTAGTTTAGCATTTACTCCTTCACGTGTCTCATCTATCAAAACAATATCATCTGCAAACAACATGCACCATGGCACTGTATCTTGAATGTGCCTAGTGAGTTCATCCATGATTAGTGTAAAAAGATAGGGACTTAAAGCTGATCCTTGATGTAACCCTATCCTTATTGGAAATGCTTCAGTCAATCCACCTGAAGTCTTCACTCTAGTCGTTACATTTTCATACATATCTTTAATTAGGTCAATATATGTTACGCTAACGCCTCTCTTTTCTAGAATTCTCCATATAATTTCTCTTGGTACCCTATCATAAGCTTTTTCTAAATCAATAAATACCATGTGTAGATCTTTCTTTTGCTCCCGATATTTTTCAATTAATTGCCTAAGAAGATGTATAGCTTCTATTGTCGACCTTCCAGGCATGAACCCAAATTGATTTTCGGTTACCGTGGTCTCCTTCCTCAATCTTTTTTCTATTACTCTTTCCCAAAGTTTCATGGTATGACTCATTAATTTAATACCCCTATAGTTTGCACAATTTTGTATGTCTCCTTTGTTCTTATATAAGGGAACCAGACTACTTGCCCTCCATTGATTAGGCATTTTTTTTGTTTTCAATATTAAATTAAATAATTTTGTAAGCCATTCAATACCTTTTTTCCCTAAACATTTCCATACCTCGATTGGGATATCATCCGGTCCCACGGCCTTTCCATTTTGCATCCCTTTCAAAGCTTGTTCTACTTCTGAAGTTTGAATTCTCCGATGAAAATTAAAATTTCTATACTCATTTGAAATACTTAAATTGCCTAAGTCAAGTTGGTCCCCTAAACTTTCATTAAAAAGTTGATGAAAGTAAATCTTCCACCGCTCTTTTATTTCGCTATCATTTACTAGTACTCTATCGCATTCATCTTTAATACATCTTATTTGACTAAGGTCTCTTGTTTTCCTTTCTCTTGCTTTAGCTATTTTATAAATGTCTCTTTCCCCTTCTTTTGTATCTAAATTTTGATATAATCGTTCAAAAGTTTTATTTTTTACTTCATTCACTGCTTTCTTAGCCTCTTTCTTGGCTATTGTATATTTTTTTAAGTTTTCCTCGTTCTTACAAATATATAATTCCTTATAAGCTATTCGTTTTTCTTTCACTTTCTCTTGTACTTTCTCATTCCACCACCAAGATTCCTTCCTTGGTGGTGCATGCCCCTTTGACTCACCGAGTACATCCTTAGCTACTATTTTCAACTTTGATACCATCTTATCCCATGTCGTATTAGAGTCGCTATATATTTCATCTAATGCTTGTATTCCTACCTTCTCCTTCAATATGTTTTGCTTCCCATCCTTTAACTTCCACCACTTAATTCTAGGAGTCGTGTATATTTTTCCTCTATTAATATTATAACTAAGGCGTATATCTAACACTACTAATCTATGTTGGGTAGTTAAGCTTTCTCCAGGGATAACCTTACAATCTTTACAAATCTTCCTATCTCTCTTCCTAACCATAAAATAATCAATTTGTGATTTATTATTCCCACTTTTGAATGTGATCAAGTGTTCTTCTTTTTTCTTAAAAAATGTATTAGCTAGTATAAGGTCATATGCTATCGCAAAATCCAATATAGTTTTTCCTTCTTCATTTCTTGTTCCAAACCCATAACCCCCATGTACCCTCTCATATTCTTCATTTTTCGCTCCGACATGTCCATTTAGATCGCCTCCTATTAAAATCATTTCATTTGGCGGAATGTTTTGTAATACCTCATCTAAATCGCTCCAAAATCTTGATTTAGTTTCTTCATCTAATCCTACTTGAGGTGCATATATGCTAATTACGTTCACAACTTCTTTCGCCACTACTATCTTGAGAGCTATAATTCTATCCCCCTTTCTAACTACACCAACAACTTCATCTTTTAAAGAACTATCTACAAAAATACCCACTCCATTTCTTGTTTTACTCTTTCCTGTATACCATAACTTAAAACCCGAGTTCTCTATCATTTTTGCCTTCTCACCTACCCATTTTGTCTCTTGCACACACAAAATGCTAATTTTTCTCCTAATCATTGTATCTACTACCTCCATTGTTTTACCAGTGAGAGTTCCTATATTCCATGTTCCAAATCTGAGACTATTACTTTTCTTATAATGTTTATTCTTAGTCCACCTATGGTGTGAGAACTCTTGCCTATTTAACACTACACCCAAGTTCTCATGGAGATGTAGCGGTCCTTGCCGAGACGTTACAGTCGGACCCTGCAACGCGAACCCTTGCATATTTAGCACTACACCCGGGTTCTGGAGATGTAGCGGTCCTTGCCGAGACGTTACAGTCGGACCCTGCAACGCGTTCCTTCCGGGGAACATCCTAGCATTAGCATAATACTTTAATGGATCCATTCATTGAGTATTTGCCATAGTTTTTTACGCTGGCTGGCAACCTAACGCAACCCTCCTCCTTTATCCGGGCTTGGGACCGGCCATGACTAGGTCGTCACAGGCGGAGTTTTTGATTAACCAGCAGCTTTAATTAATTTGCAGGCAAGGCCCTTGGTGAAGGCTGATTCCACAATTCAAATGCTGGTCGATCCAAGATTAGGAGATGATTACGACATGGAGCAGCTCAAAAGGCTCACCTTTTCAGCCAGCCTCTGTATCAGAGCTAGTGCAACTCTGCGACCTTCCATGACTGAGGTAAACTTTGCTGCACATACAAAATTAAGTACGAAGCTTCACCGACCTTTGTCACTACTTGTTTGCCTCTAGTCATCCCAACTTCCTTTTGTCCTCACAGACTGTTTATGACTGCAAGTTGGTTTTGTACAACTGCCATTGTGTATATAAAAAACTATGTTGGCTTTGGCAGGTAATGGAGATCCTGGAAGGGGGCGAGATTTCACAAGATCGATGGAACATACCTGAGGAAGAGGAGGAAGAGCTTTGGGGCTTCGATGATCTTGACGACGACGACAGTGACCACTGACCACCACGGTGATTGTTACACTGCGATCGCGAAGTCAACTGGAAGCTAGTGAACACAATTTTAGTACTACTGTTGTACATAACTATAGTTAGTAATGTTGTAAGGTTGATGCATTATCTTAATTTGAGTCAAGGCCTTCATTCACCAAATGCGTGTCTGATTGCTGTAAAGACGGGAATATGGAGGAGTCAAGTGGAGCAGGATTTAGTCTATTTTGGATAGGAAAATGGAGCAGTTTTGAGAAGGTGGCAGGTTGTCTTGATTTTAAAGAGGCTGAACAAGTGATAATAGTGAAGGCTAAATGATCAGTGGTGGTAGGTTTAAATGCCCACTCTGACACGCTTGGAGAGAAGTTTACATATCTACCATTTAGATGACAAGTAACAACAAATCATAACAACAAATTTTGTCCTTTCGGAAACATTGAGGCAAAATGAATCGTCTTTTATTATTTTATTATTTCCAAAATATTGTAGCCATAAAATATCTTTTTAATTTCTTGAAAATTTAAAAATAGAATCTTAACTTCTACCAATTAATTTATAAATTTTTCTTAAAAAATGCTTTATCAAAGAATATTATATTGATGAGTCATCTATTACGAGCGCTTCTTAATTTATCTTAATAGTCGATGAAAAATTTTTATGGAATTGAATCGGTCATTTTTAGAATTAGTCCACATAAATTAAATATCTAGTGCCAGCTTTTTTTTATTTATTTTTTATTTTTTTTATCTAGTGTCAACTTAAAAAAAATATAATGTTCTGTCAATAAAAAGTGATCAAATATTGATTCAAATCATGATAACACTCACACTAAATGCCTCTCATCGTCGGCCCTATGGAGCAAGTGATCAAACATTGATGCAAAAACATGATAACACTTAACGCCAAATGTCCTTCATCGCCAGCCCCATGGTGATGAAGAGCTAATGAGACATATTTGACCCATTAAGAATTTACCTAACGAGATATTTGTGGCCTTGTGAATAGGGAAGGTCGAACAACCCTGTGAATAGGGAAGGGCGGACACTTAACGAGACATTTTTGACCCATTAAGAATTTACCTCAAGACCTATTGAAGCAAACACCCTTACAAAAAAAAAAGATAGATACATTACCTTAACGGACCCTAGAGTCGTCCCCATGAATATGAAGGGAGGTTCATACAAGTACACAAACAATAAGTGCATGATGGGGTTGAAAATGCAGGTCATCACCTCCTAGGGATCGACCTCTAACCATTTCGTCAGAAATGTCATGCGCCCACCATCTATGCTACGTCCTAAGGGCAGCAAACACTCTTATAAATATTAATTGTACTAACCCGTGGGGATAATAGGTGATCAAACATTAAAGAAAAAAAAATGATCTTTTACATGGAAAGATCAAATACTCAACTAAATGTTTTAGACATGATAGGAATTGATGATAAAATCTATTGGAGTAAATATTCAGATAAATCTCAACTGCACTAATTCATATAAGCATGAGATGATCAATGTATACGAGAGAAAAGATGATATCGCTCGTCGCTCACTTCAGACAAGGCTCTATCTATTTGTTGCTCCTTTTTTATTCCCTGAAATTTAAAGTGAATTTTGAGGTCCCGAAATCAGAGGACCTCGTAGTTGCGAAACTATGGATTTCTGAATTATACGAAAGGACCACAAAATTCTAAGCTGTCTGCATGGACCAAATGTATTCATCCTTGTGGATCGAAGCTGACCACTTAAAACTTGCTAAAATCTGAGCTTCAGAACCTGCAAATAAATTCCAGTAACTGTCTTCAAGCATTAATTGGGTGGAGGACCAACAAACCCTAAATTCGAATATCATAATCATAAACCAGTAGTAAAATTTCGGAATCACAATGTGAAATTAGAAACCCAGATGCAATGTTCACAGAAGGAAAAGTTCAGATCTAACGATGGTATATCATGGGAAAGAATAGACCTGTTGCTTACTGCTGCACATGCCAGATGCTCAATGATCTTAGATACGGCAACTGTATCTTCCATATCTGCTTTAATTGATTAATTGAAAGACCAAACCTTGCATAGCATTTGAAATATCAACCCGAGGCTGATCTCTCTGTGATTCATCAGACTGGTGTGTCTCACTTACCGCATTGATAATAAAACAATAAACAATCATCTATAGCCTAGTTACTATGGTTTACTGCAGAGCATTCGAAAAAGGATGGCCCACAGTTCTGGTGCGGAATTTTAAACCTTGGATCCTCATTCTAATAATGGTGCATGAATAACCAAACCATGCCTCAAAGGATGAAGTGATTAGTCTAATTGTTCTTGTATACGTTTAGGAATGCGAAATATAATTCTCAGAAAGCTACCAAAAGAATAAACTGAGATTGCTGCTTCTAACTACTGAGTGTATATATAATGAAACCTTACATTAAAAAAATGAAGCCTAACCTGTACATCGTTGATCACCGACCGATGTGCAAATTCTTTTATCCTTTCGCTCTTCAATAAGCTTCCTCCAAGGAAGGAGTCGCCATCAGTTCTTCACAGAAGTTGAAGCATTCAATCCATTCCTTTATTTGTTTGTATGGATGAAATAATAGTTACAGAAATATCTAAATGCTTAGTCATAGCTCACCTGTACATGGTACTGTAAGTAGTACAGGACCTTGTTGTTTATGTTACAACAAGTTGCTCTACTTAATCTGCTATAGTACAATTAGATTCACCGAAACTATATCAGCTTTAAAGCAATTTTTTCTCGCGCACATTTACTTACACAACTTGACAAAGGCATCAATACTCATCGTCTTCATAATCCTTCCTCCCAAAAACTCATTCATGAACTCAATCAAGCTACAGTTATGAAGCGAGCTTTTGCAGTCACTTACACTGGGTGTGTTCAATTTCTTTCTTGTCTCTCATTTCATAAGTAAATTTGTTCATCTCATTAACCCCATGTAAATGCAGTTTACTGTAAACCAATTAAAGTTAGTATATAAATAAAATTTCTAAGTTACCCTCAATTTCTCTTCAAAAAAAGAACTTACTTGCACATAAATTATAGATGCTAATGACCGAGAACAGTGAAAGATGCACTAGAACTGCTAGTAGTTCCTAAATCTACCAAACTGGAGAATAGAGAATATACCAAGTGGACTATACTTGCAGAATCTAGTCAAAGTTTCTGAGTGGTAGAGTAGTATAGCCTATTAGCCTGTAATACATTTGATTCTCAGTGAAACAATTCAACCAACATTCAATTGGCATAAAGGATCCCTCGATCAACTCAGGGAAACAGAATAGAATATGGTGCAAATACTAGTGCAAGAAAAATTGAAACTCTAATGGCTTCTTTGCTAGGGGCAGACCTTGCAATTTAGCCAAAGCAAATAAAAAAACCACCTACGGATTTCCAACGAGGTACCAATTAATAAGTTGATTTACTAATCAGTTACTCTTCGATTACCTTGAGTTGTTAATCCGAGGGCCGGAAACCGTAGGAGCGGCAGATCTGAAGGCTTGGCCGCCAACTCTGCCGCCAGACTTCCCCGCCGCCGCCGCCGTCGGATCCGCACTATCGAGCACAACCATCCCAGCCGCTAATGTGACTATCGCCAATTTCGCCAACTTCGCCTCGTTTTCCCCACTGCTCAGTAGAAGAAAAAAGGAGTACAAGATTCACATCCAATTTGCCAAGCATCTCCAAGGATGGAAGACCTGCAGACCACTGGAAGGGTCCCGTGTAGCCTCTTGTGGTTGGGGAAATGCGGGAGCGGGCTTCCAGTGAGGAAGGTACGAGGACAGGAGAGTAAAGCCATGGATGGTTGGAAGAGACATCGGACTCTCGCCGCTGATAACATAGTCCTCTGTCCCGAGGATCGCTGGTCGTTGATCGGACACCATTATTAGTCTTGGATTGCCGTTCCGAATCAAACGATATTATGGGAGAACAGTGAATTAGTCAAGATCGTCACAATTACGATCTCGCCGGACTCGACGGTGAATCCGACGAGATCGCAATTGCGACGATCCCCGACGGGTTCACCGTACTCCCTAGGGTATAGTTTTGTTTGGGGCGGAGGCCGCCGGTGGTGCCCGATCGACGATTGGAGGACTCGCCGGCCATCGTTGGCAAGCAAATCCTCTGTCCCCGTGTCCTAACTCGCCGGCGATGGCCGGCGAGTCCTCCGACCATCGATCGAACACCACCGGTGGCCTCCGGCCGCCGCCCCGAACAAAATCCTAGGGGGTACGGTGAACCTGTCGGGGATCGTCGCAATTACGATCTCGCTGGATTCACCGTCGAATCCGGCGAGATCGCAATTGTGACAATCTCGACTAATTTACTATTCTCTCATGATATCATTTGATTCGGGACGTCGATCGGAGACTAATGATGATGTCCGATCGGCGATCGAGGACTCGCCGACCATCGCCGGCGAGTTTGGGACACAGGGACACGGGATCCTCGGGACAGAGGATCTCGTTTGGCCCAATTGGGATCCTTTGTCCCAAAAAAGCACCTGTCTCGCTCCCTGGCGACGGCCGGCAAGTCGTCCAATCGCCGATTGGACACCACCGATAGATTTTGATCGTTGTATTGAATCAAATGATATCCTAGAAGAACGGTGAATCGGTCGGAATCGCTGCAATTGCAATCTTGTTGGATTCGAATGATATCCTAGAATAACGGTGAATCGGTCGAAATCGCTGCAATTGCAATCTCGTCGGATTCGACGGTGAATCCGGCGAGATTGCAATTACAGCACAATAGTGGGGGGGGTACGGTGAACCAGTCGGGATCGCCGCAATTGCAATCTCGCCGGATTCACCGTCGAATCCGACGAGATTGCAATTGCAGCGATTCGGATCAATTCATCATTCTTCTAGGATATCATTTGATTCGATACGGCGATCAACATCCATCAGTGGTGTCCGATCGACGATCGAACGACTTGCCGACCATCACGGAGCGGGACAGGCGGGACAGATGTTTTTTTGGGACAGAGGATCCTGACTATAATATTCCAATCCTTTTATTACTATTCTAGAAAATATTTAAAATAAATAAATTAAACAAATAAGATTGAAAAAAAAAAATCCAAAGTATTCCACACAACTGTACATGAATCATGACACTGCAATTACATATTTATGCAACAGAAATAAATTAGGAAGAAGAAGAAGAAAGGCCACAACAGTAAGCTCTAAGTTGACTCCGTTGGCTCTTCGCCGGAGGTGCTCTGCTGGATTTGACCAGGTTGACCTTCATCCTGCAGCGAGATGACTGTCTCGAATGCTCCCACCAGAGCCCTCACCTTGCTCTTCCTCTTCGCCCACAGTTTGCTCCAGGTCTCCTCGATCACGTCGTTGCTCACCTTCTCCTCTTTCTTCTTCGCCTGCAAGAACGCCGGCTTCTTAAACACCAACAGCGTCGGTGCCGCCTCACCTCCTTTCTCATCTAGCATCGTCATCCTTGGGTCTGCCCGCGCCGGCGCTGGAGCCTTACTGGCCTGATCTGCCTCGACCTCAATCTTCTCCATAGTTGACTCTGCCGCCGGAGATCCAGTCTCCTCTGCGTCATCTCCTCTGTTCTCCGGCACGACATCGACTTCGCATGGTTCAGGCATCGTTGAAATGGCGCCTTCTGTTTCATCTCCTACATTTGCGAGTGGTTCTCGGCGAGGTGGTTCGATGCTCTCAAAAGCCGGCGGTTCCTCGTTGGAAATCTCAAGCGTTCTGATTCCGTCGAGATCTTGCTCCGGTGAACTGTGCTGCTCTCGTTGTTGAAATTCTAAGTTTCTATTTTCTTCTTCGATGGCTTCATTAGTCTCAGCGAGTGTTTCTTCCTTCGTTTCAGCTGATTCCACTTCCATTGCTTTTCTCTCGACGATGCCATTGTTCTCACCGGAGACATGGCTTTCCGATGAAGCGACGACGAGACGATTTGGGTCAGTTGTAACTGATGGCTCCTCAACCGATGCCGCCCTTCGGGTAGCGTTGGCCGCCGAAGTACTGGACACCTTTTTTCCGGCCACGACGTTTCTCGCTGGACTACGCACCTTCGCGGTCGATTGAGCCCCGCCAACGCCTGCCCTCGGAGCTCTGGTCGCTTTCTCCGATACGCTCCCTGGCTTTGAAGACGCTACAACCCGCGAAGCTGTGAAAGTGGCAGGTTTCGGCGCTTTGTCTTTGGCGGCCGCATTCGTCGTCGACTTAAGAGGTTGGCGTGACGGCGACGGAGGCTTCTCCGCCGGCTTTCTAGAGGCAGCCGGCGTACGCGGCGCGGAGTTCTGTGTTTGCTGTGGGGTGGTTCTCCCAACTTTGGCGGCACTGTCGGTGGTGGATCGAATTAAAGGCTTGTGCTGCGAAGTAACGGTCGTCTCCCTCTTAGGCGAACCCAAGACCGACGGTTTGGAGGCCCGCCGCCGGCGAATCTCATCGGGACTGGTTTGAGAAGATGAGATCGACATAGTCTTCTCCTTCAGGGGAGCGCTTGCTCTGGAGGAAGCCATGCCAACTCAACTACTGTAGGATCGAAATCAATTCCGAAAAAAAATACTTGGATTTGCAACCCGAATTAAAAATCGAAAACTTTCCGTAACAAACAAATCGATTAGAATAATTTAAAGGAAGAAGACGATAAGATATATATCATCAACAATTCTTAAAAAAAAAATCTCTCCACAAAATCACCCCTGTTTCCCCCACAAAATCTATCAGCAAATCAATAAATTAGAGGAATATCATGATCTTTGCCCCTGAAGAGAAACGATCATGAATTCACGATCCTCGAAGCGAAAGGGGAGCAGGCGACGGCCATTTTTAATTCGCAGATTGTTCGTTAGTTTTGTTGTGGGCGAGAGGGAGGAGAGAAAAAGTCGGGCGGCTGTTTCCAACGACAATGCTCAACAATCGACGGCTCCCGGCAGCTTGGACGTTAGACTTTTAATGTTCAACAATTGCAAACGGTTGACTCTCTTCGCCAATTTAATTATTAATTTTAAAAATAATATTGAATATTTATAATTCTGTTATAATTCGGAACGGAATGAATTAAAATATAAAGGGTAAAACGATCATTTGAAACCTTTAGGAGTATTTTATAAAACAGCAACTATGGGGGCGATTTTGTTTAATTAATATTTTCCCCGAAAGAGTTAAATTTATTCCGGATGATTTAAAGGCTACCTTGCTAAATCGATCGATCTCTTTTCGCTACGAACATCCTTGTAGGCCTCCAAAACCCTCCGGCTCCGAGTTCCTGAGTCGAGTACATGGGCGACGACCAGGGAAAGCCCTCCGCCGTGATAAGAGACGGCGCGGTCTCCGGCGTGCTTCCGGAGGCCAGTGCCTTCTCTGTACACTACCCGGGATACCCTTCCTCCACCGAGCGCGCCATCGAGACCCTTGGTGGCCTCGCCGAGATTGCTAAGGTATTTACTTCGCTTAAAGCTTCGATCTTGAACAGTCTGCATTTCTATACGTGGCCGGTTGTAGACGTGCTTTCCTTGCCATTAGGTGCGGAGCTCGGAAACTACTAATTTGGAGCTTCGCTTTCGCCCCGAGGACCCCTACTCTCACCCGACCTTCGGCGAGATTCGTGCATCGACGAGTCTGCTCCTCAGGATCAGGAAAACTAAGGGAGAGGAACAATCGCACTCCAGCGGGGCAGGAGAAGCCGGGCCTGCAGTGGAACCGCCGGGAGAAGAGAGTCTTTTGGCAGAGATTGTTTCACGGGTGAATCGTGCTTATACTTTTGAAGGTGGGTCTTACCTCTAGTTCAGCCGTTTAGTTATCTCTCGACAGGACAAGTTTTATTTCCCTCTTCTTTTTTTTTTCCTGAAATTTATGCTTAATATCTGGGTGGTGCTGCAGGAATGATAGATTACCAGTATGTTATCAGCGTTCATGCTGCTGAAGAAAGAGGAAAGAAGCGACCTTGGACATCTGATGAAGAACCAGAACTAGGTATGCTAATTGATCTTCTTGAATTTAACTTATGATTATTATTTTGCCCATGCTCAGAGCACATACAATTAGATATCATTTTCCCTCTATCCAAATTAACTCTTTGTTGCTAATTGCTATAGTTTAGTAGTTGACCATTCATTTTTTTATACAGAACAGGATGGTATTGTTGACATGGATGGAACAGGTGTGATGATGTTAGTTCCACCACTTTTCTCACTGAAAGACAGGCCAGAAAATATAGTGTAAGATGGTGTTCTTGTAATTATGTATCACGTGCCCTCGTTCTTTATTGACAAAGAAGTATTTGCTAGCTTACTCATTTCTGTATTCCTTTCCCATATGAGGCTCTGTATTCATTCTAGGACAAGTTGCAATTAGCTACTATCATTCTTTGTGGCTTACAGTTTTCTTTCATGATTTAGCTATATTAATGTCATATAGTTTTTAATTTGTTGTCAAGAACATGGATGGATAACTTTCTGTGTATTTAAATTTGATTTTTGATTTATCAAAATTCATGTAAATATCTCCTAAATGTTGTACCCAGCTTTTGGTTTGCTAAAAAAAAAAACATAAAATTTTTTTTTGTTGTATGAAACTGCATTTTATTGTTTTGTTTTATTCTTGCAGTTTTTCCTTTAAGAACCATTTTTTATTTCTTATATACTGTATATCCTAACCATTGACTTGCTCCTACTTCACATGCTATTTGATGACAGAACTAATTCTTTTGCGGTTAAAGTTATCTCATTCTATTTTTTTTTTCTTGATGGCATCTCTAGCACCCAATGCTTATATATTTTTGGAGTTGGATATCCTTGCTTATATCTACCTCTATAATGATGCAGGCTCAACCCACCACCAATCTTGTTCTCCAAAAGCATTCAAAAGGGAGTCATGGAACATAAGTGGGAGGTACCTTCCATTGGATTTCAGTGCCAAACTATATTTAGTGTTTATATACATATACACATCATTATTGACTGTTCACATTTCATTATTCATGCAAATCTCGCTTTTCCAAGGCTATTGTTACCAAAATCCCTGATGACTGATATTAGCATTTATACACAGTCATGCATCACTCCATAAGGACAGATATGAAAAGACCATTTGAAACACTATAGCATGCCTGAATGAGACTTATGGCTTAATTGTGTCGATTCTCAGGTCCAGTGATACCTGATAAGAAAACTTTTCTGTGAAGGATATAATAAATTTGTGCATGCTTAATTTCACTAATCATCATCTCTGAATGTAGTGCAATGAAAACCCTAAAGAGTGGGGATATAGCAAGCAGCTTCTTTCATTTTTACATAACAATGCTGTCAACAATGTTGTCTAGGGGGCCAAGTAGTCCACAATCAACATATACAAAATATCCTATACTTTTTTGTGTTTTCATGACAATAGATAGAATCATGATATTGAGCAAAACGGTGCCACAAAAAAAGAGTTTTTTGGTTGTTTTTGTTGGGGTCAAAAATTGATGTGACTTTCAAATTGATTAAAAACTTCAAGTTGTGGCTTATGAATCCTTGAACAGCCTTTCTGTTTTTTTTCTTTGATTGTTTCTTAACCATCATATGTTCTACTAAAGGTTTACTGAAGCTTGTTTTATACTACTGTTGTGTTATCTTCCAAATTGTAACTTTCCATGGTTTTTTTACCCCACAGATTAGTCTGACTTTGATCTTCCATGCCTTATGCATATATCTCTTTGTTAGTAAATGTGTTTTCTTATTTTTTCAGATGAAGATTGAGCCCTGTCTTGCAATCTCTTTTGACAAAGAAAATATCCTTTTGGACATTTGCCTCTTAATGTTACATAGGAACTTGTGTGTCAATTCATCTTCTTGTGTTTTCTATTAAACTGAATTTGACTTGAGAGTAGTTGTCAGCAATCATCTCGTTTGAGCCTACATGTTTCTGATGGGTGAAAAGCATTTTCTTTTTAGTCATTGTTATTAGATAAATAGATTCTTGATTAGGCAAGACAGGTCATCCTATAGAAGAAGTCAATACATCTGCTTGCAAGGCTTGTGTTTAAAAGGCTTACTTATTCGTGATCTCTTGATTACCTATTTATGTGGTGTTTCTTCATCTTGAAATGATCTTTGAATAAGTTTCCAATCCACTGTACCATATTCTTGGATATGCTTTAATGTACAAATTATGATACTGATCTCGATTCAGCAAACCATGAGTGTACAGAATGCTCCTTTAATTCTAGTCGGTTTTCAACTCCATGGAGTTACGATGAAATTTGATTACAAATATGGTTCTAAACTGAAACTCAAGAGACCTTTTAATACATCTGTATAGTGATGTGGATATTGACATTCCAAAGCAGAAGTTAAGGATAATTAGCTTCTGTGATTGTTTAGACCATCTGAATTATTGCTTTTATTTGATCTGTTTCTTCAAAGTCGGGGATTTTGCTACAGTTAAAATACATCCCATGATTTCATCGCCTTCTTTCCTTTTCTCTTTTGTCATCCTTAAGGTTCATAAAGATTCCTAAATTGTTTAGCTGGGAAAATCACATTTCAAAAGACACAATTGAATGGGAGTGCCAATTTGCTGTATCAAATCTTTTCAAAGAGAAACCAATCTGGCCTAGATGGTCACTTTATGAGCGCCTATGGCATGATGGACATCAGGTTTCTGCAAGCCATCTGAAAAGGTATTTCTTTTCTTGTTGTCTAAAACATTCTTCACAGTAGACTAGAATTATTGAGATGGCAAGATGATGCTCATATGGCTCAGTTTAAAATTACAGTTTATCTTGTGCTCATTGTGTACGATGCTTTATATTTTGCTGTTATATTTTCATAATGATACGTGATTATGACATGTTTAGCATTTTGTTCATGATTTCTTGATTTTTCTCAGGCTTCTCTTTAGAGCTGGATACTATTTCTCTACTGGACCATTTGGACGTTTCTGGATCAGAAAAGGATATGATCCTCGCATTGATCCTGAGTCACGGATGTAAGAAACATTCCTTTTTCCTTAATTTATACTTTTTTCTTTCAATGAGGATACAAAATACTTTATAGTGTGTTCTATAAACCAACTGAACATTTCAACATCATATAATATACCTTTTGTACTTCTCAACTATGTCAGATTTGAAAAATTCTTGTTAGTTTGTGTATGACAAAAAATATCGTATGTGATAGCTACTATTACAGCATATATCTACTTTTAACTTTGTGTACTCATGTCATTCATAAGCATGGTACAGTAGATTGATTGGCATTGAAATAGTTTTTTTTTTTCAAGGCTTTGTGATATGCCCTGTCAATCTCATGTTCTTGTAATATGGTTTTAGTATTATACTTGCTATTAGCTATCATTTCATGTAATGCTACCTGGAATTCTCTCTTATCCATGCACATATCTTAATCTTTGAACTACGACTCTCAAGTGGTAACTTGTGAGCTTGATTTTAATTTTTTCATCACGTTACATGCCTTTCGTTTGGATGTCAAGTCATTTGTTAAACTGCTGTTGCTTCTGGTTACACTACATGATTGTTGTTAATTATTTGCAGTTTCCCCTTTTTCTCGCTGTTGCTCATTATGATTAAGACAATTTACATCTTCTCCTATTTTCATGATTGTACATAACTTGCCTTCTCAATTCATATTTTGATCCCGTCTTCAGAATCTTCTATTTGATATATATATATATATATATATATTGCATGTGTCTAGTGAATGTGTGTTTATCCCCACAAAGTGATTGTTTCTTTATATGGATTTGTTAAATGAACTTCAAAGGGCATCTAGTTATCTAGAAAAATTAACAGTGTTGTAAATCTATTTTTTTTCTCCTGGATTTTTTTTTCTTTTGCTTTTCTTGTTCATCTGCTGGATATTATTGTCATTTGTCATTATCTAATATTGCTTTCAACAGATTCCAGAAGGTTGATTTTCGAGTGCCTCTGCAATTAAGACAATTTGAGATTACGAGTTCAAAAGCTGAGTGAGTTTTATCTGTCCTCGCTGGATTTTCTCTAACTACTGTTATGCTTTATTGCAAATATATTAGTTACCTTTACTTGAGAGAAGCATGATAGATCTCCTTAGTTCAGTGGTTAAGGTAATGGAATCTCCATAATTCATGGATTCTGATTTTTTTCGAGATTGGTAGCTGCTGTTCAAAAATGAGATTTTGAGAGGAAGGTGAATTTGCAACATCCTTAAATAATTGTAGAAAAAGTAAAAAAGTTTCATAAAATCAGTATTAAATCATATTGTTGAAACAGCATTTTCTAGTAAACAATAATCAAAGCTGGTTTTTTACCCATGGTCTTCCTAGCAGTCATAGCAATGACTTATTCATGTAATGATACATATGCATTTGAATGCGTACCTGGATAAGTTGCTGATTTTTCTTGTTGGTTAGTGAAAAAAATTCCCTATACTTTCTAATTTGGTAGGATTGAACATGCACCAAATCCAACTCAGAAAGAGCTTTGTCACTTTCAAGTATGGCCGTCTAAGACTTTCACTTGCTTGCAACTCGCCGAACTAGATGATGACTATATTCAGCAAGAAATAAGAAAGCCTACACAACAGAAAACCTGTACAGTAAGTTGTGTCCTCTGTTTTTTTTTGTAAGTTAATGTTTGTGGATAAATGTTTAACGATCATTGTTAAATTATTCTTGAGATGGTAAATTTGCTAATCATTTAGAGTTCAAGTAAAATTTATGCTAGCCTCTTCAAAAGACAACTTGTATTTGGAAAAGGTGTATCTAGTAAAAACATTACAGAACACAGATATTATCATGTAACTATTATTTATAAACATCAGGATTTTGGAGTGTAACTGATATTTGATGAGCTTACTAGTCGGATTTGAATTAATCCTCTTCCTCCATTGTGTATGTGATTAGCAAATGATGGTCTATTTATGGTTTAGTCCAGTTAGAACAAGTTTGAAACTTCAAGTAAGGAGACAATTGCAGAAACTAAGGTTTTTAATTAATCAGAACTAAGGTTAAATATATGAAATGTAAATTTAGAAATTAATAAATGAAAAAAAATGATGTTTGCACTAGACAGATTTTAACATCTAAAATTCTTCTTCTAGAAACTTTCTAATGGACATCTTAAAGATTGCTTTTTTTCTTCTGTTTTTTGTTTTGTTTTTGTGCAGGATACATCAGGTTGGTTTTTAGATTCAACTCTAAGAATCCTGAGATTACATGTTAGCCTCCGGTACCTGTCAGTATGTCCATATACAGCTGCTGCAGCGGAGTTGATAAATTATACACATGAACTTATAGCAAAGTGCAAGAATGGACTTTTGAGCAGAAAACAGAAGCCTAAAGTAGTAAAACAGGATCAACTTATAGAGAAAGGTTTCCTTGCCTTTTATTATATTGAGACCTTATTGAATTGATCACTTTATTTTCTGGTGGAATATTGTAATCTATGTTATTATTTACAGATACTAATTGCTTGGCTAAGGTGAGATCTACCCTACGTAATGATCAAGGGCATGAAAATCAGGATGCTCTGGAGAATATTTATACTGACGATGAAGAAGAGGAGGAAGAACTCGATGGATATGTATCACCAACCCTGGTATACTGTCTATGGTTTTTCCATGTACTTGTGATTTTGATCTTTTATTTTGTTAATTATCTGTTGTTTGAAATTTCTGGCTATAGGCTCGCGAAGGTGCCATCTTCCCTGATAATGGTATCACTTCTATCCCTTAAGACAGTCTTTTACTCCAAATTCCGATTTACTACACCTTGTACCAAACATCTTCCCCCGCCAAAATCTACCTAAAACTTGCATGTTCAACAGTTTCAATTTAGTAACTGCGATTGAAACTAGATGTTTCTCATTCAAATATATGGTCCTTAGTCGTGGTGGTGTTTTTCTTTATGTAATGGATACAAATAATTTTGCAATAATTGGGAGTTCCTATACGTTAAACAGATGAAATGGGAGAGGAAGTACCAAATGCTTACTTGGAGGAGCTCTTGCGGGGTTTTCCATTTAACAAAGGAACCGACTGTCAACAACCCGGCAAAGGCCTACGCACCGACGGCGGCAGCGATGGCGAATACCAGATATTTGAACAAGACAGTGATGACAATGAAGATCTATTTGATGACTAGGGAGGTTTCTCTTCTTTTATACCGCCATGTAATTACTGAGCTTCTCTTCTTTAATTCAAAAACAATCATATTGGTTTTTCTTTGTATCACATAATGTCTATTCTAATCCAAAGCTGAAATTGGAGACAATTTTTATTCAAAATTGCGATCCGTTTTAAAGTAGTTTTTTTAAGGCAAAAATAAAAGGACCTTTTTTTCCAACTTATTAATTAAAGTGACGTCCACCTTTGATTGTTTTATTAAAGGATGTCTTATATTACCGTTCAATCCTGTACAATTAATTATCTAATTGCTTTCCAGTACTATTCAATAATATTATCTCCCGTCTAATTTTGGATTCGATCGGACGTGTTATAATAGTTATGAAATTATTGCTATAACATGAATACTAAGTGAGTATGTCGAATTCACATTGTAATAATTATGATTTTATAGTCGTTATAATAGTTGTGACAATTATTATTTCGTAGTTACAATGTGAATGATAAGTGACTATGATGAATGTGCATTATAACAAGTTACAATGTAAATGATAAGTGACTATGATGAATGTGCATTATAACAGTTATAATTTTGTAGCTATTATAACAATATAAATTCATGTTATAGCTATGAAATCATAATTGCAATAAAATGAATAATTTTGAATAGATTAAATATGTTTCAATAGCAAAATTGTAGTTGCTACAACACGCTCGCCTAACTCAAAATTTAAGTAGGAGATTTAGGTGAGAGATAATAATACTAGAGGACAATTGGATAATTATACACGATTGAATAGTGAAGTGGAGTCAAAGTTTATAGAATTGTGATTATATGTAAGATTCATTTGGAGTCCGGATCGGAGCAAATTTTTATAGTCTAAAGCCTCTAGGCCGAAAAGGAGCCACAATATGGCCCAAATTAAAGGCCAATTGACGCAACAAAAATTATTGATTCCATTAGCAACAAAAATTATTGATTCCATTAGCAACAAAAATTATTGATTCCATTGATCCAACATGAATATTGAAAATAATCCTTTAAAAACCTATTGATTTTGTAGAATAACAAAATAAATATCTAAAACTCATAATTTTGAAGAAAGGAATGAAAGAAAATATTATTGATAATCAAAACAGTCAAATCTCAACTAAATAAATATTTTAAATAGTCTCATAATCCTAATTCTATAAAAGACA
Source organism: Boesenbergia rotunda (assembly GCA_024364735.1). Taxonomy (NCBI): domain Eukaryota; kingdom Viridiplantae; phylum Streptophyta; class Magnoliopsida; order Zingiberales; family Zingiberaceae; genus Boesenbergia; species Boesenbergia rotunda. Next base: position 183,148 of record JAGFNQ010001982.1, on the reverse strand, counting down.
AAACTAAAATATGAAAATAATCTCAAATATAAAATATAAGTCCCAAAAAAATTTTAAATGACATTTTTTAGGTCAAAGACTGGGCTGCTGGGGTGTAACCTCATAACAAATACAAATTTTTGAACAAACTTCGATTTGATATATTATGAGCCTCTGATTCAATTTGACTAAAAAATTATGACATCATAGTATAGATAATTTTGATTCTACCGATCTTACTTTGACTCCACTAAAGCAAATGATTCCAAACACTCTTGGATTGTTTTAGCACTTCCGAATCATAGGATCATATGATCCTACAATCCAGATAGTGACTTCGCAAATCATGAGTGGGACATCCCTTTCATTATTATAAAAAAACGATATTTTTTCTGTTGCTTTTTTTTTTGGGGGCAAAAATCAAATGGGCACCCATTAATTGTGTTTTCGTTTTCCATTTTTTATTAAATTCAAATGAGCACCCCTTTTAAAGTCACCTGTCCAAAATGCCCTTATATTATCTGATCATTCGGCTATGTAAACATTAACTACCAGCTTCTATAATTGTAAAAGTTAACATCTAACTTCTATAATATGTATAAGATAATCATTTGATTGTATAGAAGATCTAACTTCTATAATATGTATAAGATAGTCATTTGATTGTATAGAAGTTCTGATGTTAGTTTCTACGGCAATTTACCAAAAGGCGCATTCAAAAATAGGTATTTACCAAAAGGCGTCCCATGGTTTCAATGTTACCAAAGGGCGCACATATTTTAGTAAACTTCCTCTTATACCCCTACTGTCAATCAAGTACTGCATGCAATTCTCTTTCCCTTTCTCTTTCTCTTTGTCAGTAACGAATTTCGAGATGGACGTACGTACCTTTGTCAAAAAGATGTTCCTTTATATTTTGATAATAATATTATGGAACCTTTCTCAAAACAAAAAAATATTAAAATTAATTAAAATATTTTTATTAAATAAAAACTAAAAGAACATTTCAGCCGCCCACGTTGGGCCTGAAATGATTCCATTTCAGGCCCAACGTGGGCCTGAAATGTTTCCATTTCAGGCCCAACGTGCCCAATATTAAGGGTCTTTTCTCGATTCTTTGTTATTACATTTTAACACCTCGGAGAAGTCCAAATAAATAATGGATAGCAAATTTGAACTCCTTGTAACCTCAGAAATCCACAGGAACTGAAATTTTTACAATCGAAGCTCTCTAGGTCAATCAGTGGCCTTTTGGAGTCATTGGGGCCTGAAATCTTTCCATTTCAGGCCCCAATGACTCCAAAAGGCCACTGATTGACCTAGAGAGCTCCGATTGTAAAAATTTCAGTTCCTGTGGATTTTTGAGGTTACAAGGAGTTCAAATTTGCTATCCATTGTTTATTTGAACTTCTTCGAGGTATTAAAATGTAATAATGAAGAACCAAGAAAACATCACGTTGGGCCTGAAATGGAAACATTTCAGGCCCACATTGGGCCTGAAATGGAATCATTTCAGGCCCACGTTGGGCCTGAAATGGAATCATTTCAGGCCCACGTTGGGCCTGAAATGGTTCCATTTCAGTCCCAATGACCCTAAAAGGCCTAATGTGTCAAAATTCACTATTTGACCTAGAGAGCTCCGATTGTAAAAATTTCAGTTCCTGTGGATTTCTGAGGTTACAAGGAGTTCAAATTTGCTATCCATTATTCATTTGGACTTCTACGAGGTATTAAAATGTAATAATGAAGAACCGAGAAGAAATCACACTTTAGGCCTTTTAGGGTCATTGGGCCTGAAATGGTTGGACTCCTATTGCATTGGTGATATCTAATATATAGATGTTTGGACACCTAAAATATCATCTCCTACCTCTGACCTCTCTATTCATATGAAATTTTCAGAAATCCAGATATGGGAGGTCCATCAGAGAGTTTTGACCAAAACTCACTGATATTTCTAAACTACTCCTATTTGATTGGTGATATCTAATATATAGATGGTTGGACACCTAAAACATCATCTCCTACCTCTAACCTCTCTATTCATATGGAATTTTCAGAAATCCAGATATGGGAGGTCCATCAGTGGGTTTTGGTCAAAACTCACTGATATTTCTAAACTACTCCTATTTCATTGATGATATCTAATATATAGATGTTTGGACACCTAAAACATCATCTCCTACCTCTAACCTCTCTATTCATATGGAATTTTCAGAAATCCAGATATGGGAGGTCCATCAGTGAGTTTTGGTCAAAACTCACTGATATTTCTAAACTACTCCTATTTGATTGGTGATATCTAATATATAGATGTTTGGACACCTAAAACATCATCTCCTACCTCTAACCTCTCTATTCATATGAAATTTTCAGAAATCCAGATATGGGAGATCCATCAGTGAGTTTTGACCAAAACCCACTAATATTTCTAAACTACTCCTATTTGATTGGTGATATCTAATATATAGATGGTTGGACACCTAAAACATCATCTCCTACCTCTAACCTCTCTATTCATATGGAATTTTCAGAAATCCAGATATGGGAGGTCCATCAGTGGGTTTTGGTCAAAACTCAGTGGGTTTTCAGAAATATCAGTGGGTTTTGGTCAAAACTCACTGATGGATCTCCCATATCTGGATTTCTGAAAATTACATATGAATAGAGAGGTTAGAGGTAGGAGATGATGTTTTAGGTGTCCAAACATCTATATATTAGATATCACCAATCAAATAGGAGTAGTTTAGAAATATCAGTGAGTTTTGACCAAAACCCACTGAAGGACCTCCCATATCTGGATTTCTGAAAATTCCATATGAATAGAGAGGTTAGAGGTAGGAGATGATGTTTTAGGTGTCCAACCATCTATATATTAGATATCACCAATCAAATAGGAGTAGTTTAGAAATATTAGTGGGTTTTGGTCAAAACTCACTGATGGATCTCCCATATCTGGATTTATGAAAATTCCATATGAATAGTGAGGTTAGAGGTAGGAGATGATGTTTTAGGTGTCCAAACATCTATATATTAGATATCACCAATCAAATAGGAGTAGTTTAGAAATATCAGTGAGTTTTGACCAAAACCCACTGATGGACCTCCCATATCTGGATTTCTGAAAATTCCATATGAATAGAGAGGTTAGAGGTAGGAGATGATGTTTTAGTTGTCCAAACATCTATATATTAGATATCACCAATCAAATAGGAGTAGTTTAAAAATATCAGTGGGTTTTGGTCAAAACTCACTGATGGACCTCCCATATCTGGATTTCTGAAAATTCCATATGAATAGAGAGGTTAGAGGTAGGAGATGATGTTTTAGGTGTCCAACCATCTATATATTAGATATCACCAATCAAATAGGAGTAGTTTAGAAATATCAGTGAGTTTTGACCAAAACCCACTGATGGACCTCCCATATCTGGATTTCTGAAAATTCCATATGAATAGAGAGGTTAGAGGTAGGAGATGATGTTTTAGGTGTCCAACCATCTATATATTAGATATCACCAATCAAATAGGAGTAGTTTAGAAATATCAGTGGGTTTTGGTCAAAACTCACTGATGGATCTCCCATATCTGGATTTCTGAAAATTTCATATGAATAGAGAGGTTAGAGGTAGGAGATGATGTTTTAGGTGTCCAAACATCTATATATTAGATATCACCAATCAAATAGGAGTAGTTTAGAAATATCAGTGAGTTTTGACCAAAACCCACTGATGGACCTCCCATATCTGGATTTCTGAAAATTCCATATGAATAGAGAGGTTAGAGGTAGGAGATGATGTTTTAGGTGTCCAAACATCTATATATTAGATATCATCAATGAAATAGGAGTAGTTTAGAAATATCAGTGAGTTTTGACCAAAACCCACTGATGGACCTCCCATATCTGGATTTCTGAAAATTCCATATGAATAGAGAGGTTAGAGGTAGGAGATGATGTTTTAGGTGTCCAACCATCTATATATTAGATATCACCAATCAAATAGTAGTAGTTTAGAAATATCAGTGAGTTTTGGTCAAAACTCTCTGATGGACCTCCCATATCTGGATTTCTGAAAATTTCATATGAATAGAGAGGTCAGAGGTAGGAGATGATATTTTAGGTGTCCAAACATCTATATATTAGATATCACCAATGCAATAGGTGTCCAACCATTTCAGGCCCAATGACCCTAAAAGGCCTAATGTGTGATTTCTTCTCGGTTCTTCATTATTACATTTTAATACCTCGTAGAAGTCCAAATGAATAATGGATAGCAAATTTGAACTCCTTGTAACCTCAGAAATCCATAGGAACTGAAATTTTTACAATCGGAGCTCTCTAGGTCAAATAGTGAATTTTGACACATTAGGCCTTTTAGGGTCATTGGGACTGAAATGAAACAATTTCAGGCCCACGTTGGGCCTGAAATGATTCCATTTCAGGCCCAACGTGGGCCTGAAATGGTTCCATTTCAGGCCCAATGTGGGCCTGAAATATTTCCATTTCAGGCCCAACGTGCCCAATATTAAGGGTCTTTTCTCGATTCTTTGTTATTACATTTTAACACCTCGGAGAAGTCCAAATAAATAATGGATAGCAAATTTGAACTCCTTGTAACCTCAGAAATCCACAGGAACTGAAATTTTTACAATCGGAGCTCTCTAGGTCAATCAGTGGCCTTTTGGAGTCATTGGGGCCTGAAATGGAAAGATTTCAGGCCCACGATAGCAAATTTGAACTCCTTGTAACCTCAGAAATCCACAGGAACTGAAATTTTTACAATCGGAGCTCTCTAGGTCAATCAGTGGCCTTTTGGAGTCATTGGGGCCTGAAATGGAACCATTTCAGGCCCACGTGGGCCTGAAATGATTCCATTTCAGGCCCAACGTGGGCCTGAAATGGTTCCATTTCAGGCCCAATGTGGGCCTGAAATGGAATCATTTCAGGCCCAACGTGGGCGGCTGAAATATTCTTTTAGTTTTTATTTAATAAAAATATTTTAATTAATTTTAATATGTTTTTATTTTGAGAAAGGTTCCATAATATTATTATCAAAATATAAAGGAATATCTTTTTGAGAAAGGTACGTACGTCCATCTCGAAATTCGTTATTGACAAAGAGAAAGAGAAAGGGAAAGAGAATTGCATGCAGTACTTGATTGACAGTAGGGGTATAAGAGGAAGTTTACTAAAATATGTGCGCCCTTTGGTAACATTGAAACCATGGGACGCCTTTTTGTAAATACCTATTTTTGGGTGCGCCTTTTGGTAAATTGCCGTAGTTTCTATAAGGATGATTTTATATCATTTTGATTTTAATTTTCTAAATGATAACTTGAGTAAAAAAATATTTCAACGGTCAAACAAAATAGAGATTACATAACACTCATTACATCTCAAATGAATATGATTTAATCTTAATTTAACACTTAAAATTTAACATATAATTTTTGCAATGTATAACAGACTTCTATATGTCATAAACGGAAACGTTGTAAAAATTAATCAATAGTTTCTAGAACGATACTAAATCTAAGAGTATTTTCGAGATAATGAATTTTAATTTTCTTTAGAAGAGCACTAATTTAACTCTCTTTTTTTTTAAAAAAAAACGTCAATCTAATATTTCTCTTTAATTTAAGAAGCCCATCTAACTTTTGTCCTTTGTTTTTTTCCCTCCCTCCGCCAGTCCACATTAATGCCTTGCGAATCTATCAGTTAAATTGAGCTAGATTTTGAACCGCCGACTCAAGCTGGTTAATGCTATATATATTTTTTTTCGAAAAAGGGGGGAAAATCACGATAGAAAAGTAAACTTCATTAGCTACAAATAAAAGCCCAGTTACTCATCGTTCTCGATTTCAATTTTCCCGTCCTTCTCTCACAAGTTATTCATGACATTCAGATTAATAATCTCATAAATTATCTTCTTTGTATAAGATTCAGATGTATTAGTTACATCATTCGAATTAATAATTTTTATAATTTATCTTTTCCATTTTAATCTTAAAAAATTCACGGGATGATAAGGACGAATAAATTTTTTTTTATCATCAAGATTAATAATCACGGAATTTATTTACTTGTACTGACCTGAAAGGGACGCTGAATAAGCGAAATCGCTCTCTGCTCGGGATGAAAGTGCATTGTGCTCCAAATCCTCGTTTCTTCGCTTCTCATCGTCGCCTCCGCCGACAGCTTCTACCAGGACTTCGACGTCACATTGACATGGGGCGGCGGCCGAGCCAAGGTCCTCGACGACGGCCGCCTCCTCACCTGTCGCTCGACAGGGCCTCGGGCTCCGGCCAGTGCAAGAACCACCATCTCTTCGGCAAGATCGACATGCTTATCAATCTTGTTCCAGGCAACTCTGCCGGCACCGTTGCCGCCTACTACGTACGCACGCGCGCGACAGTCCATTTACTTGCTTCCTTCATTTCCCTCTGTAGATGATGAATGTAATCCTGCTGCTTGTTTTTGTTAATTTGCAGTTATCTTCTCGGGGACCGACGAACGATGAGATCGACTTTGAGTTCCTGGGCAACCTCAGCGCGAGCCTTACACCCTCCACACCAACGTTTTCAGGAAGGGGAGGTGCGACAGCCGACAGGGAGATGCAGTTCAATCTCTGGTTCGTTCCGCCGCTGATTTCCACAACTACTCCATCCTCTGGAGTCCCAGACATGTTCTGGGAGCACGATATAATTTCATATGTCGATCTCGCCGTGCATGGAATGGATCTTTCGTTCAGCTTCATGGCGGACTGGGACGCCGATCAGAGACTTCAGAAACCTAGAATCCAGCGGCATTGCGTTCCAACCCATGAGAATCTACTCCAGCCTCTGGAACGCCGATCCAAAGAAGATGATTTAGAGTTGAAAGTATGTGGTGGATGAAGACCAGAGAAACTAACTAATGTAATAGAAAATGATTTAGTAGATCCAAAATTATTAGTGACAGATTCTGATGGACGATGATATCTCATATCTATATTTCTGAAGATACACTTCACGAGGAACCTGTGGGAAGGATGGAGAAGATGCTCCCAGTTGCTTATCATAAATTTTCTTCAGCCAATGACCAACACTCGATAAAAAAAAAGCATAAACATTACCATGAATTTGGAGAACTCAACAGCATTACGTGAATTACTAAAGCCAAAACACCCACTCAAATGACTGGAGATATTACCTTGTGATAAATCAATTAAAAGAAGGAAGAAGAGATGCATCCTTCTGGTTCAGAGTCATACTAATTGGCCAAGATGGACACAAAGGGGGTTGGAATCGCTCAAGATGATTTAGCGTCAAAGCCAAGATGCCGACTACTTGATCTTTTAGGAATAGCTCAAGATGATCTCATGTTAAAGCCAGCTCCATCAATAATTTTGTTCACAAACGATTAATTTCAATGAACATTTGGTGCCTAGCAAACAAACTAGCAAAAGGAAACATATCACTAACAACACCCTTTAAAGGGAAGATGAGAGACTGTGTGTAAGCTTGTCTCAAACTTCACCGAAATAAAACTCATACATTTATTACTCAAGTGATAACATAATTTTGTATGAGAATGTTGCTTAGTATGTATGTAGATTTTTGTGTTGTCTTTCTCCAGTTCTAATTTAGAGAGTTTTGAAAATATTTCCACAACGGATACGTTATCGAGCTTATTAAGCTCTCCCTCACCATGAAGAAATATTAGTTCAAGAGTTTTCAGCAACATACACCATAACTATGATTTGAGGTAAGCTCTTCCATGTCTCCAGTGCACATTTTGTTATTGAATTTATCTTCTCTCACACTTCTCCACCTTCACATTATGTAAATGAAAAAAAAAATATTGGACCAAGTAGCAGGCGAACCTGGGATGATCGGCCCGACCCCACGGAAGTTTCCCATCAGTCACCAGAGTAAATTGGGAAGCGCTCGCGGTGGGCGGTCTAGAAGCTCAGCGTCCCAGGGTTCGCGCCTCACCTCATTTGAAGGAAAAATTCCTGCAAATACGTTATAGTTGGGGATTGAACTGTAGATACCTGGGATGATAACTAATCGCCTTACCATTGTACCATAGTCCCGGAGGCTTCACATTATGTAAAGGAGCTCAGCTTGATGATGCTCGAGCTTGTTTGTTTATCTTATGATCAAGCTTGTTTATGAAGAAACATTATTGATCTCAATCCAACTCGAGCTTGTACTGAGCTTAACTAGCAACATGGTGGTCCTTATAATCTCATTAAATTTAGATTAATCACTTTTAACAAATGATAGATACTTAAAATCTATGAAATTTATAAGACATCAAAAATGGAATATACAATTGGTATTATAAATGTTGAGACAATCGACCCTGAGATGATCTAGAGGATCATGAGATTTTGATGTATGTGGGCAATATGGTTAAGTTAGGGTTTATTGTGGACTAATATGTGTACATGGTGTGCAGGTGTACAGGTACACATGGACTTGGTTGATGTCTTCAGGTGAAGGATGACATGGAGGCAAGTTGGAGGCTTGCGTGCGCATCCGAGGGACCGTTGGATAGCAGGGACAATGAGCCGAGGGACGCGGACTTCGAGGCGTACGTGAAGGGTGGCATGGAGGCAAACTGGAGGTTTGCGTGCGCATCCGAGGGACGAGGGCCGAAGATGAAGAGGGCGTGAAGGCAACAGTCGGCTGCTGGTGAAGAGTCAACCGGGTTGTGAGAGTCTGAGTATGAGTGATTGTACTCAGGGGCTAAGCCGGGAGGGTTTGAGTGCGGAGTGAAATGTACTCGGGAGTGTAACCCTAGGCTTAGGACTCGGACCAGTCGACTGCCCTGGGGGCAGTCGACTGGTGTCGGCTAGAACAGGCTGGTAGATTCTAACGTTGTACGGCAACGGTCGAATCTAACTGGGACCAGTCGATGCTCCAGTGGCAGTCGACTGGTAGCGTCTGTTTCAGATTCGAGTCCTATTTAAAGGGGCTCGTTTCAGGCTACTATCTCTTAACGAAACTCGCTTGGGTAAAGTGAGTTAGTAGTCTCTTGTGCTCAGATAGCGTCCGAAGTGTTGTGGCGAGGTTTCTCCACCCACAAGGAGCGACAGAGTTAGCCGGAGGTTTTCCGGGGCGTGATCCACCGACGGATTCTTGGATTAGTCACCCGTTCGGGGTGGATACCAAGTAAATCTTTCGTGTTAGCATTGGTTAGTATTTATTTGATTGTTTTTTATTGTATATTCCGCCGCGCTAACAATCTTGTAGAGAAAACGATGAAGATTTGCTATTCACCCCCCCTCTAGCAACATTTTTCGATCTATCAATTGGTATCAGAGCGAAGGGCCGCCCTTGATCGGACTAATCGCCGAGGGAGCACACGCTAGAGGAAAAAGGACCATGGAAACAAACTTGGGGACGATATAAACTCACCACCACCATACGAGCATGAAGATTTTGATTATTGGAAAGTTAGAATGAAGATGTGGCTCGGCATGGATTGGGAGTGTGTAATGGTGCTAGAAGAGCCATTCGAGACCCCTAAGGACAAGCATGGAAAGAAGCTCCGACCTAGGTATTGGACCAAGGAGCAACAAGAACAAGTAAAGGCCAATGAAAAGGTAATCAATATTTTGGTTAATATTTTGCCTACTAATATTTTGAGTGATGTAGGGAATTATAAAAATGCTTATGAGTTATGGACTAAATTGGAAGGAGCACATAAGAACCCGACACAAGCCCAACTAGTAGAAGAGTCCGAAGAACTAAGCTCAAGTGTCCAAGAGGATCCACGAGAAAAAGAATTATCAAGTGAAGTAGAGGAGTTGAGTGAAAAAGAATCCACATCATCTAAAGAAGAAGACGTATCAACATCAAGGGTTGAGGGGGAGGAGAGACCCTCATCCCCACAAGTGTAAGAAAAGGCTTCAACCTCCACCAAGGCTAAGTCAAAAGAGCACATCACATGCTTTGGTTGCAACGAAAAGGGGCACTACAAGGACAAGTGCCCGAAAGGTAAAAAGGAGGTACACTCTAAACCTAATTCAATTAATTTAAATTCTAACATGGGGTGTAGGAATGAGAAGGCTAAAAAGGAGAAAAGAAGGAATATTCGATGCTTTACATATGGGGAGCTAGGACATTACCATACAAAATGTCCAAGGAAAGGAGAGTTGAAAAAGATGGAGCACCTTAGAAGATGGGAGAAAGAAGAGAGAAAGAAAAGGAGCTCACATCAAGGGGGAGCACCAAAGGTAAGGGAGGTAATCCCTAATTTTATTTATGCTCAAAGTTCTTCCATGAATGCTAGAAATTTAAACAATTGCTTGCATAGATGTAATTTTGGTTTCAAATATATTGATAGAACCAAAAACACTTTTGTGTGCCAAAATATTCAAAATTGTATGTTTTATGATAAACCTAGGAATTCTAGGACTAAGGACCAAGGCATAAGCCCTAAGGAAGGGAGACATATGCCTAGAAAAATGGGTAAACCTAGGAATGATCAAGTTAGGTCAAATAATTCTAAGGTTAGGAGTTTGGAAAAGGAAAATCAAGTTTTAAGAGTAAAACTTGATAAGTTAGAGAAAAACCTAGATAGAGTCATTAGACGGTCAAAGGGGGCAAGCATGATGCAAAAAGATCAATCTCTTAGGAATGGTAGACCGGATTTAGGATACCACCTTAGGAGGGCAAATGGTATTAAAATGATATATTCAAGGGTACCCTATAATTATGGTAGAGAAAAGGTCAAAATGGTAAGGAAAATCCATATAAAGAAAAAGAAAAGGAATTGACCAAGCAAAATGTCTATAGGGTTAAGAGAGTGAGAGTGAAAGGTCAAGAAGCACCGGAGGAGCACCGGTGTGGTCTTGCCTTTGTAGATAAGTTACCTAGGGAGGTAACTAGGGCTAGGAGCTCAAGGGAGAGCTCTAGAAGCCAAAATGGGATCCATGGTCAATGGATCTCAGGTGGTTTCCTTCTAGGAAATTAAATGGGCTATAGAGTGTGCCAATAGTTTTAAAAGGCTAAGGCTAGCCCAAATTCTAGAGAATTGGCATACTAAAGGGAGATTTATGGAGAAAAAGGAGGAAATAGGAATATAATTGAGAGAAAATAGTTTTAATATGAAAATACCATGTAACTTGATGCTAGTAATGTACTATGAATGAATATGGGATGAAGCATCAAAAAGAGGTTCAAATTAGAACTTTGGGTTGAGTTTAAATGGTCAAATTTAGATAGTTTTGAGAAATGTATCAATCTTGGGATTCGGGATAGTTCTGGTTAAAGTTATATTTTTCCCGGGTAGACATAGGATCCACAAATCTCTCCACAAAATTTCAGATTTTTTGGAGATTTGTGAAATTAGGTAGACATTTCTGAACTTGGAATTGGGAGACTGGTTTTTCAGTATCAGTCGACTGCCCTCATGGCAGTCGACTGGTGCTAGAGCGAGAAAGGGTCTGTATGGTTTACCAGTCGACTGTCCCAGGGGCAGTCGACTGGTCCTAGAGTGAGAAGCCCTCTATATGTTTTCGCAGTCGACTGCCCTCCTGGCAGTCGACTGGTATGCGAGATTTTATAAGGGTCAAACCGCGCGGGACAGCCCAAATCTAGGGTTTTTGGCGTGACTTCCCGGCGATTTCTTCCTCCTTTAGACTCTCTCTCGTTCCTAAGCCCTTCCAAGCCTTAAAAACTCCTCCCTAGCACTCTCCTACCACCAATCTACAACCTAGAGGTTGTGAGTCTTCTCCTTCTAGCGGATTCTCCTCTCATTACTATCATGAAAAGATTGGGAAAGAGGTAATCCTTTGAACCAATTTGTTTTCCAATTTAGACTATGATTTGGAACTAATGTATCAATTTTTTTGCATGCTTTCTTTTGATTCTCTTATTTTGGGGATGGTTGGTATACATGCATGTGTATCTCATAATAGTTTGGCGTCTAAAAGGCCCCAAGGTGAGAGATCCTCATACCAGTTAGGAGAGTCTAGATTTAGGTCGATGGAATGTAGGAAGAGGTTTGATAAAAATGAGTTCATTGTAATGAACTGCCGATACCTTAACAAATCATACTTCCAAGAAAAGTCTCCTCCAATCACCGAAATGATCACGCATTTTAAGTTAGACAAATTGGTTTACTGTCAACATGACATTAACACTGACTTATATAAGGAGTTTTATGCCAATCTGACTTGCATTGACTCTGATCATCACCTTTATGAGTCCATGGTGGCCAGGGTCACCATTCCTTTCTCACCCATGATTCTAGCTGGATTCTTAGAGTGTAGAGCATCAGATAATGCATCAGTTTATTTTCCTACCATTGTTGAGCCTCTCTCTCTCTCTCTCTCTCTGATGTCTCCGTTGACCAGATTCATATGCATTATTTTAGGAGACATAGACATGAGTCCGAGCGCATTTTTGATGCAAAACCCATGAGTCCATTCAGTCACATTTTGTACAAAATTGTTATAGAGTGCATACTACGTACCCATCGTCACTGAGGGGTGTGCTAGGATCCGACTGCCTCATCTTGTGATGATGTACGCGTTAGAGATGAGGATAGATGTTGATGTGTCCTTGCAAGTCTTCACAGCCATTGTCCATTTTTCCCATATTGTTAATGGGGAAATCTACATGCCATTTTGCCACATCTTGACCGAATTCTTTCAGTCTCGGGGCATCGGAGTGTCTAGTGGTGAGGTCAGACACCTGTCTAAGGATTATGACCAGATCGGTACACGTCAGCTATCCTTAGCAGGCATTGAGAGTCGACAGGGGCCATTTGTTTGGAGGGAGTGTCCAGAATCGTCCAGCTCGGATGAGGAGCCTGCAGAGATGGTTACACGTGCGGAGTTTACTCAGCTCCGATCAGATGTTCATAGGCTTCAGGAGGACGTTCATGGCATCCGTGAGGAGATCCACGAAGTCCAGCAAACGGAGCAGAGGATTGAGGCAGCGGTTCATGGGTTTACCAGCCGTCAGGATGACATGTACGAGATGCTACGACAGCTGCATCTCGCTTATCAGGCCCCACCTCCTCCTCCTCCTCCAGGCGACGACACCATGTTCTGATGGGATGACAGCATTTAGAGCAGTCTAGTGTTAAGAGTGTCTATATTTGATGCATCATTGTATCTCTCAAACACTTCTCATTCTGGTGTTGTACTATTTGGATGACTTCAGGGCTTTAGCCCTTGCTACTTTCTCATGTCTTTATTTCATGACAGTCTTTATGGTTTATGTATGATACTCTTATGTTTTTCTTATCTTGATGTATGATACATTTCGCTTTATATTATATTATGTGTCATGATTTGCTTTTGCTCTTTATTGGTTGGTATTAATTGAAGAATATGCTATGGTTTTAAGTTATGATCTTTATATATGTTTTCATGATGTGGTTCGAAATTCTATATTGTTTATATTGCTTAATATATATTGATTGAAAATTAAATGATGAGATTTCTATAATTAAGGGCATGGGATTTCTATATATTGCTTAACATATATTGGTTGGTCATTTAAGCTTTAAGAGATAAAGAGGGGGAGTGTTGTCAAAATAAAAATATCCATATGAAAAGAGTAGTTTGGAAACCATTCTATATGTGGAATGATGATGATAAGGGTTGGCAAACACATAGAAGGATATATAAAATTGAATGTTGATACAAAGATGACACTTTTGAGAGTTTTTGGGTTTGTACCAAAAGTCAAGCACGGTTGATGTTTTTCATGAACCAATATTTTTCTAGGATAGGAAATACTCTAACAAACGTGCTTGCAAGATTTCACATTTTTCTGAATTTTTTGGAATTTTATATGCGTTTCTGAATTTCGGCTGGAAATTCAGAAACTGCCGTATCAGTCGACTGCCCTGGGGGGCAGTCGACTAGTAGTTTGGGGCAGAGTGCTATTTTGAGATTTCTGAGGAATTTTTTCAGAAATCTGGTTGAGTTCTATTTGGCACTAAGGGTAGGGTTGCTTGAGGCAATCTTTTGATGGTGTCAAAGGGGGAGAACTTGGGTGTTAAGTTATGTTTGGGTTGAAACTTAACCTTGATTAATTTGTGATACTTTGGAGTTAGGTTAGGATAACTTAACTGGTTGTTGTGAGGAGTTAAGTTGGGAGAACTTAACTTGCTATGGGCAATGAGGATTGAAAATTGGGAGAAAGCATAGGTTAAGGAGAGGTTGCCTCTTGTGTGTTATGCTTTGATTTTCAATTGCTATTGTTTTTGTTATTGTTTTTGTTATTGTTATTGTTATATGTTTACCTAACTTAACATATTGTCACACATCAAAAAGAGGGAGATTGTTGAGGCAATCGGCCCTGAGATGATCTGGAGGATTATAGGGTTTTGATGTGTGTGGGCAATATGATTAAGTTAGGATTTATTGTGGACTAATATGTGTACATGAGTGTGCAGGTGCACAGGTACACATGGACTTGGTTGATGTATTCAGGTGAAGGATGGCATGGAGGCAAGTTAGAGGCTTGCGTGAGCATCCGAGAGACCGTTGGATAGCAGGGACGATGAGCCGAGGGACGCGGACTTCGAGGCGTACGTGAAGGGTGGCATGGAGGCAAACTGAAGGTTTGCGTGCGCATCCGAGGGATGAGGGCCAAAGATGAAGAGGGCGTGAAGGCAACAGTCGAGGCTGCTAATGAAGAGTCAACCGGGTTGTGAGGGCCTGAGTATGAGTGATTGTACTCAGGGGCTAAGCCGGGAGGGTTTGAGTGCGGAGTGAAATGTACTCGGGAGTGTAACCCTAGGCTTAGGACTCAGACTAGTCGACTGCCTTGGGGCAGTCGACTGGTGTCGGCTGAAACAAGCTGGCAGATTCAAACGTTGTACGACAACGGTCGAATTTAACTGGGACCAGTCGACTGCACCAGGGGCAGTCGACTGGTAGCGCCTGTTTCAGATTCGAGCCCTATTTAAAGGGGCTCGTTTCAGGCTACTATCTCTTGACGAAACTCACTTGGGTAAAGTGAGTTAGTAGTTTCTTATGCTTAGGTAGTGTCCGAAGTGTTGTGGCGAGGTTTCTCCACCCACAAGGAGCGACAGAGTTAGCCGGAGGTTATCCGGGGCGTGATCCACCGATGGATTTTGGATTAGTCACCCATCCGGGGTGGATACCAAGTAAATCTTCCGTGTTAGCATTGGTTAGTATTTGTTTGATTGTTTTTATTGTATATTCCGCTGCGCTAACAATCTTGTAGAGAAAACGACGAAGAATTGCTATTCACCGCCCCCCCCACTCTAGCAACACTTTTCGATCTATCAATAAATATATACACTGATCCCGGCCTAACTTACGCGTCGCTTGGTAGGCCAGCCTGACACCACCTAAGGCCAAGTCGGATTAGCCACGTATAAGCTGAATGGTACGGGGAGCGGGGTGAGAATCCTATAGTTTACTCGGCCCAAGGCACCTGATTGAGCCGGTAGCAGAGCGCGCTCCGACCTGAGTCCCGAGTGGGACGCCAAGTGACTGGCCCCGTCCGACACCCAAAACACCTTTTACGTAGGTCCCGAGCACAAGGCCCCGGGGCCGAGCCCAGAATGGTGTGGTCGCCCCCCCCCCCCCCTCCGCAGAGTCCTAATGGGCGATCACATAGCTGTTTATTCACGTGACTCGGGTTCAAGCTTGCGAGTCACATCCGAGCCTTCCCTGACTCGGACAATGCCTTTGCTTCACTCGGGATGTTACTCAGGAGACCCGTGCTCACTCGGGTCGGCTAGTCGGCAATCTACCCCATTATCTTGATAGATGTGTATACTAAAAGATTTGCTCTTTTATATATATAAGATCATCCTTATTTTGAAAAGAGAATCACAACAACACTAGGTGTTTGTTTATATTAGTACATGCATAAAAGTCCATTACTTTGCATTGTAGATAACATGATGTGTGGTGTCACACGGAAGATCATGTTATCAGTTCCTTGCTTAGTATAAGTAGAGGCTTACAGCCGAGATGGAATTGGACAAACCATCAGGATAGTTGTAGTGTAATTAGGTGTGGTTGGTCTTGACCATAGAATTACACTAGTGTGCTTTGAATACATTGAGCATGACTAAAACCAGAGGTCTTCCAATTTGTACTGGCTTGATAATTGGATAGGACCTCAGATTTTATTACAGAGTACGATCCTTAAATCCCGATATAATAACGGACACATATGATTAATTATTATTTCTTTGATTACCAATGGGCGAGATCTATTCTGTTAGATCGATAGGCTCGGTAAGTTGGGAAATAATATTAATTATATGGTGTGCCGTTGATTATTGACGAAATCCGTGTCCTGGTGAGTCGGGATGATGATGCCCCCTTGATGAGCTCAAAAGGTTCATTATGTTAAACCCTGCAGGTGGATTTGATCCAACATGATGATAAGGTTGAGTGGTACGCATTCGATATCTTAAACACGGGGGAATGGACAACTCATAATATGTGGAGCCCATATGAAAATATGAGGGTTGGTGAGGAAGTTCAATTAACATCCTTTAGTGGAATGGATCTTAATTAATGGATCGGGTTTAGATCCATTAGTGGGCCAAGATCCAACTCCTTCTCTTGGTTCCTATCTTAGCCCTATAAATACCCCATGGGATCATGAAACCAAAGTTAATCCAAGAGATCACCACATCATAGACTTTTCTCTCCTCTCTCTCTTTTTCTCTCTCCTAGGGCGCTGACAACAAGAGGAGAGCAACTCTCCTTCTTGTTTTTCTTTCTCTCTTCTCCTTCACCGTGAGCTCTCGGCATCCACAGAAACAAGGAGGTGGTTCATCTTCCTTGTGTGGTTCGGCAAGAAGTGGGAGAAATGAGGCTCGCCGGAAGAGGAGAGGTGGTCTTCTCCTTGGAGTCCGGCGGCGGCGCAAGCTTAGGAGGAGAGGAGAATTTCGGCTGGTTTGAGGTGGGAAGAAGGACTCTTTTCTCCATCTTCATCTTCTTCATCTTCCTCATCTTCCTCTCGAAAGCAGCCTTGTGGTCGGCGAAGGGAGGACCTCCCTTGTGGTCGGCGGCGCAAGCTCAAGGGAGAGGATAGCCGGTGGATCAAAACCCTAGTGGTTAGGGTTTTGCTAGGCGCAAGAAGAAGGAGATCTTTTGGGTGCCTTGGTGATCCCGATTCTCGGTAGCTCGTTGCCCACACGACGTCCGGGAGGAGAGGGACATAAGGTAGAAGGCTACGAGGTAAAAGGGAAGGTATAATTCTTTCCTTTGCTCCTATTATTATTTTGTGCCTTATTGATTAGCTTCGTCATTTCATGTGAATTAGTTAATTATTTTGATTTTGTATCATAGCTAATAATTAATTAATTGGGCCCCGACCATAAACACAAGAACCGGCGATCCACTCATCGTCTCTTCCGCGGTCGTTCGGTTAGGAGAATTACAAGACACGATCTTTGTGATTGGCCAAGTTGTGATTCGTATCGAATGATACGATGACGAGATGGTCGTTGGGAGACGGGTCTTCGTTCGGATTAATTTTTAATCCGTAGATATGGAGAGGTCTCTCAAGGACGACCAAGTTTTCGCTAGGGAAACCCGCAAAGCCATATCTAACACATCTGTCTTTACGACACCTACTCCCTGACATCGCACTAAATGACCATGGTACGGGGGTCGGCGCAGGCCTTACTTATTTGTAACGCACGTCGCAGACATCACACTAAATGACCGTGGTACGGGGGTCGGCGCGGGCCTTATCTATTTATAACGCGTGTCACAGACATCCCATCGACTCCGTACTTCTGGCACCTATGTCCTACTCGGGCACCCTGTACCATGCTGCCATGTCAGGCTGCGCGGCGCCGCTCGGCGCCATGAGCTGACAACACCCATACCCCTGTCTCGGTCGGGTACGGAAGGGTGATTGACGGAGACAGGAATTGTCAGCTCCCTCGGCTATATAAGTCCCTCCCCTCTTCGTTCCGCAGGGATGCACTACTGTTTATTTCGTCCACCGTTCCATTCATTTTGCTCTATTCTCTCGCGTGGGCTGACTTGATCGTCGGAGGGTCTTGCCAGGGACTTTTCCCGACGGGTTTGCTAACGCTCATTTTCTTCCAGATCGGAGCCGGCGTCAGCAACTCGTGTCACTCGGGAGACCACCTCGCTCTTGGGAGTCCACCTCACTTCGCGACAGGATCATACACATATTATGTTCTTTATATGTTTGGATTAAAAATTAAAGAAACAAGATCATAGTAGTGCCTTAGATGAGTTTGCAAATAGCTTTGTTGATGAACAGTTCATGAACTTTCATCACGAACATTAATGAGCTGAGCTAACGCAATATATCTATATCAAACAAACTTAAGTAAGGTTTGTTCATGATTATTATATTCATTTACAGCTCTAAATCTAACCCAAATTGCTTAACTAAGATGAAATTGTTGATATTGTGACAGCAGCATAACTTAGAGTTTTGTGGCTGTAGGTTCAAGGATATTTCTATGGCTTAGAATCTAATTCGATGTTACCTTGACCTTATAACTGTTGGAGGATATTCGGAGATTTTACAGTAAATTAAAATTGCTGAAATAACTTCAACTTATCTATTGAGTGACCCGAGCTGCCTTTTATACAGGTTGTACTCTCCCGAGCAGAATTCCCGAGCTGTGAGTGAGCTCCCGAGTGGCCGAGTGAGCTCCCGAGCGAAATGGCCGAGTGAGCTCCCGAGCGAACCAGCCGAATGAGCTCCCGAGTGGCCGAGTGAGCTCCCGAGCGAACTGGTCGAATGAGCTCCCGAGTGGCCGAGTGAGCTCCCGAGCGAACTGGTCAAATGAGCTCCCGAGTAGAATCTCCCGACCTGGGTAGTTTCTCCCGAGCTCCCGAGCGGAATTCCGAGTTGGAATTCCCGAGTGGAGTCTCCCAACTAGGATCTCCCGAGTGGTGGTCGGACGTCTCCCTACCGAACAGGATTTTGCTGAGGCCTGCGCAGTGCAGTTTCCTTGAAATAGATTCGTCCTCCTCCGGCGGTGCTTCGAGGCTCAGATGGACTTCTGTCTCTCAGGATACAACAGCAGACCACGGGCACAACGGAGCACTCGTTGCTCGTAGCGAACTGAGGAAGTACCCGACTGCTACCACACGTGGTCGGGAACGAGGTGGTGTGGAGAGGAGGAGAATTTCTTTGTATCTTGTACGTGTGTTTTTGCTCTTGGTCATGACCTCCTTTTATAGGCTTAGACCCTCGCAGTCGTAAATGATGAATTAATCGTCATTTACTACCATTTACCCGACCAGATCAAAACGTCTGGGGGTTACTGACCTCACATTAATCAAAATTAATGCATCAATTATATTTGAGCAAAAATTAATTTGGCAAAATGTTGGTTCATCTGCTTGGACAAATTCTGCCCCAACCGGTCGGACATTCGACGTGCACGGGTAGTGCACACACACGAGTTCACTTGGTTCAGTACAAATCCGGGCCCTGGATTTGCACCCCCCCTGCACACCCACGCGTGAGAGAGAGTCTCTCCCCTATCATTTGTTCACAACTATCATGCTTGTGATACAATATAAACCAAACATTTTATCTTTAAACTCCCAATGTGGGACTAAAGCCCCACTCACAAGGGAGTCCCTTTATTCTCCTCCTCACTTTCTACTTACTAGAAAGTTTCAATATGGGACTAAAGTCCCACTACCTCCCTTTCTATTTACACTAGATATCCAAGATATCCAACAATAACAAGATATTGTGGTCAACCTTTATGGTTTGCTAATGGTCTAGATGTCAGAAGTGGCTAATTTTGTTTACAGTCGACATTATAGAAGTTACAAATAATAATAGTAAATATAGTTATCCATATATGTGGCAAAAGATAATTCGCTCATTCTCATCGCCCCGAAATATAGTTATCCATATAGAACCAACATAGGGCGATTGTCCAAGACGAAATGAACATTAATTGACAAGAAAAGATAAGCGATTTGTACAAAGGATAAAACTTTGGGGTAACACCTGAGAAAGAAGAAAATTACCCTTATACTGCGGGAATGTTAGCAAACGAGAAACCTTTGTATCCCTTATAAGCGTAGTAGGTGATCCGCGAGTAGTAGAAGCCCGGTATGAACAACACCAACCCGAGGAGCACAAAGAAAACACCTGAATTCCACCAATCGCATAAGAATTATCAGAGAATTCGCGAATAAAGAGGTCGGGGGAGTGAAATCCAAACTAGGGTTTATGGAAAAGGACGAATTCAGCCGGATTACCATGAGTTCGGTCGTCGCCAACTCGATTGGCAGTCATGAGGATGCTAGAAACGATGTCTAGAACACCTGAAACAAGCAGGCCGGCAGAGAGGGCGATCTCCTTTACGGGCGAGCGGTGGTGGACGACGTAGGCCCCCTCCATCATGACGTCCTCGTCCGATATCGAGAAAGCTTGGCTGACGTACGACATTGCTGATCACGAGGGAGCTTGACCGCTCGTCGTGGGAAGCAGAGCAGAAGGGGCGCTGATCTTTGATGGTTCAATTCAAAAGCTCTTGAAGGAATAATCGCAGCGAATGCAAAGAGGAG
Organism: Boesenbergia rotunda; assembly: GCA_024364735.1. NCBI lineage: Eukaryota > Viridiplantae > Streptophyta > Magnoliopsida > Zingiberales > Zingiberaceae > Boesenbergia > Boesenbergia rotunda. Next base: position 162,633 of record JAGFNQ010001982.1, on the reverse strand, counting down.
CTTTGGTGATTGTGAGAAATTGAATGGGCTAAACGAAAATTTCTATCTCACGAATCGACGGTGATCTCCGAATCACAAGGTAACAGATCCGACGGATCTAATGTGTACACGTATGGAAACTACATCCAAAGAAAGTAAATACTTTATTTTTAATTTTGTCTCAACGATCGATGGTAATATTTAGTCATCTCTGATCCAACGACCGATAGAGATCAACAGAGTCAAGAACACAGACAGTGCAGTCGTCTGTTATAACTAGTAACGCATCATCTGAACTATACCCTCTTGGTGTCCCAGTTGATTTTGATATTATCTATCAAGTTAGGTTAAGTCTTATTATAATTTTGATCCCTCTATCTAAGTATGCAGGAGCTTAAGAACGGAGCAAGTCGAGCGTAAGACGCAGTGGACGAGAAGGATTGTCAACAGACTCAGTACATCCGAAGGATGTGGAAGCTGCGGAAGAGTACACTGGTGGAACGAGAAGAACATGCATGGCGTCTGAGGGATGAGAAGCTGGAAGGAAGGACGCTTGAGGGGCGAAAGGTCGGAGTCGAGTTCGGGTGAGCCTAACTCCGGTTGGCCAGCAATAACCTAAAAAGACCCATTGGAGACTGGTCAGCAAGTTGCTAACCAAAATCCACTCAGGCACCCTATGTATAGGAGCGCTCGAGTACCGCGCCCCTATGCTTACAGGCGCCCGAGAGCAAATTTTATCCACCATCTAGCCGTTTGCGAACGTTGCGCATCGGATAACGCATAAGCCACATGTCAGGTGCTCTCAATCACTCGAGCGCCCCTATAGTGCCACGTCAGCATTCGGATAAAATTGACCAGGGCTATAAATAGACCCTCAGAGCTCAGTTCTAGATCATTAATCAACTGTAATTAAACATCTAGTAATTCTTCTAGTTTTTGTCTTGTGCTACAAAGTCTGTAAAGGCTTCTCCGCCAGAAGGAGATTTTGATAGTGAGTTTCAACCGTCTTGGATTAGCAACCACCCAAGTTGCAACTAAGTAACTTCTTGTGTCTTAGCCTTTTACTAGTTTAATTTAGTTAATTAGTTTATGTTTATTTTAATTTATTATTACAACTAATCTAGAATATTTGTTAACCGCACAAAAGATCTATTTTATATTATAGGGCAATTCACCCCCTCTTGTCGGTCCACCTCGGTCTAATAAGTGGTATCAGAGTCAAGTTGCCACAGAAGGACTAACCGTCAACTGCAGCAAATTCTAAAAAATGTTTGGACCAGTGATCTACCTGCCAAAGTTTGAGGGGGAGTTCACAACATGGAAGAGAAAGATGAAGGTATTTTTTTACTACTGACTATCAACTATTATTAACAATGAAAAATAATTTTTCAGCTCCGAAAGATAATGAAGGAACGATCAAGGAACCTGACTCTTAGAACAAGAAGGAGCAAGCAGACGCTATAGCGAACGGAAAGGCAGAATTTCATCTGTGTCCATCCTCCCCGAACAAGATGTCAATCGAATCGGAATGTACGACTCGATAAAGGAACTTTGGAAAAAGTTCCTGGAATTACACGAAGACACCTTGAAGGCAAAACTGACGCGACGAGATATCCTTCGAAGCCAGCTTACCAACCTCCGAATGGAAGACGGACAATCAGTTGCCCAACTGCACGTCAAGGTAAAAGAGCTAATCACGAGCCTTGAGAACCTTGGTAAAAATGTAACAAATCGTGACGCTCATCGATACGCACTAAATGTTTTCCTGAGAACCCCGGATTGAACCTCAGTAATCGACGCATACTTCATATCAAAGGACATTGAGGTAAGTACTCTAGAACAACTTCACGAGTCTCGGTGTATAGGGAAGAGGAAAAAAACGGACAACGTCACTCTAAACATGAGGAAAAATTAGATCGAGGAAGAGTTGTCAACGAACGATGAAAATACGACAGAAATGGTAAAAAACCTTAAACGTTTCTTTAAAAAGGCTAATAAATTTTCAAAGTTTTAGGGCAAAAGGTTATCTCCAAAGAAACGTATAGTCCAATGTTATAACTACAACGAGGATGGTCATCTAAAAGACCAGTGCCCCAAACTCAAGAACCAGCCAAAGAAGAAGAAAGCACTGAAAGCCACTTGGGATGAGACCTCGTCCGATGAATCTGAAACTAAAGAATACGCTGGACTTATGCTGATGACAAGTCATCAAGAGGAGAGCACTAATGAAGGGGGAGCTACGTCAGAAGAAAGTAGCGACAAAGGGGGAGCCCCTCTTTTCGAAAGTGACTCGATAAGTGAGGTATGTCTTCTCCCTCACGATCAATTATATTTTGGAATAAAAGTGATGCTTAAAGCTAACTGTAAATTAGAAAAAGAGAATCAAGAATTGAAAAAGAAATTGACTAGTGCATGTTCTTCTATTTTTGATAATTTGAAAAAATAAAAATGCTAATTTGAGAAACCTAGTTGAAAAATTAGAATTTAATATTGCATGCTTATAGCAAAGGAAAAATAGTTATCCTGATAATTTGAATTGATATATTAAAAATCACAAGGGTCAACTTAGAAATGTACCCAAGAACTATATTCCTATTAAATTTTTAATTAACCCCGTAGATAGAAACTAGTTTTGAGTTCCTAAATCATTTCTAAATTAATTTTCAGTTATCATAAGTTTTCGTGCGATTTAGAAATATACTAACATTTTTTTTTGTGTGTTAACATTTTTTTGTCACTCTTCATCATTAACATTCTTTGAAAAATGGATGTTAGTCGAATTTTATATTGATAAAATTATGTTTATATTTTTCCTCAATACACAAATAATTTTTCCACTTACTGTGAAATTTTGGGATTTTTTAAATATTTTATCTAATAATCATGATTTTTCGTTCAAAATTTAAATTTTAAATTTGAAAAATAGATAAAATTTTTTTGGCCAGATCTGATTTTTGTAGATCTAGATATGATCAACAGACTCCAGTAAAATTTTATTCGAATTTTTTGAAGTGTTCTTGAATTTTAAATATTTATTCTTTAAAAATTCTACTGTGTTAGTATTTAATTTATTTTCGTACTTAGATAACGTTTTTAAAGTTGAAATTTTTTTACAAGATTAAAACTCTATTTTCCACTTATACAAAAATTTTCAAAATTTTCTAATAGATTTTCAATTTTCTATGTTTTTTTTAATTTTAAATTTCGATAGAAAATTATTTTTATCAAATCCGATTTTTTCTAGATCTACTCTTCATCTTCATCTTCATCTATTAATTTTAATATAATTTTCTTTGAATTTTTTGATATAATTTCGAATTTTAAAAATTTAATCTTCAAAAATTTTAATCTGCAAAAATTTTAAATTGTAAATATTTTATTGATTTTCGATCACAGAAAATTTATTTCATTCCAAAAATTTTCCAACGGAAATATTTTTTTTTTGCTTATAATTTTTTTTTCTAACTTTAATAATTTTTTCTCTTTCCCTATTTTTGTGCCTTTTTTTTTGCTGTGATCAAATGGAGAAACTAGCATAACTAGCTTAAATTCAAGGGGAGGTTGTGCTTTTAAATTACAAAATTTTCCTTTATGTTTAATTTTCTTTGTTAGTGTTATTGTCACGCCCCGAGACCTAGGAGCCGCTGTTCCAATATAAAATCGGACAGCACCTCTCCTGTCCGGCGGACAATTTACACATACACACAATAACTATAACAACACCACGCAGTTTAATTGGGCCTCAGGCCTCCAAAATAGATAAACACAACATAAAAACACAAGACAACTAAGTAACTCATACCTGACTGCGGACCGGTCCGACTTATGACGAAACAACAAAATACAACAACCCCTTAGGGCTCACGACACATACGACATATACATATCGCCTAATGAATTATAAAACAACACACTATAAAGTACAAAACGAAACCATGTCGTCGCGATGGGTAGGGACTGGCTGCTGGGCTCTTCTGGCGACTCCAAGTATCTCAACCTGTAATAAAAACATATGGCAACGGTGTGAGTCCATAAACTCAGTGAATACCCAGTAGATATGCATAGTATGTTATAATAACAATAGAAGTCTACGCTGATACAACCTCATATGAACAATAGGAAAGGGTATACTGAATATACTGAATAAAAATACATACCAGAATCCATCTAACCTGAAAAAAGGGTAATAAGTACCAAGGGAATATCAATAGACATATAATCTCAGATAACAAGTCTCCAGAATATGCATGTCAAACAAGTGCAGAAATCAAGTGCAACAAACAATGCACGATGCAAAGTATGCACATGGTGCAATGCCATGGTCACCCCCTAACTCCAGTCAAGCCACCGAGACAGGCGATACTGTGTCGGCCGAGTGGGTAGAGCCGTGACACTGTCAGCACTCTGTCATCACTACTCCTGAGTGACCGAGTGGACAGGATGCTGGTGGAGTAAACACTCCGCCCCATATATATATGGGGGAGATATCTCTCTCATCTTCTCTGGTCTATGGGTAGAGAAGGGATCCCTGCCTGCTACCACGCTCCGAAACCACTACCCATGAGCGGACGAGCGGAGCAGTACAGAGCAAATGCACACACCCAGCGGTATCCACTAACCCATGAGTGGCCGTGTGTGCATATCATGTGCCGGAAGACGATTAAGCTCAACCACAAGGGAGTCGCTGATCGCTGGCATGCAACAATGCAAGGATGGTGTATGATAGATACACATACCTCCCTCCCCAAGTCCTCAGTATACTAAGTCTCAGTCTGAAATCCTATAACAGGAAATACAGGTAACCTACAAGGTATACTGGCCGAAATCTACAGATCTCTCAATGTCAAACACAAGAGATACCTCACGATATCTAAGCATACATATAGATATGACAATACCTAATACTGTATGAAACTAACCGCATAATATCTCAGGGTTAAACAACAAGTATCTAGAACAAGTTAATAACTCAGGGATAACTAACAAGTATCCAGGACAGGCATAATAACCCAGGGATAACTAACAAGTATCCAGAACAGGCATAATAACTCAGGGATAACTAACAAGTATCCAGGACATGCATAATAACTCAGGAATAACTAACAAGTATCCAGGACAGGCATAATAACCCAGGGATAACTAACAAGTATCCAGGACATGCATAATAACTCAGGGATAACTAACAAGTATCCAGGACAGACATAATAACTCAGGGATAACTAACAAGTATCCAGGACAGACATAATAACTCAGGGATAACTAACAAGTATCCAGAACAGACATAATAACTCAGGGATAACTAACAAGTATCCAGGACAGACATAATAACTCAGGGATAACTAACAAGTATCCAGAACAGGCATAATAACTCAGGGATAACTAACAAGTATCCAGGGCAGACATAATAACTCAGGGATAACTAATAAGTATCCAGAACAGACATAATAACTCAAGGATAACTAACAAGTATCCAAGACAAACATAATAACTCAGGGATAACTAACAAGTATCCAGAACAGGCATAATAACTCAGGGATAACTAACAAGTATCCAGTGCAGGCATAATAACTCAGGGATAACTAATAAGTATCCAGAACAGGCATAATAACTCAAGGATAACTAACAAGTATCCAAGACAGACATAATAACTCAGGGATAACTAACAAGTATCCAGGACAGGCATAATAACTCAGGGATAACTAATAAGTATCCAGAACAGGCATAATAACTCAGGGATAACTAACAAGTATCCAGGACATGCATAATAACTCAGGGATAACTAACAAGTATCCAGAACAGACATGATAACTTAAGGATAACTAACAAGTATCCAGGACAGGTATAATGACGCAGAGATAACTAATAAGTATCCAGAACAGGCATAATAACTCAGGGATAACTAACAAGTATCCAGAACAGACATGATAACTCAAGGATAACTAACAAGTATCCAGGACAGGTATAATAACTCAGGGATAACTAATAAGTATCCAGAACAGACATAATAACTCAGGGATAACTAACAAGTATCCAAGACATGCATAATAACTCAGGGATAACTAACAAGTATCCAGGACATGCATAATAACTCAGGGATAACTAACAAGTATCCAGAACAGATATGATAACTTAAGGATAACTAACAAGTATCCAGGACAGGTATAATGACTCAGGGATAACTAATAAGTATCCAGAACAGGCATAATAACTCAGGGATAACTAACAAGTATCCAGAACAGACATGATAACTCAAGGATAACTAACAAGTACCCAGGACAGGTATAATAACTCAGGGATAACTAATAAGTATCCAGAACAGACATAATAACTCAGGGATAACTAACAAGTATCCAGGACAGGCATAATAACTCAGGGATAACTAATAAGTATCCAGAACAGGCATAATAAATAAGGAATAGTGTATAATCTTACTGCTATCTATAACAGTCTATGCATAACAATATGACAATATCAAAAGAGATAAGTCAAGGGTACTCGCCTCCAAGAAGGAGTTCGTATCAATGAGAACTTCCCGTCCAACAATCAGCACCGATGAATCCAAATCAATGCCCTGTATCGAAGGGCATGATTTTAGCTATCTTACAATTATTAATTAGCTAAACAAAACCTTAAACCATATTAGGGTTAATATAATCATCTATTTCATTTAATTGCCCAATTAAATGATTAGCCCTTGTTATCTTTGGAGTTAGATATCAAGTTCAGGTTTAGTCCAACCCTAGACCCTTGATTCATCTCATCCCATGGCAATTGTGCCAGAAGAACCATCCACTAACCCAAATCAACACTGTGTTAAGCTCTCACAAACAGATCATGGTATAGAAACTTACACCACCGAGACAATCTATTCTCAAAGCTTCACATAACTGGACAAATCGAAAATACACACCGAAAAGGGAACATCCCAACATCCAACCTACAGCTAATCCCTGAATCATAAACTAAACAATAACCTCTCATCCAAGAGGGATTAGACACTCAGATCTTACCTCATAATATGTATTTGATATCAACATAAATTTAAGCAGAATCCAAAAACACCAAATCATACCTTAGATCCCAGCTTCAAACAACAAGGTTGCTACAAGAGGGCACTAAGCAAACACCAATTGATTCCTAGCCAGATCATCTGCCCATGAACATGGTTCGTCTTCATCCTCCACTCACGGTAACATCACAAGAGCAGAAAAAGAACAAATAGAAGGTATTCCCTACTTACCTAAGATCAAAGCAGCAACTGAATCCCAAATCTGAGCAGCTTGAACAACTGTATCAACTCCGAACAGCCCTTACCTCAGATTCTCGGCGAATCCAAAGCCAATACCAGTCAAATCCAAGAGGAAGGAAATGCTACAAGGTCCAAGTCGAATTCCAATCAAAATTTCAGAACAACCACCGGAAAAAACTATGTTCGATTGATCAAATCCTCTGAATCCCTTACCTGATTTGGTAGTGTCGACCATCTCCTTGTCCGATCCAACCCGCATAGCCACTGGTGATGAGGAGACCACCTCTCTCGGAATCCCAATCACTATTGAAAACTTGGACACTCCCTCAGCTCTTCCAATCTCGAGTTTAGTCCTCCACTGCCTAGTAGTGATCTACTGACGTCGACCAAATCTGTGAGGGGGAAAGAACTCAGTGGCGTCGCCCGTGGAAGAACTTCAAGGGAGGAGATCAGGGTCTAGATCTAGGTCGCGTGGAGAGGAAGACGTCGGGCGAGGAGCTCGCGCACGAATGCCAGAGCTGTGTCGGTCGGCTCCGTGCGAATGAAAGGGGAAAAGGAATTAGGGCACGGGCGAAGGAGGAGAGGTCGGCTTCGGGGCTGTGTGCGAGGGCGACGAAGAGATATACCGAATTCATCCATAAAAGTGGGCATTTTGCATTTTAGTCCCTGTACTTTAGGGTATTACTTCCTCCCCTTTTAAAGTTTTGGATTTATTCACACTTAAGCCCTCAAACTTAAGTTTCAAAGTAATTAAATCTTCTAATTTCAATTTGGGTCTCGAAAACCCTAAATCTTCTTCCGAAAAAATTCTCCGGAGCAAGATAAAAATGTCGGATTTGTTATTGTTTTTCTTAACTGTAACTGAACTTGGGTTGGGTTGATACATATCAAAAATCGAGAGATTGTTGGTGCTTCAGTTGATTTTGATATGATCAACCAAGTTTGGTTAGGTCCTATTATAGTTTTGATCCCTCAGTCTAAGTGTGCAGGAGCTTAGGAGCGGAGGAAGTCAAACGTCAGACGTAGTGGACGAGAAGGATTGCCGATGGACTCGGTGCATCTGATGGACGCGAAAACTGCGAAAGAGTATACTGGTGGAACGAGAAGGACGTGCGCGACGTTTGAGGGACGATAAGCCGAAAGGAAGGACGCTCGAGGGGCGAAAGGCCGAAGTCGGGTTTGGGTGAGCCTAACTCCGGTTGGCCACAGAAATCACCAAAGAAGACCCGCTGGAGACTGGTCAGTAAGTTGCCGACCAAAAGCCACTCGGACTCCTCTATGCATAGGGGCGCCCCTATGCTTACAGGCGCACGAGAGAAAATTTTATTCACCAACTAGTCGTTTGTGAACGTTGCACATCGGATAACGCATAAGCCACGTATCATGTGCACTCAACCACTCGGGCCCCCTTATAGTACCACATCAGCATTCGGATAGAACTGACCGAGGCTATAAATAAGCTCCCAAAGCTCAGTTCAAGATCATCAATCAACTGTAATCAAACTTCTAGTAATTTTTCTAATTTTTGTCTTGTGCTATAAAGGCTTCTCCGTCAGAAAGAGATTTTGATAATGAGTTTCAACTATCATGGGTTAGCAACTACCCAGATTGCGACCAAGTAACTTCTTATATCTTAGCCTTTTACTAGTAATTCAGTTAATTAATTAATATTTATTTTAATTTATTATTACAACTAATCTGTAATATTTATAAACCATACAAAAAATCTATTTTATATTACAGGGACAATTCATTCTTCTCTTATCAGTCCACCTCGGTCTAACATACACAAGTCTTTATCTAGTGATCAATCTCCACATATTGAGTTGGGCTTTCGTTGGGTAAGTACAAATGGCCAGGGCACCTTTGGCTCGTGACGGGTGGGCCCTTGATAGCGCACCCACTGTCACGACTTGGCTGCCTTAACTCTCCACCCAAAAGTCCACCCTCTTCGACCACCCACCCACTACCACATGCGATGTCACATCTACCGAATCCCATAATATTGGCGCGCTGCCGCATTAATAAATCTAATAAAAAACCTAATTCACCACCAAGCCATAGTCAACGCCACAGCTGCTCTATATCTACTTTTAATTTTCCTTACTCGTACAGGTAACGTCGGCACCTTTGCCATTTAGCATCGAATCATGATCACGGTAAGCTCTTTGGTCAGAAAAGGGATCTAGCCGTTTAGGGAAAAGTAATGTCGTTCCGATTAGGGATAAAATCCCATCACGAGAAAAAAGCGGAGAGACGAGGACCGTTTGATTAAAAAGTAGCTTTGACTCGAATTAAACGGGTCGTCGTCTTCCAACTCCTTCGGGGTAGATTCCAAGCTGCTATAAAGAATCCTCCTGCCTACCTTTGTTAATCTCTCACTTAGATTCTGGCTTGGAAGACTAATCATGGACGTTGGTCTGATGGGATACGCCAAGATGGACGACCAGATGGCGATCCAAGAGGCGGCCACTGCAGGGCTGCGCTCCGTCGAGAACCTCCTCCGGCAACTCTCAGGTCAGCAGCAGCAGGTCGACTGCCGGGGAATCACCGATGTGGCCGTCTCCAAGTTCAAGAAAGTCATCTCCAACCTCAACCGCACCGGCCACGCCCGCTTCCGCCGCGGCCCTTCGTCAGGCGAGAAGTCTTCGCTCCTCGAGGCGGCCGGGAAGACCCTCTACCTGGCCCCCATGCCGCTCCGGGCCGTCAAGCCACCTCAGCCCGCTCTTCCTCCCCGGGGATTGACTCTCGACTTCACCGAGCCGGAGGCCGGTGGGGAAGCCTCGCCGCTCGGTCGGTACGGGGGGGAGGAGTGCTTTAGCATCTCGACGCCAATGTCGTCCGCGACGTCCTCCTTCCTGTCGTCCGTAACAGGCGACGGCAGCGTCTCCAAAGCCCGCGGCCAGCGCGACAGCGCCTCCCTCCTCTTCCCTATGCCAACCGCCTCTGTTTCTACCAGGAAGCCGCCGCTCTCGTCTTCGCTCAAGCGGATTTGCCTTGAGCACGGTAACGAACACTCTCATTCCGGGCAAGTCGACGGAAAGTACGCCGTCTCCGGCGGCCGCTGCCACTGCTCCAAACGAAGGTATAGAATACAACAAACAGAGGCTAACCAAATCCTTACACATCGATATCCAATTCAATTATATATATTTTTTAAAAGCAGGAAATCTCGAGTGAAGAGGACAATACGCGTGCTGGCGATAAGCTCGAAGGCGGCGGACATCCCGCCGGACGAATTCTCGTGGCGCAAGTACGGGCAGAAGCTGATCAAGGGGTCACCTTACCCAAGGTAAACTCCTCTTAAACCCGTCCTATCTCCATCAAAGAGCTGCAATCCGATCTAACTCTGTTTCTGATTGATACTCCAGGGGCTACTACAAGTGCAGCTCGATGCGCGGCTGCCCGGCGAGGAAGCACGTGGAGTGGGCCCCCGACGATTCCTCGATACTAATCGTCACCTACGAAGGCAAGCACTGCCACACTCCGACAGACGGAACCGCCGTCACCGGCTGATGCCGTCGTCTCAGGAACCCACATCATCCGCGCCGCCCTTTTATTAATATTATTATTATTTTCTTTTTTGAAGTTTTTTTTTCTCCGAGTCTTCTATTACTCAGTGCTGTGATGCGTCAAGAATGTTCACTGAGAAGAACTACTAAAATTCGAGGAAATGTTGACTTGAGCTGGATAGGAGATAGATTTGAGATCTCGGTGAGTAAAGTCCAAAGATGTTGACCCAACTGCTGCCGTCGTTGACCTGTATCAGCTGAGAACGTTAGTTTACAGGGGACGTGATGGCACTGCATAAGAAAGTGGCCATCGTTTTTCTTCGAATATCCTTATGAAACACTTCTTGAGCAGATAATCATTGATGATCTGTAGAAGGGGTTTTTTTTTCCTTCAATGGTGAGCTGATTTGTTTTTGGAAAAAAACTAAGTGATATCGTTTCTTTTAAATGATTTAATATCGCTAATTTCATGAATAAAATATAAATAAATAAATTATAAAAGATATTTTATAAAAAAAAAATCAAACACCTAAACGTGATTTTTTATCCGTTAAAAATTAATTATAAGATCTATTAATTAAATACTATATAAATACTAACGGAGTCAGTTCGGAGACAGGATCCTATGTCCCGTAGAGGATCTCATCTTATGTCCCATAGAGTATCTCTGTCTCTCTATCTCACTTGTCGATGATGGCCGGCGAATCGTCCAATTGTCGATCGGATACTACCAGCGGCTTTCGGTCGCCACTCCGAACAAAATATACCCTGGGGATACGGTAAACCCGTCTGGTATCATCGTAATTGCGATCTCGTTGTATTCACTGTCGAATTCGACAAGATTGTAATGTGACGATTTCGACCGATTCATTATTATCCCAAGATATCGTTTAATTCGAGACGATAATAAAAATTTATTGGTAGTCTTCGATCGTTGATTGAACGATTCGTCAATCATCATTGACGAATATGAAATAGGCGGGACGGAATCCTCTGTGACAGTATCCTCTGGGACAGAGGATCCCGTCCGATCAGTTCGTAAAAAATTGTCTTTTGACTCGACGGTGTGCACGATCAGTTATTAAAAATATGAGAAGATGAGCAGTGTAATAGAAAATGCCAAGATAAAACAGGATTGTCATATGGTGGCTCATGATGGTTGATTTAAAAGAAAACCTAGTACAATCTAATTAAAGACTGTTTGATTTATATATAATTAAAAATAATAATTATATTAGTTTGTTCCACAGGACAGCATAGCACCACACTCCTCTACTTTGATATCTGCTGTTAATTATCGGAAGTTTAGGGGCTAAAAGTTTAAAATCCTAAAATTAATGGCCTTATTTAGAATATAAAAACGTGGAGAGCCTTTTTACAAAAAGTCAAAAAAACCCTAAACTTCTCTCAAAAAACCCCTCTCCCCCGTTCTTTCCCCCCGACGCCGCAGTGATCAAGCGACGTCGAAATCGCCGCCGAAGCCTATCGCAAGCGCCCTCTCCTTCTTCCTCCTCTTCGACGCCGTGCCTCACGCCGTCGCATCACCTTTTTCTTCTTCCTCCTCCTCTTCTTCTTCTTCTTCTTCGTCTGCTTCGACGCACACGAACGAGGCGCCGAGTGCCTGTCTCCTGGATCGCGTCGCTGCCCTCGCGCGAGACCTTAGCCGACGCCGCTGCCGTGAGTTGAGGAAGCACCGCCTTGTTTTATTTTCCGTCCTTGGTTTTCTCTCCGGCCGAAATCAGGTAAGGATTTATGATTTTCTGATCGCGTAAGGTTTTGAGGATGGATCAGAAGGAGGAACTAGGGGTTTCCAAATTTGAGCTTCTTGACATAGTTCTATTTTCGTTTCTAAGAAGTGGAAACTTTGCTCTGGGATTTGGTTTTTAGATCGAATATGGATCTTAGGGATTGATTTGTAAAATTTGTTTCTGTTGGTAGCTTGTTTTGGCAATTCAATTTCTGTTCTTGGATCTGTATTGCCGTATGAGCACTCTGTTCTTGGACTTGGTCTATTTAGATCATTGACGTGAGTTTTCTTCCTTGAGCTTGGCTCTATTTTCTCCGAACTTGGTATCTTTGTTTTCGTGTGGGATTATATTAGGATTTTTACCTGGCTTTGTGGTTGCTATGTTGCATCATGTGATTGTATAGCCTCGGATTGAGTTCTATTTTGTGTAGTTTGGCTATTGCCATGGGCTTGCTTCATGAGAAGCTGTTAGCAGAACTCTAGTAACCTTTGGTTGATATCATGGGTAACGTTTGAGATGGGATATATTGTTTGAAATAGCTTTTGCCTTAGATCTTGGATTTTTGATCTTATGTTCTTTCATGTGCCGTGAGTCTCCGTGGAGGGTGGAGTCTTCAATTCTTATTCAAATCTAGTTCCAATAGTTTGGTTTGATTGGAGGATGGTGTAAGAATCTGTGATGTTCTATTTTAGATTAGAATTTGGTTTCGTTAGATCTTTTAAAGTTGTCGTGAGCTATACATGTTTAATTGGGCTTTTAGTAGTTTTGTCATGGATCATCAATTATTAGCCTTGGTTAATATGAGTAGATGGTTCAGTCTAATTATGAATTAATCATAGATCGGACGTTGTTTCTTGAGTTAAAATGAGTGTTTAACCTAATTGTCATAAATTAGGTTAAGAAGGACATTGTTATTATTTGGGGATTTATTTGAATGTATGTTATAATCAGGATGTATCCTAATCGGGTTTAGCATTTTATTTGGTTAATTTATTTTGATTAATTTATTTAAATGTATAAGTAGTTTAATTATAATCTTGGTACAGGACCTTGATTGGATACAAGGTCTTGGACAGGAGATTTATTTGGACACGTTCTACATAAAAGGCGGGTACTTCTCTTTGTATTCTTGTAGATTGTTTATCTTAAATGCATAGCTTTTATGTCCGAGTAGGTTTGCTTAATCTTATTTTTTATTGTTGTTTATTTTATATAGTCCGTTGATACCTTTCTATATTTGACCTTCGAGTTAATTCGTATTTTATGTCTGTACAGTCTCTCGTTGATCTTCTATTCTGTAAAGTACCGCTCGTGCGCGAGTACTTAGATATTCATTAAATACCACTAGGATTGTTGACATTAGAGATACCCTACCTAGTAGTGTAGTTGCATATTCGTTAGTTTCTAATACTTGTTGCATATGTCGTTGCATCGTTGATTATTCGGTTGTTTGTGCATTTGTATCATGCACCATATCTGCATTGTTGCATACTGACGATTGTTGGTTTCCATATGGTTAAGCCGTCGTCAGTTATTTAGTTGCTTTGCCACTCAACCATTTGTCGTGGTAGTTGCTAGAGTGCGAGCAACTATCCTGTTACGCCACACTCGACCGCTCATGTACAGTGAATGTTGGAGTTGTAGGCAAGCAGTTGACATCCGCACCGTTGTTTCCTAGGGATATCAGAGTTGTTGGTGGCTCCTCCTTTATTCTCGGGGTTTTTGGAGTAGTTGGATCCCCAACATCTTGTCTACTCAACCACATATATATTAGTGGTATTCGTTGAAGTGTGTATAGTTGTTACAGCCCTACCCACTTGGCCACACAGATATGATGTGTTGGCGGCTTGACTGGCGTCAGAGGTGACACATGTCATTACATCATATGCATCTATTGCATTTATGCATTTTCTTGTGTTTGTTGCATTTTTATGAGCTATGATTGCTGCATTTGATTGACATACATATATGTTTGATAATATGTTATCACGTATGTTATCACGTTGTTTTATACATGCTTAGATGTTTCTCTAGTTCCTAGAGACTGTACACCGTTGTATCTGTTGCTTCATATATCTTTTGATATCATGCATTTGACTACTCATATATTCGCAGAGTCCGCCCGGACTCACCACTCCTACCATCTATTTTTGTTTTAGGTAGCAGGTAGATGCGCTACTTGGAACTAGGAGAGGATCCAGTTGCCAATCCCACGGTGTCAAGTAGTATTGGAGTTTGTTTCCGTATATAGTTTATTATCGCAGTTATTTTATTTCTGCATTTTCGTTATTTTCGCATTTATTTCATTGGCTGGTATTTGTTTTATTAGTCCGATATTGTCGTAATTGAGGTATGTTCGTTTTTGGACTCATACTGAAGTTTTCTTTTGTATACGGACTTTCTGCTGGTTTTATTCGGTTAAACGACAATAACGATCTGGAATGTTTAAGTTTATTTTATCTTTATCATTCTTATTGATATAAACTGCATTGTTGTGAATTTATTCTCCAGTTATGATGGTTGAGCCATCTTTATATAGAGATATGATGTATATTTGTCCAAACTTGTCCGTTGTATAAGGGAAATGTTATCCTATTTTCGAGCAAGTATGAGCCTCTGGAGACGTGACATCTACGACAACCTACTACCATCATTGATTCATGTTTTCTTCCAAAATTAAATGCTAAACTTTGAAGTAAATTGTAAAAGCCAAATTTGAGGGCAAAAAATAAAAGTGCTATATAAAAAAAAACACCTCAACGATGTACTGTATTAGTTTATTCATCATGAAATTGACTGATGATTAATACGTGAATATTTATCATCTTGAAGTTTAGGAGTCAACACTTGACATAGCTAATATGTCTGCCCTCCTCATGCGTTAGCCACGATATCCAGATTAGTAGTCTTCATGATTTATCTTCTCCGTATTAACCCTAGGACAGATTGACAGAACGCTAAGAGCGAGCGAATTATTTTTTGCCAACTATATTAATATATTGATCTATCAACTAAATATTTTCAGTTCAAATAGTAAAACTATGATTATCAGTAGGTAGTGATTGTAATTACCGACACTCAAATTAAATTATAGAATTGTGAATACCAAAAGAACCCCTGTAATTATCAAACAATACCAATACCAACAAAACTTCACATAGCATTGATAATCTTCGGGGATTTATTGCTGCATCAAAGAACAAATAGCAGTTGGTATACTTGAAATGATGAATATATGCCGTATTCGTGTTCAGGTAGAAACAACAATTCATCTGGAAAGTTTATGAATCATGTGGCCGTGTTGGTAGGAGAACGAATTCTCTATCATGGATTTTTCCGGTGCCCGTGTCTCATACTCGCCGGCGATGATGACGAATCATCCGATCGTCGAACTATACCCTGAAAAGTACGATGAACCCGTTGGGGATCGCCGCAATTGTGATCTCGCCGGATTCACTATTGAATCCGGCGAGATTGCAATTGCGGCGATCTCGATAAGTTCACCGTTCTCCCAGAATATCGTTTAATTCGGAACGACAATCAGAGGCCATCGGTGGTGTTTAATCGACGATCGGACGACTCGCTGACCATCGCTGATGATTTAAGACACGGGAATAGAAAAAAATCCAGGATAGAGGATCCCGTGTGTGGTAGGAGGTAAGACCTTTTCCGTTTTGAGAATCTTGAAACAGCAGCATGTCGCCTGTAGCTCAATCCAACAGACTTATGATGGAATTAAAAAAAAAACCCTTCTTCAACTTTTATTAATTAGTCGATGCAAGGGCTTTCGATGGATTGAGCATAATATCAGATCCGTGTGCACATTTACACTAAAAGCAGTGTCAAGAGCCGCTGAGACTACCACTGGTAAGGGCATTGTAAGGCAAGGAACAGGAAGACAGCTTGAAAAACTGACAGAAACACCAAAAACTTTTTCAGAGGGATTGAACAAGAAAGGTTTGGGTGCTCATGCCCATTAGTTATTGCCTCCCTTCTGTTTGAGGGTGATTTTATCTCCGAGACTAAGGGCAATGCCTTGCGTCTTGCTTCTGATCCTGATGTAACCATTCAGCTTCCTGTCAGCCTGCCTCTCTACACTTATGTTGACCAGAGCATCCTCTCCAAACACGCTCTTTGCATACAGGTTTGCAGCAAGGAATCCACAGTCCCCATCCAGAGCGGATCTGAAATAGAATTAAAAGAAGTAAAGATATATATCTTTCATAGGAAATGAACAGCATGAAATGGTTCGTGTTCGAAAACAACTCACAGAGGTGTGAGGCACTTCATGTTTGTTGACTTGATAATGTGATTCAGAAACTCCTTTTCGTCTTGTATTATTGTGTTCACTGCTACCTGTAATTTTAAATAATTTGTTCACATGCCAACACAAGCAAAAGATAAAGAATTTGACATGCTCAATTAGACAAACAGACATGACGGCATATGCTCAACCAAATTATCAGTTAATAAATAATCCCATTGCATAAATTAAACTAAAATTGAAAAGGATCTTGTTGAGAATTCATCAAAATTACAAACTATGATCTCCAAATAAAAAACTGGAGGTTAGAAAAAAGCATTTCCCTTTTGACAACTACACTTTCACATTAGGATGAACATCAAGAGAAATTTACCTCACAAGATTTTCAAATCTTGTCAAGAAAAAAAAAATTTAGCCTCTTCCCACAAATACTAGAATAAAAAAAAATCTTGAGACCTACATTTCATTGAGTCAATCATTGAAAAATTCAGGAAAAAATAATTTTATGATGAACCAGGCAACAGACAAATTGAACCTGGGGTGACCGGCCCGGCCCCACGGAAGTTTCCAACCGGTCACCAGGGTAAATCGGGAAGCGCTTACGGTGGCCAGTCTAGATGCCCAGCGTCTCAGGGTTCGCGCCCCATTTGGAGGAAAAATTCCTGCAAAATGCGTCGTAGCTGGGGATCGAACCCCGGATGTCTGGATTAACAACTAGTGATCTTACCGCTGCACCATGGCCCCGGGGGCAGGAAAAAATAATTTTAGCCTCTTCCCACATATGCTAGAATAAAAAAAATCTTGAGACCTAAATTTCATTGAGTCAATTATTGAAAAATTCAGGATATGTGCAATATGGCAAGAACAACTATGTGATAAATTTTGATAGTTGCAATTGTTCTAACGAAATGAATCATCATAAGTGTGTGCCCCTAACAGTGAAATAAGATGCAATCATTCAGAAATTAAATAAGTCAATATCTGTATCTTGAAAGTGTAAACACAGTAAATTATAATAGTAGATGCATAATTAAGAAACCAATGATATCACTTGAAGAAAAATAATTACCTTGTTTTCCCACTCAAATTCTGCCCACATATTCCTGAATGTCACATCACTACAAGTAGCAGGAGATATGTAGTCCATGATATCAATGTGGATGTCATTGAGGACGACAACAGTTCTCTCATGCACATTTGAAGTCTCATATACAATATTGCCAAATATCACTCCTGTTTCTGTGGAAGAGACCTTTATATTAGCTCTAATTTGTTTGCTTGACTCTGGAGCTAGAGTATAATTTTGTGGCCGATCAACAAGCTTGAGGTCTCCCATGGTTGCTAACTCCAAACATAGGTTCTGAAGGGTTTCCTTTGTTCGATTAATCACAGTGACATCAAGGACAATATCATAATGATGAACTGTCACAAAAGACTCAGCATAGACAGGATCACTAAATCCGGTGAGTTGAAGGATTCTGTTCAACTTATTTGCATCATCACCATCTTTCATAAATTCTCCAGTTGCACGTTTTAAGTCATCCTGAACTTCATCTTCTAACTCAAGCTGGCTCATGCCCTGTAAATATCAATCAGTAGAATAAAAGAGAAGGTAAAGATTTTTATACTTATAGCAACAATTTAGAACATATCAACAAGTAAATAACTTCCAGTGTTTTTAAAGTAGTTTTGTATAGAATCAATCTAAAATATCCAGCATGAACAGACAAAAAAAAAATCTAATATTACATGTCGAACTAGGAGAATAAGAGGAAAAAATGGTTTACAAACAAGATCATAATTACAACTTTAGCAACGAATTTACCTAAAATGGCTAATCAAAGAAAACTTCGCAATTAAGATATGCCAAATGTTTGGTTGTCAATAATCACTGTACCAGAATTATGTGGGTTCTTTTCCTTATTTCTCAAATTAATACAAAATTTTGACACACATTCAGCTCTTCCAAGGAAACTAAGATTAATTCTTAAATGTGGAAATAATGACATATGGCTAAACAAAGAAACTTCACAATTAAGATATGTCAAATGTTTGGCTGTGATTGATAATCATAGGACCAGAATTTTGTGGGTTCTTATCCTTTTTATATATGAAGTATGTAGATCTAACAGATTGTGCAGATAAAAGGACAACTGGTAGCTATTTTTATTTCTCAAATTAATACAAAACTTTTGCAAACATTCAGCTCTTCAAGAAACAAAGACGAATTATTGATGCAGGAAATAGTAACATAAAACCTTTTCAAACAATAATACTTTCAGTTAGTGACAGGCATTTTAGGTTGAATTCAAAAAGATCTTGGGCACGCATCTACGATTTAATTAAGTAGGGAGTGACTTCCTACTATCACATGTTACTGCAATAACAAAGTCACTTAATGACAATACATTTGAAGGTATATAAACAAAAACTCATACTTTCACAAGTCCAGGATCAAAGTCAATTAATCAATCACGTTAACTTGGACTGTCCATTTATGAAAACATACATGTTGATAACCAAAACTCAAATTTCACATGGTCAAACCCAACTATATGAAACAACATTAACAAGAAGTTATCATCATGATCCTTGTAGTCATATATATGCTAAAGAAAATTTTCAATATAAGTGTCAAATTAACCAAGCTCAGGCAATTTTAGGCACATGGTGTAAGCCTTTAAGGAACCTTGAAACTAAATATTCTTGGTGTATGCTATTTGTTTAACAATATTTTGCTAAGTGTGATAATAAAATAAACTCACAAACTTGAATATCAGTAAGAAACTAAAGTTTTTTAATTTATAAGAACTCAAACTATGTAAATGAGATGTAAAAGGAAAAAAAGGCAAAGGAATATCTAAGACGAATAGATATGGAATTGTTGTAAGATTTTCATATATTTATAATATATTGTTGAATGAGGAATTATTTACAAAAATAGCATTAATAAGATAAAGATTAATGGGTAAAATGAAGAAGAATTCTATAATCTTGTTTGGTCGTTGATTGCGTCATAGGCTAAAAGAAAAGTTTTATAATACTAACTTATCAAGAGAATGTAGATGATCTTTCATTGTCAATCAAAAGAAATATATCTGAAGTGATTACCTTGCGACTCTTCAGATGGTAAAAATCAATAAGATCATCAGGCTGGGCATAGGAAATCTGGGCCGTAGCTTTAATCGCCTCAATTTCTTGGAATTGCTTCTCTGCAAGCATTGCTGCAAAACTCTGGCGACATGACCGCAACCATGCTTTCCTCACATCATCACCAGTGTTGCAGAGAAATCTTATGCACAACACAATCCTGTCATACGAATCATTATCAATTGGGTGCGGAAGAAATGATGATTGCCCCAACTGCAACATAGAAGTCATGATTAGCAAAGCGTCAGTGCATGCTTTGTTTGCCTCGGCCTTTGATGGTTGGATCTCCTCCAATCTCAGAACAAGCTTAGTCAAAGTAGAAGCAACAACTGCTCCTACGAAGAAGTCGCCAGACAAGATTAATGCCCTAAGATTTCCAGGTGAATCCAAAGATCCAGGAAGAACTGTTGATGCTGACAAAGCAGTTTCCAAGGCAGCACTTTGTGTTGCATATGTGCCATCTGCAAGAACCACAGGCCGCCTTGAAGAGACAGTAACAGAAGAATTAACCTGCTGGAGTTTCTTTAAAGCATCAGCTGTCTCCCCTTCCTCAGTGGCAGTGTAGAAGGGAATGTCTCCGAGGCACTGTTTAATTGTAGCAATTCCACTCTCCACCTCTGAAAGCGAAAGGCAGTACTCACCAATGATCCAAAGAGCACATGAGCAAACCCTTGCAGCACGAATCTGGTAAAACGTGTCAAGCAACCTAGTTATTACCGAAACCCTGAGCTTATGGTTTGTCTCAATTATCTCTCTCACGAAGAGAACAACATCGATAGCAGAAGCCACATTAGAATCTCCAAGGAAATCCATCAACAAATGAACGACTGTACTAGCAACCTGAGGGAACTTGATTGCGCATGAATGGATAGCCTGCACTAGCATCTGCCGGTATTCCCCATTTTTCTCGAGTTCAGTGCTCTGGGTCTTTACAACTTCTTTCTTGAGTGTGAGCACCACCTCGTCAATGTTCCTCGAGGTGATCAGCTCAAGGGTAATGTCCAACGTCTTGCGCTTGATGTCAATATTCGGACTTGATAGTGCACGGAGCACATCCATAATCATCTCTACCATGATCTCCCTATGTGACGTCTTCAGCTCGTTGAGACGATCAAGCACAATGAGTTTCACATTATTGTCACTCTGTGATTGTAGGAGCTGGCAGTAGGTGTTGGCAGCGGCCCTGATGGCTGTGGGAGCCGATGACAAGGAGACAAGGGTGCTGGCGCACTCGTAGATTACTGCTTCAGATGGGCAACTGAGGAGGGAGATGATAATCTTAATATGCTTTCCCTTCTCCCCTGGGTTAGCGCGGCAGACCTTGCGGATGAGGTCCAGGGCGGCCATCTGGAGGAGGTCGCCCCAGTTGGCGACGTGGTCAGCTTGGGACAAGAGGTATGCGACCGCCCGCGGCTGGGCGCACGAGGCAAGCATAAGGAAGGCATTGCGTCGGGCAGAGAGGTCCTGCTCGGAGGACAGGGCCTTCTCGATCAGCTCAGGTGCCTCAGGAAGCAGCTGCTCCCCGGTCGGGAGGCGGTAGATGGCAGCGATGGCAAGGAGCGCGTGGCGGCGAATAAAGGGATGGCGATGAACAAGGTTGGTAAGGACGGAGGGGACAAGAGGCTCGAGGATCTCAGGCTCAGTTAGGCGGCAGAGGAAGCGGAGAGTGACGCCGCGGATGTACTCATTAGGGTGCTGCAAGTTGTTGCGGAGGTTCTGGCAGATGAGGATCATCTCCGGAAGCACGCGGCCAAGGGCATCCGTCTTGTCGATTATCTCCAGGTAAAGGAGCAGCAGCTTCTGCACGGTGTGGTCCTCGGAGGGGAGGACGTAGCGGATGACGGTGATGAAGAGCTGGGGGAGGGATTCACCGTTGAGGAGGAGCATGATGGCCTTCTTCAGGGCATCGATCTTGGCTTGCACGTCGTTGCCCTCGAGAGCCTCCTTGATCTCGTTGGACATCGCCTGAGAACTCTTATCGAAGTGGATCAGAAGCGAGCACGACTTCTCCATCTTTGCTCCAACACCTACTTCGCCGGAAATTTCCTCAAACCCCTAGATCCGTGTTGGAGCAGGCGGGTCGGAACTGAGGGTAGTGAACAAAAGCAGGTAACGGGTGAGATTTGAAGATCCAATGGTTCCTGCTCGAAATTGTGGACGAATTCCGGTGGAGATTTGGGTCGCCGGCGATGGGACACTAGTCGGAAGGGACGAAGGAGAGTGAGAAGCGTCAGACTTCAGACTTGAAGATGGATTGAACGCTAAGCCGCCCTTCGTTTATTATTATTCTCCGAGGTCTCTGGCACAGGATTGGACCGCTTTTGGGCTACTAACTTGGGCTTCACATAACTGTAACATATTTCTTAATTTTTTTCCCAATTTTGATTACTTTATCTTTATTTCAATTGAGTTCAATCTCGAACGCAATCTAATTGGATTTCAATTGATGTGGGGGAGACGTCAAGGACACTGGTCCAGGACTCGGTCACCGTAGAACTAGATCAGCCCAGGTCTTACAATCGAGTTAGTCAAACCAGACCGACTTGGTAGAGCTCGAGTTAGCCAATTCGTCTCATGGTTGAGCTCAACATAAGTCAACTTGACTCCCGATCGGGCTGGAGTCAAGCCTGCTGGCCGGCTCAAGACTAAGTCCGATTGGAAAAACTCAATTCCGATATTAGTGGAAATTTGTACGTAAAGAAAATGTTACAACTTAAAGATTACTGCCATCCACATTGTATTGTATCCTATTCGGTAGCATGGAAGCCATGAAACCAAGCTCCTTGGAGTCTCTCTCTCTCTGCCTTGCCAGTTGCCAACTCAACCTCACGTTCCCGCCGCCGTCTCGGGCAGTTTGCAGATTCGCTTGGATCACCTCTCTCGCCCACTCTCGTAGAAGCTGTCGAGGAAGAAACCAGACGCCTGCACTAGCTCTTCTACCACTTCTGGATCGACAACCAGATGCCCCTTTCTGACCTTTCCATTCTGCTTCTCCTCGAACGCAGCTCGATGGAGCTTTAATTTGTGAGAAGATTGACCTTCACTTCCTGGTATTGACGGATCTCGCCATTTAAAGTCAGCTGAACGCAGGTTTTCAGAAGCTCCTGTGTGAGATTGAAGCTGACGCATTCAGTCTCCTCCTCTATGTTAACATACGGTTGGAAGTTAAGATCGAAACGGTGCTCTTCTGTTCTCAGCCTCTTCGAACTCCTCTCGAGATCACTGGACGATGACGTTGCATCTTCATCGCTACTGATGTCATTGGCACTCTTTAATCTTGTCACCTGAGAAATTGTCAGTATGAAGATTGCATCAGCTAAGCAAACTTCTCCTCCGAAAGCGTCCTTAAAAGATCCAACTTTCAAGGCATCTGTGAATGGTTTAATGAAATGATCACTCATTCGATCGATATCCTCCACCAAGACTATGCATTTCTTCCCCGCCCTTCTTATGGCACCCATGACGATCTCGCAGCATGAATCCACTCGCTTAATCTGTATTAGCTTATCCGTCGAGCCGAAAATGGACCTGGCCATGACCAATGCTAGTCTTCTCTTGGCGATGTAATCGCTCCCTTGTATCAGCAGTGCCATGACCTTATCGCCTGTGGAACAGTCATGCAATGCTTTCGTGATTGAAGGAATGCTGTTGGATTGCCAAGGGATTTCCTGTTGCAGTTGGCGCTGCAGATCAAGTAGTTCAATTGTCACCCTCGAATCGAGGCTACTGCAAACATGGAAAATGGATGCATTTAGTCTATTAAATCTAGTGTTGTTTTACATCTTTGGAAGTGGTGTCTTCTACCAGAAGAACAGAGATTGAGACCAGAAGACAAGAATCCGTGCTGAAAAATTTCGATCACTGATATCTCACCTGGAGGTTTGGAGGCCCAAGCCAAGCCAACCTGAGGGAACCACCACAGCTTGGAGGGACCATAGAATTTCGAGAGAAGGCTGCTTTGTTTGGCACTTCCGGTAGGTGCCGTAGCTTGCGGTGGCCAACAGCCACACCCTGTTCTTCGGGCTGCTATCGAATTCGGAAAGCAGTCTGCCCATCGCAGCCACCATGTGCTCCGTTGCGTCGAAGTTGAATTCGCACTCACTTCTTGCTTCGTCATCCACTGCCCAACTCAAGTCGCCTGCGTAGATGATGATGCCATTTGTACCAGATGCTAGAGAATTGATGGTTCTTCTGAGATCAGATACCTTCGATTCCACATCGGCCTTAATCATGCGCCTGCGGTGGAAACAGGAGAGTTGTAGATTTAAGAAACTGGCGTGTCTGAGCTCGTCAGGGATCTCACTCCTGCCCAACCTCCTCACCAGCTCGGCCACAAGGCCCTCCGACGAAGAGCCAGAGTCCCCCACCACCACAGTGTTGGTGCTCCCCTGCTTCCTGAGCATCGCTTCTATAACCGTTCTCAGGTCCTCACTCAACGACTCCTTGAAGCCAGAGTGGAAGAGGAACGGTGAGGATTGGCTCAAAGCATAGGCATCTTCCTCGAGATGGCTCTTGACGCATCTGCTGGAGAAGCCGGCCTCCTTCATCACCCTACTCACACTGGGATCGTCGAGAATGGAGAGCATGAGTTTCTCCATTCCCACCTTGATGACCAACAGAGGCTGCTGCAGCTGCTGTTGCTCGAGCTCAATACAGCCCCTTCGCTGGTTGGCCTGGGCCCTCTTGATGGCTGCGATGAGAGAGTTGGAGAGGGAGGGAGGGGAAGGTAGGAGAGCACCGGAGGAGGGAGAGGTGGCGGCGGGAAGCCTGTGGAGAGCCACATTGAAACAGAGCTCAAGTGCTCTGTAGTGGAGAGGGTGGTGGAAGGCAGGGCGGTGCGGCTGGGACTTGAGGCAAGCTCTCCTGAGTAGGTCAGAGGAAGAGCTGATGAGGGTGGCGGCAACATGGAGAGGTGTGACCTGAGCATGGCCTCTCCTCGTCGCCAGGTCGAGGGAGTGCTTGAGGACTGAGGCGACCTCAGCAGTGAGGGCCTGGTGAAATGCACACACTCCGGTTCTCATAAACAACAACAACTATTGCTTCTGAATGGATCTTCGAGAGGAGCTTGAGCGAGAACACAGAGTCGTTGTGATCGAAGGAAAAGTGTGGTGGTCATCAGAGCTTTATAAAGAAGCATGATGAACTCTCTTTGCGCTTCTAATTACATCATCATCATCGTATAATCATCATCTCTCAAACTTTTTTCTATTGCGGTTTGCCGACTAGTTTTGTGTTTTAATTACATGCATCATCTTTCTGCGATAGCATTGCGATTGCTCGCTTTCATTTTCTGCCCCTTCATTTGGCTTAATTCGCCTCTTCCTGCTCCCGCTTAAGATTCTGCAAAAACACTGCCAATGTGTTTTTTATCTGAGCGGATACAAAAAACCAATATAGATTACTACAGACCTGATTAATTTTAGTTACAGGATCCAATAAAATGTAGAAGAACCACCCCAACCCTGCTCTGCTAAAAATCCAGACAAACGCAGAACTGCACTGGCTTGTGGACAGACAACCCTTCAAAGAATCAATCAAACAAGGAAGGAAGGTAATAGAGGTAGGAAAAGGTTGGAAATTTTTGAAACTTTTTGCTGAGTTAAATGATAAATATTTGTGTACTGATGTCTCCTCTTTTTCTCACTTTGGAGCAGCCGCCAGACTGCTCTCTCCCTGTCTCGTTGGAACGACAATGGCAGAGAGGCTGCTGCTGCAGCACCAGCAGCATTTCTTCTCCCTAAGTGCCGAAAAGCATGCTCATGTCTGCTCGACATGCGTCACTTTGGTACTTGTATGAAATGAAATGATGAACATGATCCAGATTTGCATTCAAACTCGACAACGAAAGTTAATTTATCTGAACGAAACAAACATAATTACCAGGATAATCCACTGTCCTCCGATAGTGAAATCAAGCTTGCTGATGATCCTGTGCATTACTTTTTCGGACTCATTCTTGTGATCAAAAGGAAGCTTTTTGACCAATGTCCTTTGAGTTTTATTATTGCGAACTGTGAAAGATGCTGTTTGTTCCTACGATTCATTTTTTTTGGCATATCGTTTCCAATGGAACTTGTTCCTCCCGTGCATTATTTTTCAAATTCATAATTATTCAGTTTCGTGATGTTTGAAAGAATCAATGTATTGTAGTTGAGAAAGGCAGTGAAAAATATCCTTTCAGGAACAAAGAAAAGTGAAAAGATGAGAACGAACTCACAGCAACAGCAGCAGTTACAGCTGCTTCTCTGCATTTTGCCTGCTCGAATCCAACAATCTCTATGTCAACAATCAATGAAATGTTTATGCATTTCAATAAACTTGGGACACGGCATTTAACTCTTAGAGCAAAGTGTTTATGAAATAGGTCACTAGAATTGTCCTTGTCGAACCAACGTAGGTTTTTTAATCACGGCATTTACATACATAAATGATGTTGGACAGCAATAACAAAATTCTAGAGGCTTATTTGCATAGAGGAATTTCAGAAAAAGATAAGAAATCGTCGAATACAGAGACGCCGTCTCGTCTCTAAATTTATTGTCAGTTTTTTTTCCCCCTCTCTTCTCAACGACTTCCTTTTGATGACTTCAAGGGAGAGCTGAAATAACCATCTAAATACTCATCAGATGGTAAGAAGAAAACCAGAATCTAGTTAAATGCTGTCGAATAGTTCGCTGTAAAACAATTTTACTCCAAGTTTGAGCTCCAGCGGAGTTTCAATACCTCGTCGAAATAATTAATAGCCTCTGCAGCAAAATAAAATAAAATAAAATAAAATGCACGGAATCAGAATTGCCATGGCAGAAACAGACATAAATCAGATCAAAAGCAAAGTGGGCTCTATTCATCATGTCCTTTCCATGGGCCTTCTGCGGTTTGAAAGAAAGAATGAATGATAAACTTTTGTGGGGTTTTCTACCTTTCTCAGTATCGTCATTTACAAAGGAAAACGCAAAAGGCAGAATGAGAAAGGGAATAACGAAAGAGAAGAGGAATTAAGGCGGGGGGGGGGGGGGGGGGGGGGGGGGGGGGCCAAAGCAGCAAGACACAGGACAGTCATGCAACGCTCTTGTCATTCTCTCCTTTCAAAGCTTCCTCCTCTGCTTGGATTCCCTTTCCATGGAGGTTATGCTCTTTGATCCACAGGCTCAAGAGTCTTATGCCCAAGAGTCTTATGATTCATTGTCTAATAGGGGTGTTAAAGATAAATTCCATCCGGTAACTCTTCGCATCGATTCGAAAAAAAAAATTAAATTGGATCCTGTCGCGAAGCGAAGTGGAAATCCTAAGGGCGAGATGATATACCGAGTGCCACGAGCTCTGCTGACCTGGTTCTGTGCTGACTGGGACCTGATCTGGCTCCAACTGGCTATGACCTGGCGGGGACCTGTGACAAGAGGGCCGTTAGTAAACCCGCGGGGATTTTTCCCGGTCAAGTCCTCCGACGATCAAGTCAGTATCCACAGGCAGTGTAATAGAGCAAAGGACATGCAGGAGAGTAATGGAGAGTGCTGTTGAGCATACCTGCGGAATAGAGAGTGGAGGGGCTTATATAGTCGGGGGAGCTGACAACCCCTGTCTGTGTCAATAGTATAGGGGTATGATGTATGTCAGCTCATGGGAGCGTCCGACCGCGGCATAGCGCGGGGAGCTCTGATGGTACAATAGTACTGAGTCGGCGGGTTGTCCGCGACGTGCGTTGTGAATAAGGCATATGACACCCCGACGTCACGGTCGTACCCCGGATGTATTGATGTAGGGCGGTGCAGGGAAGCTCTGGTCTAGAGACCGAGTGCCGACCGACAGGTCCGAGTGCCGACTGACAGGTCCAAGTGTCGTGAACCGGGTCGGGTCATGCCTAGGGAGCGTGGGCCGCCACGCGTCCGACTGGGAGATGTGAGGCACGGGGTATACCCTGAGTCGGGGGTTTGTCGGGATATATCTGTCTAGCCTTGTTCCAAGTCTATAGGTTGCCAGATCTGAGGGATGCTGAAGGCTGAGGTTACCCGACTCAGTCCGGGGTCGAGGAACTAGGTTAGGTCACCAAGTTGGGATGTGCTCGAGGCCGACATGCCCAACCCTCACCCTGGGTCGGTCGACGATGGCTCGAGAGGGTTCCCGGCTCGGGAATTCCCGGGTGAGGCCTTCGTAGCACCAGGCTGGCTGGCTGAGCTAACCGAGTTACTCGTAAGCAAGGCCGGGATCATAAGCATCCCCCTCGAGTCTAGTCGAAGGAGGCGTTAAGTCCGAGTGACTGGACTGCTGCCTAGTGCAGCGAGCCTGGCACACCGGAGTGGCCCGACTTTTTCCTGCCAACCCTGGTGGTCGCCCAGGTGCGCGCAGCCTGATCGGCTGAACCGGTCACATCACCTGCCTCTTCGGTTCTCGCCCTTATCATGCCCGAGTAGATTCGTATCGCGTGCATTAATTACCACATTTAACCGCTGAGCCACGTGCCCCTTAACCATTGCTTCCCTGAGCAACGAGGAGTCCACCGCCTATTTGGGCGAATGATGAGCGTGCGCGTGGGCCCCGTCGCCTCGGGGGATTTCCTGGGCCTGATCGGACGACTCGCGTCCATTGCGGTCTTTTCTTTGGCCCGTTATCGGACGGTTCGCGCTACTTCTGGGGCCCTATAAATAGGAATTCACCCTACGGGTTTTACCACCGCATTTACTCCCGACATCGAAGCGTCGTTCTTCCGACCTCTGCTAGGGTTTTGGCGAGGCGTATAGCTTCATTCATCTTCTCCAGCAACTTTTCCTAGGTTAGTCTCTATGGCTTCCTCTACTCTTCCTTTGGCCCCTTGGTATACCGTCATGGTGTCCGAGCTCGATCACCACGACCTCGAGGTAATGTGAGCGGACTACCTCATTCCTCCATACCATCTTCTTAAACTGCCTTCTTTCTCGGACCGACCCACCAAACCTCCACCGCACTATATTACCATCTCCCGGGACCACCTGTAGGCCGGGCTGCGCTTCCCGATCCATCCCTTCATTGTCTCCGTTTGTCATTACTTCCGTATTAACCTATCCCAATTGGCTCCGAATGTCATTCGACTCCTTTGTGGGTCATCATTTTCTCTCTGTATGAAATTCCCCTTCGCCCCGAAGTGTTCTACTACTTCTTTTACCCTAAACGCCAAGAGTTGGGCGATTTTTTCTTCCAGGCCCGATCCTATACTTTCCTGATGAAACTTTCGACCTCTAACAAGGGTTGGAAGGAGCAATATTTCTTTATCTACCCTGTCTCGGTTCCGACCTGGCTGGTCGACTGGTTAGTGAATTTTCCTACACCCCCACCTCTTCCTAAGGACTTCCGATCCTTCCCTCATCATAGTTTTATCGTCTCCAAGATTGGGGGTCGGCGTTTTCACGGGGGCCATTTGTTGCGCGAGGACATCCTGTTCATGTTCGGGCTTAGCCTCGCACCGCTTCGTCTGTCTTCCTCATTCGGTAAGTTCACTGTCTCCTTCTCTTTCCTTTCATGGCTCACTGACCGCTGTTTATTTCAGTCGCCATGATGAATTCTGCTGCTCCAGAGGAGGGTATGGTCTGCCTACCGCCGAGCTAGAGGCCCGCTTGGCCGAGCGGCTCACCAAGCAGGAGGCAAATCTCCCGACCGCTGAGGCGCCACACCCTGCTTCTCCCGCGCCTGTGCCTGCTGACGAGGAGATTTCCTGGTCCGATCTAGAGGACGACCAACCCCTCGCTCTTCGACGGAAACGAGTACGCCGAGATGAGCCCTCGCCCCTCCCGATCAACTCGACCGAGGCCTCCTCTAGCCGGCCCAGCGGCAGGCGAGAGGGCAAGGCACCCGCAGTCGAGGCTTCTACTCCGCTGTCTCCTACACCCCAGGTGTCCTCGGAGGATCTTTCTTCTTCCCAGTCGAGGGGGGGGGGAGCATTCCCTACCCTGTCAGGGGAGCATGCCGAGGAGCGTCTGATGCATCTGTTGCCGCCTTCGCTGTCCGACCGGTCCATGAGCATGAGGGTGCCGAGCGGCATGGCCCCTATATGGGCGCAGGACGTTCAATTGCACGGCTCGATAGCGGACCATTTTCTGTACGGTCTACGAGAGAGCAGCTTCCGTGGTCTGAGCATCCGGGCTGACAACTTCATGGCGACAGCCACCTAGGTATACCAACACTGTCTCTGTTTTTGTCTTACGCTTTCTTCAGTTGAGGCACTAACAAGTCCTTCCTCATGCCTTGTAGTTTTGGTCAACGAGTTACAACATGTGCATGTCCATGCTGGGTCACGCCAAGGCTCGATTCCGAGCTAAGCGACGAGTGGAGTATCTGAAGGCCCGACTTCGACACACCCAGCTGGCTTCTGGTGATGTCTCTTTGAACATCTTGAGGGCTGAAGTGATCGGCCTTCAGGACCTGCTGGACCAGGCAAAGGATCAATTGGAGACCTCCAAGGCACAGATTGTCTCGGCCAATGTGGCAGTGGCTTAAGCGCAACTCTGAGTTGCCCAGGGCGAGCAGACGGAACGCCGTGCTTGGAGGATCAAGGATCGACTAAAAGAGGAGCTCCAGAAGACTCAGGTCGAGCTCTAGGAGGCGAACCAGGCTGTCGAACCTTTACGCGCACAGCTGGCAGCCAAGGAGCAGGAGGCCAGCTCGCTGATGAGTCAACAGACCGCTCAGGAGATCGAGCTGCGTGCCCAGGCCGAGGAGCTAGGTCGGCTACACGAGCAGCAGGCGGCCTGGGATGCGTCTCGGGCGAAGCTCGAGGAACTCCGGGCGTACAAAGGGGACGAGGCTACTCGGTTGTGTTGAGGCAATCTATGGTCCGGAGTGACCATGTGTTTTGATGTTTGGGCAAAGGGTTTAAGTTAGGTTTTTTCCTTGTGTTCTAATGTGTATGTGAGTGTGCAGGATGTGCAGGTTACACATATGGACTTGTTGATGCAGTCTGACCCTGATTGTTATTTTGGTGTTGACACCGATTTTAGTTTAGGTTGATGATTATGATTATGATTATGATTAAGTCCTGGTCGTGGACTAGGCATACCTAGTGGGACTAGGTTTGATGAAAATCCTAGCTTGGAGGGCTAGGTGTGGAAAAGTCCTAACCTGAAGGGTTAGGTGTGAAAAAATCCTAGTTTGGAGGGCTAGGTGTGGAAAAATCTTAGCTTGGAGGGCTAGGTGTGGAAAAGTCCTAGCTTGGAGGGCTAGGTGTGGAAAATCCTAACCTGGAGGGTAAGGTGTGGAAAAACCCTGGCTTGGAGGGTCAGGTCCTAGCTTAGAGGGCTAGGTTGGATGAAACCCCGGTGACTGAAGCCGGGTCCCGGTGAGTGAAGCCGGGTGACTGAAACCCCAGTGAGTAAAGCCGGATCCCGGTGAGTAAAGCCGGGTGACTGAAACCCTGGTGAGTGAAGCCAGGTCCTAGCTTGGAGGGCTAGGTTGAAGTCCCAGTGAGTGAAGCTGGGCATGGCACGAGTCAGAGATGGGCCGGAGGCTTGTTCTCATGACTTAGAGGAGATTTGACCGATCAGGGAAGTTGGCACGGTGCTCCTTCGTGGATCGGTTTAGTGACCGATCCAGCGATGACTGATTGGTCTAGTGACCGATCAGGGAGTATGTGTTTCACTCTCTGCTCGGCTCCTGATCGGTCTAGTGACCGATCAGGGAGCCCATAAGTGAGTTGAGTTCCCCTACTGCTCTGCTCCTGATCGGTCCGGTGACCGATCAGGGAGCATCCAGTAGGTTTTTAGGAACCTTACTGATCTGCTCCTGATCGGTCTGGTGACCGATAAGGAACACTATTCGGATCGTTCTGGTGAACGATCAAGCGTTGCGAGTTCCTCACTATGATCGATCAGGACGGAGCCTGATCGGTCTGAGCATGCCCTGATCGGTCTGGTGACCGATCAGGAGGGTTGGACTGCGAAGCAAAGGAATCGCCCTGCAAAGGAGTGGATCGGTCTGGTGACCGATCCACAACTTGGGATCGGTCTGGTGATCGGTCCCGGAGAGTCCCAGAGAAATCGCGATTTCTGATTGAGCGTTGGGGACCGATCAGGATGGAGCTTGATCGGTCTGAACCCACCTTGATCGGTCTGGTGACCGATCAGGAGGCTCTCTGATCGGTCCGGTGACCGATCACCTTAATTCAAAATGCACTGTCAGACGCTCTGATCGCGTCTGAACACATCTGATTCTTTGCGCTTAATATCTGATACTTGATTCTATGCTTGTATGCTATGCTAATGCTCTGATTAAGTGTGCAGGTGATAGGGATGGATTCAAACACTTAAGGAGAGTCAATAGAAGCCTTTCCTTGGAGCAGGTTTGTCCATTTGCCATCTCAGGTTGCAACGGCTGGAGCTGCTGACTGGAGCTTGGCTGAGGGAAGCTCAGGGAGTCCAGGGAGAGCTCAGTGGTAGCTGGCATTGGCAGGTGAGCAGCTGGAGGCTGCAGTGAGGTGGTGACCTGGCGATAGTGGAGAAGACTTAAGCTGCGTAGCGGAGAAGGGCTGAAGAGACTTCTCGCGAGAGCTTGCTGCGAACACTTCTTGCTGCGTGCTTGTGCTATCTGTTGTTCCATTATCTTTAGCAAGCAACTGTGATCCTTGAAGCAACCTTCTGTTACTTGGGCACTTGGGAGAAGAGAAATAAGAAGCTTGAGTCCATCAGCGAGAAGACACGAAGAGGAGAGTCTTGCGTGAGATCTGCGCTGGGTGGAGCTTAGAGAAGTTTGCTTGTGTTCTTGTGGTTCTAAGTGCTAAGTAAGATCCTTCTTGTGTTTCCTGTACTTTATACTTCATCATCTTGAAACGCTGTGGAGAGGTTACTCCACCGAGAAGGAGGTTGCTTACTATCCGGATTTTTTCGGGGCTTGATCTACCGACGATCAAGGGATCACCCACCTTAAGGGCACGCCAAGGAGTAGGGCAAGTTATCCCCGAATCTTGTAAATCCTCTTGTTAGCGTTTTGCATTTGTACTTAGCTTAGGGTTTAGTTTTCTGCAACTCTGTTTTGTTTTTGCTTCCGCTGCTGCCTAACGTTTAAGTGCAGAAAAATCGATAAGTGCCAAAGTTTAAGTGTCTGGCTACATTCACCCCCCCTCTCTAGCCATCCAAGTTCCAACAGACTTAGCTGGACGACTACGGTACGGTGAAGGGTGGTATCGAGACAAGCTGGAGGCTTGTGTGCACCCGAGGGACCTTGGAGAGTAGGGACGATGAGCTGAGGAGCACGGACTTCGAGACATGCGTGAAGGATGGTATGGAGACAAGCTGGAGGCTTGTGTGCATCCGAGGGACGGGAGCTGAAGATGAAGAGGGCGCGAAGGCAATAGTCGAGACTGCTGATGAGGAGTCAGCTGAGTCATGAGGGTACGAGTGCTGAGTGATTGTACTCGGGAAATCCTAGGGTTCGAGTGCTGAGAGAAGTGTACTCGGGAAGGGAAACCTTAGGTGTGTGAGTGGACCAGTCGACTGCCCTTGGGGCAGTCGACTGATAAAACTCACAGAATGTAGTCAACCTGGGACCAGTCGACTGCCCTGGGAGCAGTCAACTGGTAGCGGCTGGTTGAGTAGGCTGAAAATTCGAACGTTGAGTTACAACGGTCGAATTTCAGTGGGACCAGTCGATTGCCCTAGGGGCAGTCGACTGGTGGCGGCCAAAATAGGGGTAAGCTCTATTTAAGAGGGCTTCATTTTGATTGGAACTCTTGACGAATTTGACTTTGGGTAAGAGCCAAATAGTAGTCTAAGAGCTCAGATATTGTCGAGGTGTTGTGGAGAAGTTTCTCCACCCACAAGGAGCGACAAGGGCTAGCCGGAGGGTATCCGGGGAGTGATCCACCGAAGGATTCTTGGATTAGTCACTTTTAAGGGTAGATACCAAGTAAACTCTTCTTGTTAGCATTGAGTTTCTTATTGTTCATTGTATATTTGTATTGTGCTAACCCTTTTGTAGTGAAAGATCAAGAAAATTACTATTTACCCCCCCAGCAAGGCGTAACGATCTAACAGGTTGGACGCCCATAAGGTTGCTTATATCAACTCTCCGGAGTTCAGTTGGCAGTTGTCCGAGCGGATTCGAGCTATGTTGAGGCACCAGCTATCCAACATGTTCGAGCAGCTCAGGCAGGGGGGTCACATTGCCCTCGACCTTCCCACCTCGATGATCAAGTCTTCGGGAATGGCCCAGGACATGCCCGAGGAAGTTCGTCGACCGTTCCAATGAGGGTCGGGACTTAGCTTTTTCCCTTTCCTTTCTGTTACTTCATGGAGGCATGCCTCAAGTTCTGTAATGCACTACCCCTTTAATACAAATCCCCTTTTATTCACAATTTTCTGACCGTTTCTGTTTCTGAGTGTTGCCGACTCGAGCAACTGTTAATGAGAGCGGGTCGGGTGAGAGAACAATCAAGCGACTCGGCTCCACAAGCGACCAGGTTAGATATTAGCGTGTGATACTTTCTAAGTGCGGGCAATTCGAGACCCTGCCCCTAGCCTTAAGGTGGGAGTTGGGAGTCTCGGTCGGTTGGTACTCAGGGAGTGTGGGCCGCCATGCGTCCGACCGGAAACCAAGCCGAGGGGTTCGTGGGAGCACGCCCAACCCGTGATTCACTAGGGGTCTGGATCGGGTTAGCCCCTTACGCACCAGTCGCCTGGCCGACGGGCCAATGCCCTTTCGACTGTCCCATCCGTCTTATCCGTGATATGAGATGCTTCGTATCCTTCCTCATGATGACTGCATTAATTGATGAAGACACGCGCCCGCCGATAAGCGGTACCTCGGGCGTCGAAGTGCCTCGGGAGACGAAGCGTCTACTGCCGGGAATGTTCACACGCCCCATCGAGCCTCGGGAATCTCCGCAGTTTTAATCGGAGGGTTCTGATTCCGTTCCGCCTTTTCCCGAGGCTTTCATCGAACGACTAGGCTTTGGTCGCTGCCTCTATATATAGGTACTTAGGTTGTGGCTCCCACCATCACCTCTTTTCTTCCGGTGCCCTTCTGCTGCCTCTGCCTACTCTGCTAGGGTTCCGGTGATGCTCGCGGATGTATACCCTCCGATCATCTTTTCCGGCAACCCCCCCCCCCCCCCCCCCCAATTTCGTTGCAACTGGAAGGATGTTGGCCAAACTCGCCGCTCAAGCTGGCGAACCTTCGGCCATAACAGAAGTCGCTCCTCCCGTGGCATCTATCACCGATGCGCCTCCCTCGGGTGTTGGGTTCTCCCGGCACCAAAACACAAAACTCAGCGGAAACAAGAACCCTCGATCGATTCATGCGAAAGAAAACTTGTACAATGTTCATCTATCTAATAGATCTATCTAATGTGTATACCTTTAGAGCGTGCCCTTCGCTTATCCCGCTCGTCCAAGATGCGCCGGATCTCTTGCACGTTCAAGTGTCCGTGCCTCTATTCGTATCCACACGAACACAATCTCTCAACTTCGGGAAGAACTACCTTAGTTGTGCTAGCAACTTGAGATAGTTCACAAGACCACCAAGAACCCCAAAGGGGTTTCAGCCAAGAGGGAGAAAGGGGAAGAAGAGAGGAAGGGAAGAAGGAAAAGCACTCACTTACTTCATTCAAAATGACTAGCCTCTCTTTTATATTCATCCCATGAATATGAAGAGTCTTTTGTCTCTTTGACTTCCCATCATTAAAGCCAATAAAGAGCACATCTTTTCATGTGACTTTTCACCTTCTCTTCATTCAATGAAGAGAGACTTTTCTCTTTCCTTCATTAAACACATTAATGAATATCCCCATGCAATTCCGACCGGGCCTCTTGGGATTTCGACCGGGCCTCTTGTGATTCCGACCAGGTCTCCCGACCAAGTCTGCTGAGCAAGTCGCCGAGCTCCCGACCCAGTCTGTCGAGCTCCCGACCCAGTCTGTCGAGCTCCCGACCCAGTCTGTCAAGCTCCCGACCCAGTCTGCCGAGTGCCGAGCCCCCGACCCAGTCTGCCGAGTGGCGAGCCCCCGACCCAGTCTGCCGAGCTCCCAGCCCAGTCTGCCGAGTGTCGAGCTCCTGACCCAGTCTGTCGAGCTCCCAGCTCAGTCTACCGAGTGCCGAGCTACCGACCCAGTCTGCCGAGCAACCAACTCGAGCTCCCGATGATATCTCCCGAGTTCCCAACTCGGGCTCAGATCTCCCGAGTTCCCAACTCAGGCTCCCGATCAGATCTCCCGAGTTTCCAACTCGGGCTCCCGAAGCATCATGTCCTTAGTGTGTGACCCAATAGGTTCTCGGGACGTTGGCAATGCGCCTAAACGCTTTAGACACATAAGCAATGAGCGGCATCTAGCAATGCATCATTGCTACCCAAGTAACAAGAAAAGTCGAGATCCGACTAAATCTCCGTGACTATGATAATGTATGACCTTGTCCTTCTATCCTTGATATCTAGATTGACCAATGAGGCATAGAACGTGTCATCCTCGATCAATCTATGTGTTTCTTGATCCCCGAGTAGACTCACTCAAACAAATGAGCTCAATATCTCATATCGACTCATTTGAGCATGACCATGCGTTTTAGTAGTCCTACTCGATCAAGGGTCCCACATATATCACTCCCATCATATAGGAGGGATAGATCTCATCTACATCACTCACATCCCTCCGCATAATTCATTACATACCCAGTGATCGCTTTTATAGTCCACCCTGTTACGGGTGACGTTTGACGATACCAAAGTATATAACTCTTTATGTAGGGAACCGTAATGACTTCAGGTCTAAGGACTATTCATACCAATAGTCACATGAGAAAGTTTATGACACTCATATGACAATCTATGAAACTTTCTCATGGCGGGTCAATTCAGTACACATTCTTCAATGTATACCCATGTGTCAACTTGATATCACATATCCATGACTTGTGAGCTCAAGTCATCAGTTGACCTACATGCTAGTCTCCATGCATTAATATTGTCCTTGAATATTAATATTTAACTAAGAATGATTTAGAGTAGTGTTCTCTACATCATCTCACTATCGATTCAACCAATCGATATAATGTAGATAAGGACCTACTACCCAAGGACATTATTATACTTATTTATTTGGCACAAATACAAAGTAAGTATAATAACCAAACATGCCTTTATTAATAATAGAATATGATACAAAATATCCCTAGTCAATCATCACATAATTGGCTCTAGGGCTCCTACTAACATCGGGCATCCAAGAGGTACTGGCTGCTGAGATCGAGGTCGAAGACGTAGACAACTACCCGCTGGATGCCAGACGCCGAAGGGCTTGGCCGGCCGAACCTTCGCCCCCATCCGGGACTACCACTAGCCCTCATTCTGTGAAGAGGACTAGAGTTACGCCTCCAATGGTGACTTCTTACTCCGCGACGGTTGTTCCTATCCCGCCCGGGTCTGCGCCCATCACTCCGGCAGCCTCGGTTCAAGGGGTCACTCTTCTGGCGCCCCCTTCGACCCAGGCTGGTACCTCGGGTGTACAGATCGATAGACCTCCCCCTCCTCTTCCCAAGGGGGCTACGGGGCCCCGTCCCTTGCAACTGGTCATGTCGTCTCGGGCTGACCCTAGCACGGCCTATGAGACCCCTGTTACTGCGCCATACAAGTTGGCTCAAGTAGTTCACTTGTACGGTCTGCTTAGCGACCAGTTGCATCAAGGCCTTCGGGAGTCCGACTATCGGGACTCGATCAGCAGAGCCAACGCCCTCGTGTCGGGGGCCAGTCAGGTACGTTTTATTAATGACTCATGCTTCTTCTTTCGCGAATTTTTTCCTTAGGCTTATGATCAATTTTTCTTCTTTCTGCAGTTCTTCGGCTCAGTCTATGACATGACCGTCTGTTTTATAAGTCAGGCTCGGGCCTGCGACAGGCCAAATCCCGAGCGGAGAGACTGGAGGCTCAGCTCCGCCATGTTCAACTGAGGTCCAACGAGGAGGCCCTGAACAGTTTGAGGGCCGAGAACTTGGCCCTTCAAGATCGCACAACCCTCGTAGATGCGCACCTTGAGGAGATCCTAGCGGAGCTGGACACGACCAATGAGGTGATCACCCAAGCGCAACGCCAAATCACTTGCCTGGAATACACGGAGCGCAAGGCCCAGGACCTCGAGCACCAGGCTTAGGCTGAGCTGGCCAAGGTCAAGGCAGAGCTCCTGGAAGTGAGCTAGTCAGCCGCTGCATTACGCGCCGATCTGACGGTCATAGAAGAGGAGTTGAACGCTTGCTCGAGGGACCTTGCCCTGCTCAGGAGGTAGCATGCCTCCCAGGAGTCGGAGCTGGAGACAGTCCCGAAGGATCTGGAGGCGGTTCGAGCTTATGCCACCTCTCAGCGGTACACTTGTAGGCCTTAAACCTCCTAATTCTGAGTGGTTGCTGAGGGAGTCTGCCTCCACCTTTTTGCTCTTTGGTTTTTGGTAGAGACCAAGCCTCTTCTTTGCTGTAGTAAGGCCATTTGAATGCAAGCCTTTTTCCTTTTTGTTTCTGTACTTGTGTGTTTGGCATTTAAGTGTTGGGAGGTTCGGGCGACTAGCGGCGCGAGCTAGATTAGCTCAGCCTTGCGAGTGTTTGAGTGACATGCTTGAGCGCGAGGGTTTTTAAGTATTGACCACTCGGGTGAGAGCTCAATCAGACGAATTAGCCCCATGAGTGATCGACTTATACACTTAGGCACGAGAGGTTCTAAGTGACGGCCACTCGGAAAATCTAACGACTTGACCTGAACTGAACGCGCACAGTTGCCAACTCGGTCGGCTGAGAACGTCGTTATTGAGATATTTTGATCGTGGGCGGTCGTGCGCCGGGTTTGGAAATTAAGTTCAGGAAGTCATTAGGACTCTCCTGCTCATAGTTCGCACGAAGGCGAGATACTAGATCCCCGGTCGGGAAGTGCCCAGAGAGCGTGGGCCACCACGCGTCCGATTGGGAGCCGAGCAGAGAGGTTCATGGGGGAATGCCCACTTACAACTCGGGAGAGCGAGAGTCTGGCTTCCCGGTAAGGGACATCCCAGGGAGCGGGGGTCGCCACGCGTCCAACTAGGAGCCGAGCCGAGGGGTTCGTGGGAGCATGCCCACTTAGAACTCGCGAGAGTGAGAGTTTGGCTTCTCGGTCGGCGACATCCCAGGGAGCATGGGCTGGCACGCGTCTGACTGGGAGCCCAGCTGAGGGGTTCGTGGGAGCATGCCCACTTAGAACTCGCGAGAGCGAGAGTCTGACTTCTCGGTCTGGGACATCCTAGGGAGCGTGGGCCGCCACGCGTCCGACTGGGAGCCGAGCCGAGAGGTTCGTGGGAGCATGCCCACTTAGAACTCGCGAGAGCGAGAGTCTGGCTTCCTAGTCGGGGACATCCCAGGGAGCGTGGGCCGCTACGCGTCCGACTGGGAGCCGAGCCGAGGGGTTCGTGGGAGCATGCCCACTTAGAACTCGCGAGAGCGAGAGTCTGGCTTCCCGGTCGGGGACATCCCAGGGAGCGTGGGCCGCCACGCGTCCGACTAGGAGCCGAGCCGAGGGGTTCGTGGGAGCATGGGCACTTAGAACTCGCGAGATCGAGAGTCTGGCTTCCCGGTCGGGGACATCCCAGGGAGAGTGGGTCGCCACGCGTCCGACAGGGAGCATATCCGAGGGGTTCGTGAGAGCATGCCCACTTCGAACTCTTGAGAATTAGAATCTGACTTCCCGGTCCGGGACATCCCAGGGAGCGTGGGCCACCACGCGTCCGACTATGAGCCGATCCAAGGGGTTCGTGGGTGCATGCCCACTTAGAACTCGCGAGAGCGAGAGTCTGGCTTCCCGGTCGGGTACATCCCAGGGAGCATGGGCTGCTACGCGTCCGACTGGGAGCCGGCCCGAGGGGTTCGTGGGAGCATGCCCACTTAGAACTCGTGAGAGCGAGAGTCTGGCTTCCCGGTCGGGGACATCCCAGGGAGCGTGGGCCGCCACGCGACCGACAGGGAGCCGAGCCAAGGGGTTTGTGGGAGCATGCCCACTTATAACTCACGAGAGCGAGAGTCTGGCTTCCCGGTCGGGGACATCCCAGGGAGCGTGGGGCCGCC
Organism: Boesenbergia rotunda; assembly: GCA_024364735.1. NCBI lineage: Eukaryota > Viridiplantae > Streptophyta > Magnoliopsida > Zingiberales > Zingiberaceae > Boesenbergia > Boesenbergia rotunda. The sequence goes on along the minus strand of JAGFNQ010001982.1, from coordinate 122,710 downwards.
ACGCGTCCGACTGGGAGCTGAGCAGAGGGGTTCGTGGGAGCATGCCCACTTATAACTCACGGAAGCGAGAGTCTGGCTTCCCGGTCGGGGACATCCCAGGGAGCGTGGGCCGCCACGCGTCCGACTAGGAGCCGTGCCGAGGGGTTCGTGGGAGCATGCCGACTTAGAACTCGCGAGAGCAAGAGTCTGGCTTCCCGGTCGGGGACAGCCCAGGGAGCGTGGGCCGCCACGCGTCCGACTGGGAGCCGAGCCGAGGGGTTCGTGGGAGCATGCCCACTTATAACTCGCGAGAGCAAAAGTCTGGCTTCCCGGTCGGGGACATCCCAGGGAGCGTGGGCCGCCACGCGTCCGACTGGGAGCCGAGCCGAGGGGTTCGTGGGAGCATGCACACTTATAACTCGTGAGAGCGAGAGTATGACTTCCCGGTCGAGGACATCCCAGGGAGCGAGGGCCGCCACGCGTCCGACTGGGAGCCGAGTCGAGGGGTTCATGGGAGCATGCCCACTTATAACTCGCGAGAGCGAGAGTCTGACTTCCCGGTCGGGGACATCCCAGGGAGCGTAGGCCGCCACGCGTCCAACTGCGAGTCGAACCGAGGGGTTCGTGGGAGCATGTCCACTTATAACTCGCAAGAGCGAGAGTCTGGCTTCCCGGTCGAGGACAGCCGAGGGAGTGTGGGCTGCTACGCGTCCGACTAGGAGCCGAGCCGAGGGGTTCGTGGGAGCATGCCCACTTAGAACTTGCGAGAGCGAGAGTCTGGCTTCCCGTTCGGGGACTGTTGGAGCAATCGACCCTAAGATGGTCCGGAGTGACCATAGGTTTTGATGTTTGGGCAAAGGGTTTAAGTTAGGTTTTCCCTTGTGTTCTTATATGTGTATGTTGAGTGTGCAGGTTGTACAGGTTACACATATAGACTTGACTGGACAGCCTCGGTACAGTGAAGGATGGCATGGAGGCAAGCTGGAGGCTTGCGTGCGCATCCGAGGGACCTTGGTGAGCAGGGACGATGAGCTGATGGGCACGGACTTCGAGGCATGCGTGAAGGATGGCATGGAGGCAAGCTGGAGGCTTGCGTGCATCCGAGGGACGGGAGACGAAGATGAAGAGGGCGCGAAGGTAACAGTCGAGGCTGCGGAGGAGGAGTCAGTCGAGTCGTGAGGGTACGAGTGCTGTATGATTGTACTCGAGAAAGTCCTAGGGTCGAGTGCTGAGAGATGTGTACTCGGGAAGGGAAACCCTAGGTGTGTGAGTAGGGCAGCCGACTGCCATTGTGGCAGTCGACTGGTAAAACTCACAGAATGGTCTCAGGCCTGGACCAGTCGACTGCCCTGGGAGCAGTCGACTGGTAGGTGGCTGGTGAGCTGGCTGAGAATTCGAACGTTGGGGTGCAACAGTCGAATTTGGCTGGCACCAGTCGACTGCCCTGGGGCATAGTTTGCAAAATCGCGATCCTGGATCGTAGGATCGTACGATCCTACGATCCTGGATCACAAAACGATCCAGAATCGCGCAGAATCGTTTTTTGTAGCAGGATCGCAGCAGGATCGGTAGGATCGGACAGGATCGGACAGGATCGTATAGGATCGGACAGGATCGGAACAGGATCGATGAAAGCTTTAAGAGGTCATAACTTTTGACTCGGATTGAACCACGTGACCTATAATATATCAAATTGAAACTCGTTCAAAGATCTACAAGTTAGTTTTAAGATTGAATCCCAAAAAATATTGTTTAAAGCTTTTTCAGAGGCCTAGAAGATTATTAATCTTTTTTATTATTTTTTTTATCTTTTACATCGTTAGTGTTAGTGTTTTAAGATTATTTAAATATCTATTTAATTATTTTTTAGTTAGTTTTTGATTAATAATATTATGTTATATCTTTTTTCTAAAATGATGAGTCTTTAGATGTCTATTATCTAATAGGTTGACAATTAAATTGGATCATCTTGTAATAAATAGAATATTCTTGAAGTTAAACGTGATTATTTTCATTATAGTGTTAATAAAAATTGTATATTTTTTCATTTTAAGGGTTTTTGATAGGATCGTACGATTTTACGATCCGATCCTGATCGATCCGATCCTGACCCCAAATCGATCCTGTGTAGGATCGCGATTCTACGAACTTTGCCCTGGGGCAGTCGACTGGTAGCGAGAAATCAGCCCCGAGTCCTATTTAAAGAAGACTTCGTGGTAGCTGAGTTTCTTGACGAATCTTGTCTTGGTTAAAGGCAAGATAATAGTCTTTGTGCTCAGAGGTCTGCTTGGAGTTGTGGCGAGATTTCTCCACCCACAAGGAGCGACGAGAGCTAGCCGGAGGTTATTCGGGGAGTGATCCACCGACGGATTGTTGGATTAGTCACCCGGCCAGGGCGGATACCAACTAAATACGGTTTGTTAGCAGTGATTTCTTCGTTGTTATTGTTTATCATTATTGTTTCCGCCAAGGTTCGTAGAATCGCGATCCTACACAGGATCGATTTGGGGTCAGGATCGGATCGGTCAGGATCGGATCGTAAAATCGTACGATCCTATCAAAAACCCTTAAAATGAAAAAATATACAATTTTTATTAACACTATAATGAAAATAATCACGTTTAACTTCAAGAATATTCTATTTATTACAAGATGATCCAATTTAATTGTCAACCTATTAGATAATAGACATCTAAAGACTCATCATTTTAGAAAAAAGATATAACATAATATTATTAATCAAAAACTAACTAAAAAATAATTAAATAGATATTTAAATAATCTTAAAACACTAACACTAACGATGTAAAAGATAAAAAAAATAATAAAAAAGATTAATAATCTTCTGGGCCTCTGAAAAGGCTTTAAACAATATTTTTTGGGATTCAATCTTAAAACTAACTTGTAGATCTTTGAACGAGTTTCAATTTGATATATTATAGGTCACGTGGTTCAATCCGAGTCAAAAGTTATGACCTCTTAAAGTTTTCATCGATCCTGTTCCGATTCTGTTCCGATCCTGTCCGATCCTATACGATCCTGTCCGATTCTGTCCGATCCTACCGATCCTGCTGCGATCCTGCTACAAAAAACGATTCTGCGCGATTCTGGATCGTTTTCTGCCGTAGGATCGTAGGATCGTACGATCCTACGATCCAGGATCGCGATTCTACAAACTATGGTTTCCGCTGCGCATACTAACAACGTAGGAAGAACAAGCCGAGACTTACTATTCATGCCCCCCTCTAGCAAGGCGTATCGATCCTAACAATTGGTATCAGAGCGAAGGACCGCTCGTGATTGGAATAACCGCCAAGAAGAGCAAAAGCTAGAGGGAAGAACATGGAAGACAAAGTTGGGGATGACATCTACACTCCACCTCCTTACGATCATGGAGATTTCGATTATTGGAGGATGCGCATGAAGACGTGGTTTGACATGGATTGGGAGTGTATGATGATAATAGAAGAGCCTTTCAAAATTCCAAGAGACAAACATGGAAAAAGGCTTAGACCTAGATCTTGGACTAAAGAGCAACAAGATCAATCTAGGGCAAATGACTAGGTAATCGATATATTGATTAATATTTTGCCTAACCATGTTTTGAGTAGTGTAGGTAAATATGAAAATGCACATGATCTATGGAAAAAGATAGAAGAAGTCCATGAAAACCCTACACGAGTAGAAGAAGAAGAACCCAAGGAAATGGGCTTAATGGTCCAAGAAGAGGAGAAGGACCAATCGGATGAGGAGAGGAGCTCGACATCTGAAGAGGAGAGAACGGAAAAAGAAACGGAATTGTCAACATCCGAAAAAGAAGAAGTGTCCACATCCTCAAGTGAGGAAGAAAGTGAAAAAGGCTCCACATCAAGGATTGAGGGGGAGGAAAGGTCATCCTCAACACCGGAGCAAGAAGAAGTTAGTACCTCCACCAAAGCAAGAGCCAAAGACCACATTATATGCTTTGGATGCAATGAAAAGGGACACTACAAGGACAAGTGTCCAAAGGGTAAGAAAAATGAGGTACAATCTAAACCCATCTCAATTCGATTAAATTCTAACATGAATTGTAGGAATGGAGAAGCCCAAGAAAAGAAAAAAAAGATCCGATGCTTTACGTGTGGTGAATTAGGGCACTACCACACAAAGTGCCCAAAGAATGGAGAGCTCAAGAAAATGGAGCACTTGAGAAGATGGGAGAAGGAGGAGAGAAAGAAAAGAAGCTTCCAACAAGGAGGAGCTCCTAAGGTAAGGGAGGTAATTCCTAACCTTAAGTTAAAATGCAATTTCAATTCTAGCTCCTCTATGCATGTTAAAACTAGTGCAAATTATTCATCCATGCATGCTAGAAATCGTGATAAATGCTTGATTGTGCATAACAATGGTTTTAAATATCATGATAGGAATAGGGTTAACATGGTAGATCAAAACCCTAGAAAGGTCATACATCATGAAAAATCAAAGACCTCTAGACCTAAGGATCAAGGCAAAAATCCCAAGAAGGGGAGGGATGTGCCTAGAAAGGACGGTAGGTCTAGGAATGTCCAAAGTGGACATGTGGATTCTAGGTTTAGGAACCTAGAAAGAGAAAATCAAGCTTTAAGGGAAAAGCTTGATAGGTTAGAGAAAACCCTAGAGAGATTCACTATTGGATCTAAGGGTTTAGATATGGTGTTGGGTGGTTTAAACCATACAAATGATAGATCAGGGTTGGGATACCGATCTAAGAACTCTCATGCCAAGGGAAAGAAATATGCTAGGGTAGCATATGATTATGGCAAGAAGGGGGAGGGCAAAAATGGCAAGGGGGTGCCATTTAAAGGAAAAAGATATGACTTAACCAAAGACAAGGTGTCTAAGGTTAAGAGGGTTGAGTTTGTAGGCCAAGAGTCACCGGAGGTACACCGGTGTGACCTAGTGATGGTTGAGTCACCTAGGGAGGTGGCTAGGGCTAAGAGCTCTAGGGGGAGCTCTAGGAGCCTTTGGGATATATGGTGAATGGACCTTGGGAGGAGTTCTCCTAGAGGTCTAGATGGACCATGGAGTGTGCTAAAAGAATTGGAGACGGACTTGAGTCTCAATTCTTGGGTTTTGGCACGGTGTTTTTGAGTTTCATGCATGGAAATATGATATTGGGGTCATATTGCATGAAAATTAGTTTTTGGTGTGTAATTACCATGTAAATCAATGTTAGGGACGCATTGTGGGTTGGCATGGGCAAAGACATCAAGAGGAAACCAAAATTAGGACTTTAGGTCAAGATTTGATTGAAGTTTTTAGCTAGTTTTGGGTTTTGTGTCAAACTTGGGAATGGTGATAGATACATTTTGGAATGTATTTTTCCCAAGTTGGTATGGGTACCACAAACCTCTCCACAAAATTTGGGAATTTTCGGAGATTTGTGAAATTTTTGGCGCATTTCTGAATTTCGTTAGAAATGTTAAAATTTCAGACTTTCAGAGTATCAGTCGACTACCATTTTTTGTAAAGGCCAATTTTTGTATCAGCAGCTGGTTTGGGGTCCAAATGATGAAAAACAAGTGTATGGGGGGTTAGTACACTATGTTTAGGACCATTAGGGATTAAAAGAACAAATAATTGAGTAATTATTGGGGTCTTTTTGATGTATGGCAAAGGGGGAGAGAAGTTTGGGTTTAAGTTGGGAAACAAAACTTACCTTTGCATGAAACCCTAGGTTTAGGGGGAGCTGAGTTTAAGGGGGAGTATGGTTGCTCCATTATTGACGTAAGGGGAACCTTGGAGAGGTTCTTAAAAAGCCTTTATAAGTCCAGTGTAAGGGGGAGCTTGAGAGAAGCTTTAAAAAGCCTGGTTTGTTAGAAAATTCTAACTTGGAGGGTTAGGTGGTGAAAATCCTAGCTTGGAGGGCTAGGTGTAAAATTCCTAACATGGAGGGTTAGGTGTGGGATACCTTGGGATGGGATCCATTTTTGCATTGCATATGCATTTGTTTAGCATGGTTTTTGCTATTGACTACTATCTTATTTCCCTAACTTAAACGGATTGCCAAACATCAAAAAGGGGGAGATTGTTGGAGCAATCGGCCCTAAGATGGTCCGGAGTGACCATAGGTTTTGATGTTTGGGCAAAGGGTTTAAGTTAGGTTTTCCCTTGTGTTCTTATATGTGTATGTTGAGTGTGCAGGTTGTACAGGTTACACATATAGACTTGACTGGACGACCTCGGTACAGTGAAGGATGGCATGGAGGCAAGCTGAAGGCTTGCGTGCGCATCCGAGGGACCTTGGTGAGCAGGGACGATGAGCTGATGGGCGCGGACTTCGAGGCATGCGTGAAGGATGGCATGGAGGCAAGCTGGAGGCTTGCGTGCATCCGAGGGACGGGAGCCGAAGATGAAGAGGGCGCGAAGGCAACAGTCAAGGTTGCGGAGGAGGAGTCAGTCGAGTCGTGAGGGTACGAGTGCTGTATGATTGTACTCGAGAAAGTCCTAGGGTCGAGTGCTGAGAGATGTGTACTCGGGAAGGGAAACCCTAGGTGTGTGAGTAGGGCAGCCGACTGCCATTGTGGCAGTCGACTGGTAAAACTCACAGAATGGTCTCAGGCCTGGACCAGTCGACTGCCCTGGGAGCAGTCGACTGGTAGGTGGCTGGTGAGCTGGCTGAGAATTCGAACGTTGGGGTGCAACGGTCGAATTTGGCTGGCACCAGTCGACTGCCCTGGGGTCAGTCTACTGGTAGCGAGAAATCAGCCCCGAGTCCTATTTTAAAGAGGACTTCGTGGTGGCTGAGTTTCTTGACGAATCTTGTCTTGGTTAAAGGCAAGATAGTAGTCTTTGTGCTCAGAGGTTTGCTTGGAGTTGTGGCGAGGTTTCTCCACCCACAAGGAGCGACGAGAGCTAACCGGAGGTTATCCGGGGAGTGATCCACCGACGGATTGTTGGATTAGTCACCCGGCCGGGGTGGATACCAACTAAATACGGTTTGTTAGCAGTGATTTCTTCGTTGTTATTGTTTATCATTATTGTTTCCGCTGCGCATACTAACAACGTAGGAAGAACAAGCCGAGACTTGCTATTCACGCCCCCCTCTAGCAAGGCGTATCGATCCTAACAGGGACATCCCAGGGAGCGTGGGCCGCCACGCGCTCGACTGGGAGCCGAGCCGAGGGGTTCGTGAGAGCATGCCCACTTATAACTCGCGGAAGCGAGAGTCTGGAGAGCTTTACTATTTGTTCGAGAAGGCGGGTCTTCCACTATTCGAGTGGGGTTACATAGTACAAATATTTTTAATACCTTGCCGGGGGTGAGCCTCCTTGGATCAGCCCGCCTGAAATCATGTGCACTCCTCCCTGGATGGTGTTTTGTCAATTGGCCTGCTGTTCATTCACGTCGTCTGGCTCGATGTGCTCTTCTGCTGAGAACAAGTAACGAGCGCTCGAGGGTTCTCGCCCGGGTCCTTCAGCGGCTGCGGGGAGGGATTGTCTTCCCCGACCTGAGCCTCTCCCCGGGGAGACTTGCCTTCCTCGTAGTTGCGCGATTGTATCAGGGGCTCGACCCCGACCGAACTAACGGCTTTCCTCCGTGTCGTGGGTGTGACTATTATGGAACGCGCAGTAGGGTCTCCAGCGAGTTGGCGTGCACCCCTGCGCCACTTGTTGCAGTTGTCTGCGCTCCGACCCTGCTCGATCGGGTCCTCGTGTGCTGCGGATGGGTCCTCCCGGCGGTCGGCTAGATTGCACGGGGCTCGGGAGAGGCGTGTTGGTCAGTTCCTTCGTCTGAGCTGCCTGTGCCTCTTCCACATTGATGTACTTTACAGCCTTTCCCAACAGGCTGTCGAAGTCCTGGGGCGGTTTTTTGATAAGCGAGCGGAAAAAATCTCCCTCTTGCAGTCCTTGGGAGAACACGTTGATTAATACCTCGGGCGCGGTGGTTGGTACGTCTAGCGCGACTCCGTTAAAACTCTTGATGTAGGCCCGAAGTGACTTCTTCGGGCCTTGCTTGAGGGCAAACAAGTTGACACTTGTTTTGTGATGTCTTCGGCTGCTCGCGAAGTGCTGGAGAAATGTCCTCCTGAGCTCGCTGAAGCTAGCTATCGACCCATCAGGGAGATGTCCGAACCATCTTTGAGCGGGTCCCGATAGCGTGGTCAAGAATGCTTTGCATTTCACTCCCTCGGGATACTGATGGAGCAGGGCGACACTTTCGAACTTCATGAGGTGCTCCTCGGGGTCGGTAGCCCCGGCATACTCGGGGATGGTGAAGAACCGTAGATTCTTGGGCACTGGATTCTCCAGGATCCATGCAGAGAAGGGGCTGCGCGTCAGGGCAGGCGGCGACGCGAAAGCTGGGACCGTCCCCTTTTCGAGGCCCCGACCTATGCGTTCGGCTAGATGCGGACATCTCTGCTGGCTCGGGTTCAGGCTTGTCCTCCCGACCCCGATCGGGAGCGCCGGGGATCGGGACCGAGCCTCTCTCGGGTGGGGCAACTTGTCACTACAAGAAAACTCAGGATTACCGACGGAATTACCGACAAAATTATTTTCCGTCGGTGTTTTTCTGACAGAATTTGTATTCCGTCGGAATTTACTGACGGAATAAATTTTTCGTCGGTAAAATCAATTGTTTCCCGTCGGCAAATTAAAAATCTCGTCCGGCCGGAATAAATGGGTTCCGACTGAATAACAGTTCCGTCGGAAATTTCCGACGGAACAGTAATTCAGTCGGAAATTTCCGACGGAAGAGTAATTCCGTCGAAAATTTCTGACGGAATTACTGTTCCGTCGGAAATGACCTTTTTGGTGGAAATTTTTTTAACATTGCCCTCTCCGTCGACGGAACAGCCTCTCCGTCGGAAAAAAGTTTGTATTTCCGACGGAACAGTACTTCCGTCGGAAATTTCTGACGGAACGTACTGTTCCGTCGGAAAAATTGTTTTCGGCGCCAAACCAAAAAGTGGCTAAAAAAATCATTGTTTACAGAGAATCCTTTGATACAATCGGACAGTCTAAAGTGGATGTGCATTTGTAATGCTGGACCTCTTGAAAATACTCCTTCATTTAATTCCTCATGCGGTTGCATTTATGGTATGCATAATCTATGCTAGGCTTTCCTATTAAAAACTAAAAGTTGGTTGATTTTATTCACATAATTTACTGAATTATAAATTGGTTTTGAATTGTTACTGCCAAGAAATTCCCAAAGAAGAGAAAGGCTCCAAGATTGTGCAGATATAAGTTCAGCATTTGGTGTCTATGTCATATGCAACTTTCTATTCACTTCTCTTGCTAATTCGTTTCTCAAGCCTGATTTATCTTGTATTTATGGCAAGAAGCAATTCATGATTCATACATAAAGTCAAAACATATACAACATCAAGTGTGTTGTTAGATCCATGGGGATTTGCTCCAGAATCTGGGACTGTTTCCCATTCAAATGTTTCAATCAATCAGTATGTCTACTGATGAATAAATGTATAGTAGGAGCATGCCATTTATCATGGTTCATTGCGCTTTATCCATATTTGGATACCCACTGACTAATTAATCATGTTAAATAGAAAATCTATTATGGTTGATCATGTCATAGTGAATCATTTTGACAATACTATATGTAAGGGAGGTATGCAAGCTCCTCTATGTGCTATGCGTTCATTTTGACAATACTATGTGTAAGGGAGGTATGCGCCTCGACTTCAGTGTGCTATGCGTTCTTTATTATTTTGACAATACTATGTGTAGGAGCATGTAATTTGTTGCATGTTCTTACTGGGGCCAAAGGATTGCTCAACAGAAGGAGTTCAATCTGAGAAAGCCCCCATCATTATTATGATTTACTGGTTTTGGGATTCTTGGTACTATACCTTAATCTATCTGCCTCTAGCTAGTTCTTTGGTTAAATCTCAAATGGCATCTGACTCCTGAATCATTTACTTGGTTTTGCTGGCCAGACCTTGTTATGTGGTCTTATTGGAGTTCCACCTTCAAATGGTGTCATCCCACAATCTCCAATGCACACGAAAAGTTTGGCCACCCTCAAACACCAAGTAAGCTCCAAATTGTGAATGATTGATTATATTGCTTCTCTCTCCGTAGCATTATTTGATATTTTTTCATTGGAATTTTCTCACAGTTGCTTCGCAATCGACTGGTAGCCACTGCACGCCAAAGCATGAAAAGAAATTCAAGCTTGACTCAAGTACTGTATGGAAATATGCAAGACGCTTATAAGAGATGGAATGCTAAGCTGGTCGAAGTTCTGCAACGTACTCCTCACTATTTGATCTTGGACTAGACCGTTTACTTGCAAACTCGTGTGACAAGCTTCTACATTGTCTTTGCTTGGAAAATCACATAGCGAGTAGGAGTATAATGTGTTATTTGATTTACATTTTGCTTTTGTTGAAAGAAAAATGGATAGTTGTAAAATACATGGATTGTTTTGTTTTTGAAACTAATTGGATGTTGCATTTACTGAATTCATGGTGTGTTATTGATTATGGATAAACTATTATATTATTGTGTTCTTTTATATGTCTAGAAAAATTATAAATAAAAATAAATATGAAATTTATATAAAAAATTAAGACTTTTGACACCGGTTGTTTCTAGAACCAGTGTTAAAACATCATTTTTAACACCGGTTGTTTCCAGAACCGGTGTTAAAAATGATGTTTTAATACCGATTGTTTCCAGAACCGGTGTTAAAAATGATGTTTTAACACCGGTTGTTTCCAGAACTGGTGTTAAAAATGATGTTTGAACGCCGGTTATTTAAAATAACCGGTGTCTAAAATGGCTTTCCCGCCTCATAATTGAACTTTTAACAATGGTTATTAACTGGTGTTAAATCTATATATTACACCGGTTTGTTAACCGGTTTTAAAAGTCTATACTTATAATGCCGGCTGGATCAACACCGGTTCCGGAACCGGTGTTAAAAGTCGAAAATAACCGGTGTTAAAAGCCTTTTTTCCACTAGTGGGTGAATAGACGTTGCCCCCAAATCGATCAGTTCCTTCCTACACTTGTTAGTTATGCAAGCGGAATATATTTAAAACAAAAATAACAAGAAGAAAGACACACCTATTTACGTGGTTCGGAGATCTCCCACTCCACAGTTGTCCGTAAGGTGGACAATCCTTATCCGTCGGTGAATTAGTCCCCGGAAGACCTCCGACTAGCTTGTGTCGCTCATTGTGGGTGGAGAAACCTCACTACAATCTCAACCGGACCTCCGAGCATAAAGACTACTAATTGTCCTTTAACCAATATCAATTTCATCATCCCTAGCCAGCCAAACTGAGCTCCCTTAAATAGAGCTCGTGGCTGAATTAGCCGTTACCAATCGACTAGTGCCAACACCAGTCGACTACTCTACCCGAATTCGAATATTACAACCCAACGCTCGAATTCCAGCCGACACCAGTCGACTGCATAGAAGATCAGTCGACTGATCTTTATGTAACCTCTATCAGTCGACTGATCCCACACCAGTCGACTGCCCAAATTTTAAACCTAGAGTTTTCCTTCCCGAGTACAATTGGCTTAGCACTCAGACCCTCACGACTCACTTGACTCTTCATCGCAACCTTGACTCTTGCCTTCAAGCCTTCTTCGACTTTGGCTCTTGTCCCTTGGATGCATACAAGCTCGCGGCTTGTCTCCACATGTCATCCTTCGCGTATGCCTCGAAATGTGCTTCCCTCAGCTCATCATTGTTACCTTGTCCACGGTTCCTCAGATGCACCATCCTTCACCAGACCTGAAGCCATCAAGCTGAGTCTATATGTATCCTGTAGAACCTGTATACTCAAATACACATATCAAATATAAAGGTAAACCTAACTTAAACCCTTTGCCCAGACATTAAAACACATGGTCCCATGAACCATAGATTGCCTCAACAGTATTCAGTTGACTTTAACCTATCAAGACATTCCCCGCTTAATATCCAATTATCTGTGACCTATTAAGACTTTTCATTGCTCAGCATTAGGTCATTTGTTACCTGGTAGAGCTTCCTCACTAAGTGTCTAGTCAACCTTTAGCTCACTTGGATTCTCTCACTAAGTAATTGATCAACTAAAGACCCACTTAGACTTTCTCATTAAGTGTCCAATCAACCCTTGACATACTTGGATTTTCTCACCAAGTATCCGATCAACCTTTGATCCACTTGAACTTTTTTCCTTGTCAACTTCCAGTTGAACTTCCAGTCACCATATGTTCGGTCCTCTTTGACCCACTTGGATTTTTTCCTTGTTAGTTTCATGTTGGACTTTTGTTCAAGTATTTGGTCCTCTTTGACCCACTTGGACTTTTTCCCTTACCAATTTTTTGTTGGACTTCTGACAATGCCAAGTATTCGGTTAACTTTGACTCACTTAACTCCTCTCACACATATTGATAAAACATCAAAATTCAAGCTCGAGTTAATCTGAGCCTAGTCAACTTGACCAACATTAACCCGAGATCGATTACATCAATAAACGGCTCTTTGATGGCCATGATCCTGGTGACGAAAAAGCAAAAAAAGAAAGAAGATGGAATCAAAGAAGGAACTTACGGTGGCATAAGGAAGCAAAGAAGTTGAAGACAGAGGTTCAAATGAGAGTGATGGAGGTGGCATCCACTGAACCATAACCATTCAATCTCCTCGCTAAAAAAGCGGGCTCATCTCTGCATCATCTGATCAAGCATGCCTTCCAATAAAATCTAAATGATTATGAGGATCCAGGTGATGCCTCGATCTCCCTCAGCCAGTTAAATCATATTGATTGATGTAACCTCAGAAAGGTACAATTAATCATCGTGATTGGGTCAATCAACTACACACCTTACTCGAAAACCAAGGTTGATTTTATATTAAATAAGCATGACTATATTTAATGCGAGGAAACATCTAGATCACAGAAGATTCACGACCAAGACGCGTATCTTATTCGTCTACTGACGAGAAGTTTTGACTGGAACATAACAATCCAATTAGTAGGTTTTTCGTCTCCTTCGACTAGACATGAAGTGTAAGCTTGTTTTGTGGGGAATATTAGAAGTTTCCACATGTCCAAGAAAATCAATTATCAAAGCTGAGATGGAAATCAATGTCAAGTAGGTCAACGAGATCATGCCCAATCAGTTTATTATTGGACTAGCCACTCCATCAGCTAGATCAACTCCATTGATCCAACTGCCCTGCTCAATCAGATCAATTCTATGATCTGACCACCCTAGTCATTTGGATCACCTCTACCAATCTAACCGCCCTGCTCAGTTGGATCAGTTCCATTAATTTGACCGCCCTACTCATTAGGATAAGCTCCACTGATTTGACCGCCCTGCTCAGTCTGATAAGTTCAACCAATCTGACCGCCTTGCTTAGTCAGATTAGTTCAACTAATCTGACCTAAAAACCCTAAAACTACCCTGCTCAGTCAAATCAACTCTCCCTATTCAACCTCGCCTGCCAGACACTCCCATTTGCTAAACTCCTATCTCTTTCCTTTCGATGACCTCGAACTTCCTTTACTTAATGAGCCTATGACCCAATTAATTCCATATCTTGTGAATTGACACAACAAGTGGAGTGATATATAAATACAAAATATGGGTGATAACTGATACGATCGTAGGATGTGACAACAATACTGCAAACATACACTAACATAATATCTTTTCTATTGTGATGTGATATCCAATTAATAAGGAGAACAATATTGTTCTTATTTCAGTAGCATTGTAAAAGGAGCTCGTATTTGTGAGTAAAGATACTTACACACTTATTGATCGGCATATCTTATCATTCTACAGTTCATCTTCTCACTATCGAAATTGACTTGAACGTGACTCAGTCAAAACAACTCCTGGCTTCCATCTTAACCTTCTTTTTCTCTATTCTTCTCTTTCTCGAGTCTCACAATCATTGCTAACAGAAGGTCTCCTTTCTACCTTTCATGACTTTATCAACTTGGCCAAATAACGTAGATAATTCACCGATAACTCTTTAATTGACGATCTCCGCAAGAATATTCTTATTATTTTGGACCGTGATGATAATATGTATGTTAAATGATTTACGATATAATGTCTAGAAAAAATAATTTAGGCGTTGATTTTAAAATACTGAAACAAAGCTACTACATTTACTTATTAATTACAACAGAGCCACTACGCTGATGAGTACGGTTCGAGCCTTCCGTCCCTGCCAGCACCAAGACTTGGTACCCTTCCGCAGACCTAGCCGCGAACTCTGCCAGAGAGCTGACGGCCACCGACATCCCCGCGCACAGCACCCTCCTCGCCATTTCCGCTGTCGCCGGCCTGCGACACTTATCCTCTTCCCTTTCGATAACCTCCTCCGCCGCTGCCGTTGGTTCCATCTCGCGGACCGACGCGATCCCCGCCGCGAAGAAGTCCAGGCCGTCCACCACCTGCGCCTCCCCCACCGACTCCAGCATCCGCGACCACTGCGCGCATACTCCGAGAGCTGGCGGCGCGCCGCCGCCGCCGCTCGCGGAGGATCGCGGCGGTGAGAGTGGGGAACGCGCGCCGCCCCTGTCGCCGTCTCCGCGGTCGCTACAGCGGAGGGCCCACCCGGCCAGCGCGCGGGCGTAGGCCCGCTGCGCCTCCACCCAGATCTCGAGGCACGCTCGCCAGTTCCGGAGCTCCGCCTCGAGGGCGGCGGCGGCGGCGGCGGATCGGACGTGCCTGGGCGACGGGGGATGCGCCTCCTCCGGGACCTTCTCGGCGGCGACCGCTACGGAGAGGATCAGGAACTTGGCTTCTTCTATCGTGCGCTTCTGGATCTGGTGGCAGTCGGCTGTGGTCGTCCACATTTTCGCTAACCTGCGGCGCGAGGACGGAAGCGTACAAATTAGACGGACGTGATTTGACTTTGCTTCTGATCGGTGGATCCCTACCGTACGAGGTAACAAACACAAAAATCAACAAAATAAAAAGCCAACGATGACACACTGCTTCATCTGCTTTAACCCTTCAGAATCAACTGTATTCTTAGGGCCCCTGGTCCCAGTTCTTTTTCCTATTCAATGATACAATAATGGTCACTCTCATCCCTGACTGATGCAATTCTACGTGATCAAGTAATGGAGACAGATGCGAGGCAAGTGATAAGAAAAAACAAGATGTCAGATAACAATTAGTTCTATGGTACATTCCTTACCTATGTGAGATTGTGTATGCAAAACTGATCAGCTTTTACTAAAGAGCATACAATATGTTGAATGCATTCCATCATTACTTCCATTAGTCTCTTTGCAAAAACCTAGTGTTTGAAAAATTCATCTTCAGAAATTTCTTGTAGTTAGGTTGTTTGCTTGCTGTTGTGTGTTTGATCTAACAATAGCTTTCTTCTGTCTATTTAAATTCAGGAAAAGAATCAGATGAACCTATTTATAGGTATATGGTACTATGAAACTAAATGGGGAATGGTTTACCTAAGCATAACAACTGATTTGTCATACTTGGTTAGTCTAGTGCAATAGTCAAACATGAAAATATGTCTGTTTGAAAGATTAGAAAAAGTTTGAAACATACCCTTGTACTAACTCGAACAGCTGTGGATGCAATTCTTCATCCCACAAAGTTTCAATCCTTCTTGAAACTGATTCAACTGAATGTATAGACACTTTTAACTGAGTGTGTAGATCTCTTACTACTGCTCTTGTTTTGTCAACAGATGAAGGTTCTTCAATGTGCACGCCTTGGCTTCTCATTTGCTTGTATTTCCTCTCAAATGCTATTCTTATGCGTTCTCCAGCCTGCGAAGGATGTAAAACATGATCTTACATAAATAACAATTTCATCAATTGGATGGAGGCAAAAGTAAACCTTGGATCACAGCAATTACCTTAACCTCCTCATACAACTTCTTCTCCCATTCATATAATCTATCTAACGTTGACTGATGGTTTCCTGATGTCGTGCATGACTCCTCCAGACAGTCACTGCTGCTATCATAATCATCACATCCTGATCTGGGAAAGGCATTACCTAATCTAGAAGAGGATGAGCGCAACGATGCAGACCGGAAAAGAGCAATTGGATTCATCATTTTAACTGTTGAAGGAGGAATGCAGGTGATATTTTAAATCCATATGAGTGAATTCAGAATCATTTCATATTAAGATTTGAATTATTTACCAGCAATTTCAGTTGAAGTTGAAGCATAATGGGACTTGTTCGCATTCAACAATACTGAAATTTCATGAGCACAGTCACAAATCCGCAAAAATTGGCTTTCAATATCTTTCATTATTTCTGGCATGCCTTTTGGTCTTTGGTTTAGGTACACAGTAAAACCCGGGGTTTCCTCTGCCGACTTCCTCTTCGCTGCCACTTCCTTCTCTCTGGTTGTCGTAAGTTGAATGGCATCTTTTGTTTCTGATACTTCAAAATTGTCGACTTGCTTGGTGTGAAACTTCTTAACTCCTTGCACATTACGATCTACACATTTGGCTGCTGAAGAGTCTACACTTGTACTGCTCCTTCTAGTATCATTTGAATTGACTTTGCATGCTTCGTTCTGAGTTTCTATCTGCAAAGGCGCATCTTCTCTTGTTGTTCCTTCGTCTTCCAGTTCCGGTATTCCTTCCTCTTGTCTAACTTGTCTTAGGCCTGCCACATCATCATCGTTGATCGAGTCAACTGAACTGCTCTGGTATGCATATCCATATGTATCTATTGAAGAGAAAGGATTCCAAAAGGAGTCCCAATGTGGATTTTGTGGTGATGCTGGAGGGTAGTTGGGCCTATCATATGTTGAAGAATAGAATGAAGAGTGCCATGGTGAAGCCTGAGTGGCGAAAAATGAATCATTTCCATAAGGTTCCATAGGGTACAAAGTGTTAATTCTCACTGTCTCTGATGGTTGAGGAAACTCTTCAACAGAAACCGAAGGATTCGCTCCCGATCTCAAATATCTCGAAACATGGAAAATGCTTACCTGAGACTGATTTATTTGTGATGCAGATTTAAATGGATCCCCGATCTTTTTCTCATATTGGTTGAGCGCTGATACGGTAGGCTTGAAAGGAATGCCCAGCATTTCGGGGCTCAATTTCT
Source organism: Boesenbergia rotunda (assembly GCA_024364735.1). Lineage (NCBI taxonomy): Eukaryota > Viridiplantae > Streptophyta > Magnoliopsida > Zingiberales > Zingiberaceae > Boesenbergia > Boesenbergia rotunda. Next base: position 105,677 of record JAGFNQ010001982.1, on the reverse strand, counting down.
TCACGGGCATGAATGGAGGCAGAGTGAACGAGTCTGGAAAGGTGCCATGTTGCTCATCTGCATCAACAAAATTGCGAAGGGCGTCGGAGACTTGCTTTTGCGACTGAATGTAAGCAATGTGCCCGGAAGCAAAGCGGTTTCTTTGCTCAACAGCCTGCTTTATGAAATTTCTTCTATCTCTACAGAGCTGGACAGCCTCCTCATCTTCCAACCTTGAAGCTGAGCATCCCATCTCTTCAAGAGTCAAGACTGTCTAGGAATGTTTCAGATTGAAACCACAATTATGCAAGCCGAAGGAAAGAAGATGATATCTGTTTGAGAAGCTTTCCTGAGGTATGAAGTATAAACCAAAGTTCAACTTGTTCGGAAAGTAAATGATTCAACAATTATAAACTAAAATCGATATGCCGGCAGGATTGAAGGAATTTACGAACAGTGGAGGTAACTTTAGAGCTTCTTTGGAACCTGCCAATTTCCTTCCCAAGATTGGTCTGCTTCTCTCCTCAGCAAAGAAATCAAGGTAATCGGTACGTCAACTATTTACCATCTCGACATCTTATTTAATTCACGAAATACTGGAATGATTAAGAAAAAGATAAAGATCAGGGAGTGGGATGCAAACTTTAGGAAGAACACAAAAGAAAATATGATGAAGAAGATGGTGATCTGATGGTTTGCACTTCCCCAAAACTTAGGGCAGACTAAAAAACATGATCAGAACAGTCCCCAAAAACACACAAACACACAAAATGTATTTAAAACATCAACAGGCTAAAGAAATCATCCATGTAGATCACTTGACAGGAATAACCTAAGAAAGAAAATCGAGCAAAACAAAGTTTGCATCTTTGATCTACCTTTCTACACAACCTGGTAAA
>JAGFNQ010001982.1:54056-91517 GCA_024364735.1 Boesenbergia rotunda | reverse complement strand
CGTTAGATTTATCCGGTGACGTTTTCAATATCGAAGTTAGCAACAAACGTGCTCGAATAGACAATCGAATAGACTTCTATACGTGGCATTGTCGTCTTGGCCATGTAAGTAAGAAACGCATGACCAAATTACACCGATGTGGAATTTTGGAATCATTTGAACCCGGTTCATTTGATACATGCGAATCATGCTTGAAAGGCAAGATGACCAAATTACCCTTTTCCGGAAAAGGTAATCCAGTGGGAGAATTGCTTGGTCTAATACATACTGATGTATGTGGACCAATGTCAACTCTTGCACAAGGTGGCTATAGCTACTTCATTACCTTTATCGATGATCACTCACGATTCGGGTATGTGTTCTTGATGAAACACAAATCTGAAGCTTTTGAGAAATTCAAAGAGTTCAGAAATGAAGTAGAGAAACAGCTTGGCAAAAGTATTAAGATACTTCGATCCGATCGGGGTGGTGAATACTTAAGTCAAGAGTTTCAAGATTATCTTAGGGACAATGGGATATTGTCTCAATGGACTCCGCCATATACACCACAGCATAATGGTGTATCTGAGAGGCGTAACCGAACCTTGATGGACATGGTTAGATCTATGATGAATCATGCAACTCTTCCAAAAACTTTTTGGGGCTATGCGCTTAAGACAGTTGTTTACTTGCTAAACAGAGTCCCGACCAAGGTAGTCTCTACTACTCTATATGAGACGTGGAATAGTAAGAAACCTCACTTAACTCACCTTAAGATATGGGGTTGTCCTGCTTATGTGAAGCGGACTGTATCAGACAAATTGGATGCTAAGTCTGATAAATGTCTATTTATTGGATATCCTAAGGAAACGAAGGGTTACCAATTCTATCATCCCTTGGAACAAAAGATGTTTGTTTCAAGGCATGCTGTATTTCTGGAAAAAGAATTTCTTTTACAAGAAAACAGTGGGAGTGGCATTGAACTTGATGAAGTTCAAGAAACTCCAATAGACATTACAGAGACACTTAGTCTAGACCCACAACCAATAACTCATAATAATGAGCTATCAGTTGAACCTAAAACAACACGACTTCTTCGTAGATCTGATAGGACACGCAATATTCTAGAGAGATACGGATTTCTCGTAAGTGAATCGAATGACGTGTTACTCATTAGAGATGACGAACCTATCAGTTATGATGATGTTCTAAAAAGTTCAGAAAGGGACAAATGGCTTGAAGCTATGAAGTCGGAAATGGATTTCATGTATGAAAATCAAGTATGGGACTTGGTTAACCCACCTGAAGGGATTAAGCCCATAGGGTGCAAGTGGGTTTTCAAGAAGAAAACCGACATGGAAGGTAATGTTGTTACCTTTAAGGCTAGACTAGTGGCAAAAGGATATCGTCAGAAACAAGGAATTGATTATGACGAAACCTATTCGCCAGTAGCTATACTTAAATCCATTCGGATGCTCCTGGCCATAGCAGCTCATTATGATTATGAGATATGACAAATGGATGTGAAAACAGCTTTCCTTAATGGAAACTTGCTTGAGGATGTATACATGATACAACCTGAAGGTTTCACATCGGTTGATAAAACCAAAATATGCAAGCTTCGACGATCCATATATGGACTGAAGCAAGCATCCAGGAGCTGGAACATCCGTTTTGATGAGACAATCAAAGAGTTTGATTTCTCACAAAATCCTGACGAACCTTGTGTGTACAAGAAGGTTAGTGGGAGTGCAGTCGTATTCCTAGTACTATATGTCCATGACATATTGCTTATAGGAAATGATATATCAGTCTTACAGTCGGTTAAAATTTGGTTGTCCAAAACTTTCTCCATGAAAGACCTGGGAGAAGCAACCTATATCCTTGGGATTAGAATCTATAGAGATAGATCAAAACGGTTGTTTGGTCTTTCGCAGTCTACATATATAGACCGAGTGCTAAAAAGGTTTAGCATGTCGGAATCCAAGAAAGGTTACCTTCCCATCAGGCATGGGATCAACCTTTCAAAGTCTATGTGTCTGCGTACAGAAGACGAGAGGATTTGCATGAATAAGATTCCTTATGCATCCACGATAGGATCTATCATGTATGCTATGTTATGTACTAGGCCCGATGTATCGTATGCTCTGAGCGTCATTAGCAGATACCAGTCTGATCCAGGAATGGATCATTGGGCGGCTGTCAAGACAATCCTTAAGTACTTAAGAAGAACTAAGGATGTGTTCCTAATATATGGAGAAGGAGATATGGTAATACATGGGTATACAGATGCCAGTTTCCAGACAGATAAGGATGACTCCAAATCTCAGTCTGGATACGTATTTACTTTGAATGGAGGCGCAATAAGTTGGAAGAGTTCCAAGCAAGACACTGTAGCGGATTCTACCACGGAAGGGGAATATATTGCGGCTTCGGAAGCAGCAAAAGAAGCAGTCTGGATCAAGAAGTTTGTCTCTGAACTTGGTGTGGTTCCAACCATTGATGAAGCAATACCGGTTTACTGCGACAACAATGGAGCTATTGCACAAGCAAAGGAATCAAGGTCTCATCAGCGATCCAAACACGTGCTTCGCCGCTATCATCTGATCAGAGAGATTATAAGTAGGAATGATATACAAATTGAGAAAATTCCCACTGATAGGAATTTAGCGGATCCTTTAACTAAGGTCTTGCCTCAAAGCAAGTTTGAGGGTCATGTTAGAGCCTGTGGTATTGGATACCGTAGCGATTGGCATTAGGCCAAGTGGGAGTTTGTTAGTAATATGAGAGAAGTGTCCTAAGGCAATCGCCTTATGATTATAATCATTTACTTTAATAAATGAATATTCACTATTTGAGTATACATGTTTGTGTATTTGATTGAGATCTTAAACTCATTTACTGAATGTCCGCAATACAATTTACAGCATGAGAGAATTTGTGATGAATTCACAACTAGTGATTATCTCTACATGTGCAATTGTGAAGTACTGAAATTGTCCCTAGTCGTTGAATTGATAAATACGGACACTATCAATTCTGTTGAGACTAGCATGGGTTATTCTCTAATCAGCTGATTCTCACTGGCGGTGACATTGGGATGTCCGGAGATAAACATGAATGCTTGTTAAGGGAACTAGTTCATTGGAGTGACTAGCTGTAAGACTTCAAATGGTAATCTACATATAGATATGTCAATGAAGTTCTTACTGCCTTAAGTGCGATGTTCCTTTGACTTGTGGTGTTCAAGTCATCTTGGTCATGGAGACTTATACTTTGACATCTTAAGCAAGCATCTCTAAGGAGGTGTGGACCCAGGATGGTTGGGTATAAGCCGAAGTGCCCGAAGATGTTTGAATAGCCTACAAAGGATTCACCACTCCTTGCGAGGAGATGTATACCCAAGGCCTATCATCGGATTGTTACTCGAAGCCTCTGGCCAGAGCATCACATGTTCAGAGTATGAATCTCTCAGAAACATGAGAGTAACTAGAATCCGTAGGATGAGAAAAACATTGCTTGGGCTAGGTGTGACGTAGTCAGCCTAGTGGGGACTGACACACATAGACCGTGTCCTGAACCAAGTGGGTATAAGATGGTGAAGGGAATGAGACACGATTCATTAAAGCTGCTGAAGGGTTTCAGAATAGTTTCTGAGGTCAACCGTTGATCTTTCGATTAATTGGGATCATGATGTACTACTAGGTGCCACTCATGATCGTTTTATAATTGGTTAATTATAGACGACCAACATAAATCGAAAGCCTATTTAGTCACACACACTACGAGTAGTCCGAGGGATTTAAAACGAGTTGAAAATTGGATTTTCCGATCAAGAGAGATAAGTCGAATCTGAATTTTTCAGAGACGCATCGGAAGCATAAAATGGCTAAGTCTTTTGAAGACTTATTGAACGAATTAAATGAGTTTAATTCGTGAGATCGTGGCTTGGGTTTGGCCGGCCAAAGAGGGTCCCCACCCTCTTTGTTTGGCCGGCCACAATAAAAAGGGAGAACCAAATTGTTTGGTTCAAATTATAAAATAAACTGCGCGTGGTTTGTTTTATGAAATTATGGATAAAGAAATTTGTATAAAGAAATTTATATAAAGAAATTTATATAAAGAGATTTATTTTCATGGAAATTAAAAAAAACCTTGGATTAGTTTATTTTATTTTATAAAATCAATAATGGATTGATTTACCATGATAAAGAAATTTATATAAAGAAATTTCTTTCCATAATAAAAGGGGAGACATGGTTGTTTTTATTATAAATAAAGTTATAATAAAAACTTGACATAACGGAATAATTCATAGAAAAATTTATAAGATAAATTTCTTATGAAAATTTATTCCGTTAAAAGGAGACTTGGCGATTAAGAGGCTACTATATAAAGGTACCAAGGCAAGGCTTGGAAATTAATCCTAGAGATCAAGGATTCTTGCCTAGCCTCTCTCCCTCTCCTTCTCTCCCTCTCCCTCTTCTAGTGCCGCCGGCCCTAGAGCCCTCCCCCTTTGCCATGAGCTTCCACCACCAAGAAGAAGCCGAAGAAGAAGAAAAAGCGGGTGCGACTCCTTCCATCCTCCCGGAATCTTGATTCCGTTCTTCGTTTGGTGGTTAGTTTTTCATCTCTCTCTTGGTATTCTTGTCGTGTCTTTGGAGAATCTAGTAGTTCTTTTCGGCACGAAACTCGTGGCTTTGCGAAGTCATCCCGAAGAAAACTCGGCGTGGACGCGAATAGAGGTGGAGCTTCTATGGGACGCTACGGTTGGATCTCGTCCATTTCTACGAGTTACGCGAGGTATTAAGTAAATTAGTTTACTTTCTGTAAAATTTTAAATGTATGATCATGTCTCCACAACATAAGGTTGCATGCTAGATACGTGGTTAAAATAATTTGAGAAATTATTTATGTTAAACCTTCCGCTGCACGTAATTAAATTTTAAAATTACGAACCCGTATCCATGTCAACATGCACTCGGTCCCAACAGAAGGGGAAACATATTCCTAGAATGGTGAGTAGGTTTAAGAATGTCCAAGGTGGACATGTTGACTCTAAGGTTAGAGCTTTAGAGTTGGAAAATCAAATCTTGAAGGTAAGGCTTGAAGAAATGGAGAGAGTCTTAGATAGGTGTATTATTGGACCTAGGGGACTTGACATATGTTTAGGTGTTCAAAAATTCAAAAATGTCAAATTGGGTACATCCCAGGTTAATGAAAGGAAATATGCTAGGGTAGCATATAGCTATACCAAGGATGGGAAATTCGAAAATGGCAAGGATAAGTTATTTAAAGTTAAGGAAAGAAGAATTTAGCCAAGGATAAGGTGTCCAAGGTTAAGGAAGCTAAGAATGTTGGCCAAAAATCACCGAAGGAAAATCGGTGTGGTCTTGTATTTGTTGAGTCACCTAGGGAGGTGGCTAAGGTTAAGAGTTCAAGGGAGAGCTTAAAGAGTCAAATTGGGATCCATGATAAATGGATCTCGGGAGGATTTCTTCCGGAAGTCTAAATAGACTATAGAGTGTGCTAAAAGATTTGGAGATGGATTTGAGTCTCAATCTTTAGGTTTCGGCACATTAGGTTTATGTTTCATGCATGAAAATATGACATTGGGTGTTGATGCAGTCTGACCCTGATTGTTGTTTTGGTGTTGACATCGATTTTAGTTTAGGTTGATGATTATTATGATTATGGTTAAGTCCTGATCGGGGATTAGGCATGTTATGGAAAATCCTAGCTTGGAGGGCTAGGTGTTGGAAAATCCTAACCTGGAGGGTTAGGTATGGAAAATCCTAGCTTGGAGGGCTAGGTGTTGAAAAGGCCTAATTCGGAAGGGTTGGGTGAAAAGTCCTAGCTTGGAGGGCTAGGTGAAAAGTCCTAACTTGGAGGGTTAGGTGAAAAGTCCCAATTTGGAGAGAGGTGAAAAAGTCCTGACTTTGAGGGTCAGGTCCTAGCTTGGAGGGCTAGGTGTGGAAAGTTCTAACTCGGAAGGTTGGGTGAAAAGTCCTAGCTTGGAGGGCTAGGTGAAAAGTCCTAACTTGGAGGGTTAGGTGAAAAGTCCCAACTGGAGGGTTAGTGGAAAAACCCTGGCTTGTAGGGTCAGGTCCTAGCTTGAAGGGCTAGGTTAGAGCCCCTGGATCGGTCTGGTGACCGATCAGGGAGTTGGCACGGTGCTCCTTCGTGGATTGGTCTGGTGACCGATCTAGCGATGACTGATCGGTCTGGTGACCGATCAGGGTGTATGTGTTTCACCCACTGCTTGGCTCCTGATCAGTCTGGTGACCGATCAGGGAGCACACAGTGAGGTTGAGTTCTCTTGCTGATCTACTCCTGATCGGTCTGGTGACCGATCAGGATCACTATGCAGATCGTTCTGGAGAACGATCCAGCGTCGCGGGTTCCTCACTATGATCGATCAGGACGGAGCCTGATATGTCTGGTCATGACCTGATCGGTCTGGTGACCGATCAAGAGGATCCCTGATCGGTCCGGTGACCAATCAGGAGGTTTGGACTGCGAAGCTCAAAAATCGCCCGATAAAGGGGTGGATCGGTCGGGTGATCGATCCACAACCTGGGATCGGTCTGGTGATCGATCCAGGAGAGTCCCAAAGAAATCGCGATTTCTGATTGAGCGTTGGGGACCGATCAGGATGAAGCCTGATCAGTCTGGTGACCGATCAGGAGGCTCTTTGATCGGTCCAGTGACCGATCACTTTAATTCAAAATGCACTGTTAGAATCTTTGAACACGTCTGAACGTATCCGATTCTCTACGCTTAACATCTGATACACGATTTTCTGCTTGATATGCTGTGTTAATACTCTGATTAAGCTGCAGGTGACAGGGAAAGATTCAAACACTCAGGGAGAGTCAATGGAGGCCTTTCCTTGGAGCAGGTTTGTCTGTTTTTCCATCTCAGGTTGCAACGGGCACTATCGCTGGCTGGAGCTGCTGACTGGGGCTGGTCTGAGGGAAGCTCAGGGAGTCCAGAAGAGCTCAGTGGTGGCTGGTGGTTGCAGGTGAGCAGCTGGAAGCTGCAGGGAGATGTTGTCACCTGGCGTTCAAGAGGGAAACAAAAGGAGCGATGTGAAGCAGAGCAAGTAGAAGCTGTGGTTGTCTTGGTTTTGAGCTGCGATACTTGCTGTGTGCTTGTGCTCCTTGTTGATCATCCACTCTTGAGAAAACTACTCTAATCTTTGAAGCAACCAGCCCTTGCTTGAGCACTTGGAGGAAGGAACAAGAAGCTTCGAGTCCAACAGCGAGAAGACACGGGGAAAGGGTTCTTGCGTGAGATCGTCGCTGGGTGGAGCTCAGAGGGAGTTTGCTGTGTTATTGTCTTTGCTAAGTGCTGAGTAAGATCCTTCTTGTGTTTATTTGTGCTTAAACTATATCCTTGATTGAAACGCTGTGGAGAGGTTTCTCCACCGAGAAGGAGGTTGCTTACTATCTGGTGTTTACCGGGGCTTGATCTGACGATGATCAAGGGATCACCCACCTTAAGGGCACGCCAAGGAGTAGGGGCAAGTTATCCCCGAACCTTGTAAACCCTCCTTGTTAGCGATCTTGTTTGATTGTTCTAGTATGCTTTTGTTTTCTGCAGTTCTCTACTTTCATTGTTTCCGCTGCGGTGCTACTAACGAATTGAGTGCAGAAATCTGATAAAAGCTCTAAGTCTAAGTGTTTGACTATATTCACCCCCCTCTCTAGTCATCCGGGTTCCAACAAGTGGTATCAGAGCTTGGGGCTCTGTTCACGGCTTAACATCCGAGAGCTTACAACAAGATGGCTATGGGAGGAGAAGGTTACTGCACAAACAGACCTCCATTCCTCGACGGCACTGATTTTCCATATTGGAGGTCAAGGATGGAGTTCTACCTCAAACCAACATGAGCATATGGTTCTCAGTGAAGGAGGGTTTCTCCCCTCCAAAGGATCATGAGGGAAATGATCTTGAGTTTTCTAGTTGGTCGGCTGAGCAAGTCAAAAAGGGGGAAACTAATGCCAAAGCTATCGTCACCTTGCAATGTGGGATGACCAAGGATCAGTTGGTCAAGGTGGGTCCTTTCACAAGTGCTAAAGATCTATGGAATAAGATTATTGAGCTCCATGAAGGAACTCATGAAACCCCGACAGCCAAGAAGGACCTCCTTCTCAACCAACTCCAAAGTCTCACCATGGGAGAAAATGAAACTGTAAGTATGCTTCATTATCGATTCAAAGAAGTATTGAATGGTCTCCACTCCATTGATGAAAAGGTAGAAAACAGAGACCTAGTGAGGTATGTACTCAAAGCTTTCCCTAGGAATACTTTGTGGTCATCCATGGTGGATGCTTACAAGGTTTCCAAGGACTTATCTTTTGTTAAGTTAGAGGATTTGTTTTGTGAGATGGAGCTACACGAGATCTCTAACACAAGCCCAAAAGAGAAAGAGTTTGCTTGTGTGACAGGTAACAAAAGAAAGGAGAAGAAGAATGAAGAGGAGGAGAAGAACTTCCATCATTTTGCTTTCATGGCAGTAGAGAATTCAAGTGAAGGAAGCAGTAATGAATCTTCAAGCTCCTCAACCGCGCTTTCATCATCTTCGGATGATGAAGAGGTAATCTCTCCGGAGTTAGACAAATGCTATAGAACAATAGCGTGCTTGACAAAAATGCTTAAGAAATCTAAGGTCAAAGTCAAAGCATTAAGGTTGGAAGTGAAAGAATTGAAATCCTCTAAGGTTGAAGACATTAATGATATGCATGATAAATCCCTTAAGGATGAAAATAAGAACTTGAAGAGCGATGTTGAAAACCTCAAGAATGTTCTTGAGAAGTTTTCAACAAGCTCTAAAACATTAGATATGATACTCAACTCACAAAGAGCGATGTGCAACAAGGTTGGTTTGGGTTACCAACCTAAAGAACCTAGTGTCATATCTTTAATGTCAAGAACTCATTGTAGATCATCAAATGATTCTAGGGTCCAAAAAGTCAAAAAGAAAATGACTAAGGCATGGGTGCCTAAGTCCTTCATTATTGATATATTAGGTCACAAAATTTGGGTACCTAAAACCTCCATATTTCGAATTGTATAGCTTTGATTGAGGGGGAGCATCTATCAACATGGGTGGTTGATATTGGGTGCTCCAAACCCATGAATTGAGATGAATTGTCATTCACCACAACAAGAGGTCTAAAATTAGGTTTTTCTTTGGGATTACCTACATTTCATAAATTTAGACAACTTCATGATTTTTGTGATCCATAGTTAAGTAGATACATGTTTGTGAATTATCTTATTAGTAAAGTATAAATTTATGATGAGGAATTCATTGTGATCAAAGGAGCATGAATAGATTCCTATCGACATTATACTATGCTTCATTTTGACACAAACTTGATTGGAACCATGAAAACTTAATACTCACTTGATACAAGCATGTTTTGGAATTTAATCAAATATTGTTGCTAATTTGATTCAAGCAAGCCAAAATTTTCTTGTATGTGTATTATTGCAACTTTGGTTAAGAACATCATGTTTCAAAATTTAGTATTCAAGGTCCATGACTTGTTTGATCATATATTGATTCTAAATATTTTTGGAGTTGAACCTAGCTGAGTGTGCCATGATTTTATTGTATGAATGCATTCTCTGTATCAAACTAAGGTTCTATCTATAACTTGCTTGTTTTCCCACTGATCATGCCTTGGCACACATAGATTTCATTCATGTATTGATGTTGATAAGTAGCCATATGCATCCATGTTATTCATGATTATAAATTTCCTGTTCAAGTGATGGTATGCATACCTGCCTTGGAATTTTAATACAAACATGTTTTGACATTCAAGTTCATGCTTAGAGCATACTTTGTTGGATCGAGAAAGACCGATAGAGGGGGGGTGAATATCGGAAAATGTTCGGATTTAAAAGAAAAAGTGTGCGGCGGAATAAAATCAAACAACGCAAACACCAAGGTTTTACTTGGTTCGGAGCCTGGGTCGACTCCTACTCCAAGGCCCACGGTCGTTGACCGTTTACTTTGGGCAATTCTATAGTGCGCAAAACGGTTACAGAGTGAGATTACAAAATTACTGTAAATAGAAATATACACTTTGTTTTACCAACTCCCGGTGTAGATCGAGTTTCGGTGCAGTGGGAGATTGACGACGCTTCGTTCTTGAGTCGGGAAGTTTCTGGAGCAGAGCGCGGTCGTCAGAGCGTTTGGATGCGTTGAATGAAAGCAGTGTTCTGAAGAGGAGGGTCTAGGGCCCTTTTTATAGTGCCTGGGGGCGCCCTGGTCGACGGGGGCGCCCCCCCCACGTGGCTTTTGATCCGCAAGAGGCTCGGTCAAGGTCTTAGCCCTTAATCCTCGGGATAAGGCCTTGACGGGGGCGCCCTGGACGCTGGGGGCGCCCTGGGTGCGCAGTGCAGACGTGGCAGCAGCTTAACTCTTCAGTTTGTTTGCCATGGGGGCGCCCGGGACAGCGGGGGCGCCCTCAGAATGTACTGTCGAGGTTCATTTGCTTTCTTTGTGTTTTGTGTTCACCTTGGGGGCGCCCGGGACACTCCGGGCGCCCTGGTCAGCAGTTGCCTCTTTCCTTTGAGGCATTCTAAGCTGCAGACACACGTTCCTTCGGTCCTGCTTCCAGGGTTAGTCCAAAACACAATAAAACAAATATTTAATTTAATTTATACAGCCTCAGCTGTCTTGGTTCTGACTTTGGTCTCCAAAATGGAGCCCTAGGTCGAACCGACGCCTACTGTTCCCTCGACGGGGAACGCGTCCTCACCTACTCCTCTCGGGAGAATTTACCTGATGCCAACCATTCCTTTGGTTGGACTTTCGCCTAACGGTCCTTTGTCAGGTCTTGTAAACTGGCAGTCCTTCGTCAGTTGCCTAGCAGTCCTTCGCTAGGGCTTGGATGCTGGCAGTCCTTCGCCAGGTGCCTAGCAGTCCTTCGCTAGGGCTTGGATACTGGCAGTCCTTCGTCAGGTGCCTAGCAGTCCTTCGCTAGGGCTTGTCCATTCTGGCAGTCCTTCGCCAGAGCCTAACAGTCCTTCGCTAGGGCTTTTCTTCTGGCTGGCATTCCTTTGCCAGTGCCTAGCATTCCTTTGCTAGGGCTTTTCCTGTACACTCAAGAAACTTGTTAGACAACAACTAACCCTTAACTTTTGAACCCTTTTGCCAATATCAAAACACAGGTTTGACTTGGGTGCATTCTGCACCAACAATCTCCCCCTTTTTGATATATGGCAACCTAGTTCAAAAAGTTAAGAAAAAAAATGCTGAAATTGAAATCCTAAGTTAGATTCCCTCCCCCTGGAAGAAATCTCCCCCTAGGTTTTTCAAAAATAGGTGGTGTGAGTTAAGTACTTAGAAGATTTCATGTTTTGATAATAAGTTGGGAAATCTCTAAGGTTTTTTGCTATGTTTTTCGAAAAGATGTTCTAAGTTTGGAAAACTTTGAAAACTTTTAGACAAATTTTCAGTTTTAGGAACATTTCACACTTTGGAAAATTTTCAGTTTTGGAAAAATTTCAGACTTAGAAAATTTTCAGTTTTGGAAAAATTTTAGACTTAGAAAATTTTCAGATTTGGAAAACTTTCAAGCACTACGTTAAGCTTAAACACAATTTCAAAACACATAGTTCAGAGTTGGAAATTTTTAAAGAGAATTTTAAAACCTTTAAGCTTAACAATAATTTTAAGCAAAAACATTTGGAGATTTTTAATGAGAATTTTAAAACCTTTAAGCTTAACAATAATTTTAAGTAAAAACATTAAGTTTCAAAATAATTCAGAGTTTAGAAATAAAACTAACTTTGATTCACCAATTTTATTTTTTCAGTTCAACTTTTTGAAGAAGACGATGGGAAAAAATAAAAAAAAAATTGTTCCCTGTTTCCTTTCCAACTCTCCCCCTTTGACATATATCAAAAATGCAGAAAAAATTTTGCAATAATTAAAGCATTTGCTGTACTGAATCAAACTGGAACCTAAGTCTGGTTAAATCTTTAGGGACGTGTCTAACCCAATTAGCTACTTACCAACTGTTATAAACAGTAGTTTTCGCTAGGGTTAGTCAAGTTAAGTGCATTGTTCAAGTTAGATTGTCTAAACTTGATACTTAACTTGATTGCTGTTCAGTTTGTATTTAGTGCCCCAACTACTGCAGATGCACTGACTTAAAGCATCTTGAGTTAAGGCAAAGACCTAAGCATCTCAACCCTTTCTAGGTTATCACTCAAAGTACCCTAAGGTGCTTGTGAGATGCTGGCTTCTAGATCTATAGGTGCATGCAATTCTAGGGTTAGAGCCTAGGCTAAGTCCATTTCGAAGAAAACCCTAGTTTTGAAGGGGGTAGTTTTTGAAATAAAACTAAGTCAAGGAAAAATTTTTAAAACCAAAGTAAAACTTTTTAAGATTAAGTTTAAAATAAACACCATTTAAAAACAATTTAAAACATTTTAAAATTAAAGCAGAAACCAAATGATTCTATTCTACTAAGCATAATCCTAACTTAATTAAGTCAAAAGTAAACAAGCAAGCCAAGCTAAGATTAGCATAGTTCAAGCAGGAGTCTAGTACAAATCAACAGAAGTCAACCCTACTCAGTAGGGGTAGTCAAATAGGTACATGTCCAAGTCATCTAAGAAGAGGGACCAGGCTGATCAGGTGAGCCTGGATGCCAGGATCTAAACATGGTCATCATCTCCTGATACTGGGCGTTTCTTTCCTCCCTCTCTGCTGCAAACGCACTCATGTACTCGGTATAGTAGCCTTGGTGAGTTTCCAGCTGCTCAATGTGGTAAGCCTCCGATTCCTCCCGGAGGGTCTGAACCTGTGTTTCGAGGAGTGATACTCGCTCGTAGAGTGTCGGAGGATCGGGCTGAGCTAACTCTGCTGCTAAGTCGGTAACGTCGACCTCGACCTCCTCGTCGGCAATGTCCTGTGCGGCTGGTCGGCGTCTCCAAGTCAGAACCCCGGTGCCCGAGACATCTATACCGGCTAAAGAAAAGTTCCTAAATCCTATCTCGTCGAAGTCGGTCATCGTGGTAATCTCGCCGTCAGCGATGTTTCGGCCATGGTGGTGGAGGATAGAGGTGATGACGTGGCAGAAGGGGGTGCGGACCCGCCCCTGAGTGGACACACTAGAGGCATGTAGGATACAGTGGAAGAGGTGAAGGCCTATATCTATGTCCAGATGGTGGATAAGGGCATAGAGAAGAAAGGTGTGAAAGGGTCTCATGGTGGCTATGTCGCTAGTGGACAGGGGAAGGATGCAACGGACAATTACTCTGTAGAGAGCGTAGTCCTGAATTGGGAGTTGAGTGGAGTGGAACTGCCCTCCTGCAGGGTCCATGGCCTCCCTAAAGAAATAGTTGTATAAGGTGTTCAGGTCAATATGAGAGTAGGGGGCATCGAAAGGCAGGTTCCTTGGAGGGTAGCAACAGAAGATGGACTGAGATGGTCGGAGTCCCAGAAATCGGTTCAGTAGGGTAGGAGTGATGCTCAAGGGCATTCCTTGAACGGTAGTGACGAAGCTTAAGTGGTCTTGCCTAACTATGTTGTTATAGAATTCTGCACATAGGGTGTTGTTGATCGGATGTGTGCAGAATACGAGTTTATCCAGTTGATAGAAGTTAATTGCGGACATTGCGACTGGACAGGATTGGGAAAAGAACTGACGGTTAAGGTAACTTGTCTTAATCGGAACGTAGGTGGTTCGGGCGAATTTGTTACAAAGTTCTAGGTTTGGAAACCTAGGGTCGGGACTGGGCTCGTTACCGGGGTTCGACTGAACTGCTCGACGTTTTCTAGTTGAGAAGAAAGTAAGCAAATTGAGAATAAGAACTTAGATTATAGGAAGAGGCATGATTGACTTAGAATTTGCAATTAAGGGAAGAAAAATAACAAAAATTAAGTACCCAAAGTAAATTTCATACCTTGGAGGCATGGTTGAGGCAAGGGAAGCTTTAGGGTTACTTGATCCTCAAGAATGAATAGAGTGAGAAGAAGGATGTGTTTTTGGTGTGGGAAATGAGGGAGTCTCGGGTCCCTTTTATAGGGGTTTGATGGGGGGGGCGCCCGGGAGGTTTCGGGCGCCCTCAACAGGTCGGTTTGCCTCGGGCAGGGAAACGGTCTGTGGGGGCGCCCGACAGGTCACGGGCGCCCTGGTCAAAGGCTGGTTGACTGCAGCTTTTGACTGCTTTGATCGGCGTGGTCGACAGGTTTTTGATGGGGGCGCCCGACATGTCACGGGCGCCCTGGTGAAGGCTGCAGGGTCGCAGTCTTTTGACTACTTTGGTTGGCGTGGGGACAGCAGGGTAAAGAGGGGGGGGCGCCCGACAGGTCACGGGCGCCCTAAAGGCTGCTTTGGTAGAGAAAGCTGTCACAGCTACTTTTTGACTGTCTTGGGGGCGCCCGCTATTGTCAGGGCGCCCTAAGCGGCAGCCTTTGACTTGGGAGGCTAGTTTTGACCATGTTAATAATAGTTAACCATAGTTTGACCGTGTTAATCATGGTTTGATCATGTTGACCATGTTTACGAAAGCACAAACAAGGTGGTTTAATTTCAGCTTAACTTTCTTGTCTCACTGAATCAGCTTAAATTTCAGCTTAACTTTATTTATAGTGTATACATTATTTTTCCTAGTGCCCTTAAGCATGATTTCTGAGTCTTGTGCATTTCTAATCAGGCAATTAGAATTGTTGAAAGTAACTAAATAACCAGAATCACATAACTGACTTATGCTAAGTAAGTTAAAATTGAAGTTTTCCACCAATAGAACTTTCTTAATAATGAAATTGGATTTAAGTTCAATATTACCTGACCCAATTAACTTGAGTGTAGCATTGTTACCAAATGCCACTGAGCCCAGGTTTTTGAACTTGAGTTTGGTGAACTTCAATTTGTCCCCAGTCATATGTCTGGAGCACCCGCTATCTAACATCCATTGGTCCAAATCTTTATGTTCCTACACATAAAGAATTTTTGATGATTTGGATCCAATTTAAGTTAGGGATAGCTTAAATTGAGTTTCACTTCCTAGTCTGTCTCACCCCAGTCTAGGGTTTTCAATCACGTTAACCTTAAGGTTTTTGTGAGACAGGTTTGAGGGTAAAAATTAGTTTTGAAAAGGAATTTCAATTTATTTTCGAAAAAGTTCTTTATTTTTGAAAACAGATTTAAAAAAAAACAGAAATTTTGAAAACAGATTAAGTGTTTTTCAAAAAGAGAGTAAGTTTGAAAAATAGAAATTTTGAAATCAGGTTAGAATCTATAATTATTTGAAATTTGAGTTAGATTCGAATTTGACAAAAGATAATTTGAATTTGAATTTCAGAAATTGGCTTCCAGGTCTTGGCGAGGCACTAGGCCTTCTTTGGCCGTAGCCTTATGGGATCATCCACCCTTTCCTTGACAAAGCCTTTTAATGAAATTTCATTTTCAAATTAAATTAGGTCATTTTCTGGTCTAACTAGCTTGGGTCTTGGATCGGTAGCTTCGGCTGGTTTCACCAGTCTAAAGAGACCAAGTAGACTTGATCTTATTAGAGTTGGTTTCCCCAACGTACTATCATCTCACCTCCTCCCAATACTATGTTTTCAAGTTTCAAATAGTTGAGTCCTTAAATCTAAGTATCCCTAAATCTAAGCATGGCAGATTGCAGAAAATTAAATAACCAAGCAATCAAGCAAAAAATTATCTAATTATAAAAATTGTTTTGATTTTGGCTCCCCCTGGACTAAAGCCTCTGTATGGGATAGGCAAGATGTGAATCTTGTCCTTGGGGATCCAAAATTGATTTGAACCAATTGGTTTAGTCAGGCACAGTTTTGGCACCCATGCCTGAACCTTAGGTCTTGACTGGTTCAGTACAGCAAAGTAAGATCTTTGCCGAGATTTGGTTCTATAGCCAAGTCTGGATCGGTTTAGAACAGACTTCTGTTTTCCAAGAATCATATCAAGGTTCTTGGAACCAGAAGTGAATCGTTCTAAGGCTGTTCTTAAGTCCTTAACTTGAGTTTTCAGGGAGGAATTCTCTGATTCAAGTTTTTCAACTTGATCAGGGGTTCCTTCCTGAAGTTTCTCAGTTAAGGCCTTAGACTCAGCTTCCTCTTTCAGAAATTTTACTTCCTGTCGGAGGGACTCGATTCGGAGTTTGGCTTTCGCCAAATCTCGGGATAGATAGGAAATAAGCGAATTCAATTGCAATTTTGAAAAACCCGTTACCCTTATTTCGCCGTTGTCGGAGAAGGTCAGCTTGCCGTCGTCCTGGTCCGAGTCTGAGTCAGTCTCGATTTGATCCGAAGCGGTCAGGGCTAGAAGATTGGACTGGGGTGCTTCTTCTTCTCCTTCTGAGGAAGACTCGTCCCAGGTTGCTTGGAGTGCCTTCTTCTTTCTGGTCTTTTTGGACTCCTTCAGGCTTGGACATTCAGTCTTGTAGTGGCCCTTCTTCTTGCATTCGTAGCAGGTTACGTTGGGCTTGTGTTTGTCAGTTGCCGGTTCAGCTTGTCCGTCCTTTCTTCGGCTTGTTCTCCGTGTGTTGGTTTGGTTCTTCAACTTTTTGTAGTAGCTTCGAGCTAGCCGGACCAGTTCAGATTGATCTTCTTCTTGATCTTCTGTTTCTGAATCTGAGGTAGATTCGGGTTCAACTTGAGTTTGCTTCTTGGTCGTCTTTCCTGTTTTCCCTGCAAAGAAAGCTATACTTTTCTCGACCAAATTGCAGTTAGTCTGTTCATGCAGTTCAAGTTCAGAAAATAACTCATCTAGCTTAATTTTTGAAAGATCCCTAGAGACCTTGTATGCGTCTACCATAGATGCCCACAAGGTGGTCCTAGGGAACGCGTTTAGGGCATACCTTATAAGATCACGGTTTTGAACCTGGTGACCTATTGCGTGAAGACCGTTCATCAATTCTTGGATTCTGGCATGGAGCTGAGATGCTGTCTCGTTATCTGCCATTCTGATGGTGAAGAGCTTGTTCAGTAGCAGATCCCGTTTGCTGATCCTTGTATCTGAAGTTCCTTCATGGAGCTCGATCAGTTTAGCCCATAGCTCCTTGGCACTGTTGAATGGGCCTACGCGGTTCAGCTCCTCTTTTGTCAGTCCGCATTGAAGGGTCTGAGTTGCTTTGGCATCAGCTTCAATCTTGCGTTTAAGGGCAGTGTCCCACTCTGAGTAGTTTTGTGGTACGCCTTCAGCATTTGTGGGAATCATCAGTCCAGACTGGATGATTATCCACATATCCACCTGAGTTTTCAGGTGGACCTCCATTCGACTTTTCCAGTAAGGAAAGTCTTCTCCACTGAAAAGTGGAGGTCTGGCGGTGCTAAAACCTTCTTGGATGGCCATTTGTTACTGAAATAGCAAACAACAAAAACAACGAAAATATTCCAAGACTTGGTCTTGGATTAGTAGTGCGGGAAAAAAAAACAAATTTCAAGGGGTGTTGCACCAACCTTGAAAGAAAAACTCGAACGAAAATATTAAAAAAAAATGAGAGAGAAAACGAAAGAAATCCGAAAAATTTTCAAACTGGTGGTTGCACCAAGTTTGAATTCCCCGCTCTGATACCACTTGTTGGATCGAGAAAGACCGATAGAGGGGGGGGGGTGAATATCGAAAAATGTTCGGATTTAAAAGAAAGAGTAAGTGCGCGGCGGAATAAAATCAAACAACGTAAACACCAAGGTTTTACTTGGTTCGGAGCCTGGGTTGACTCCTACTCCAAGGCCCACGGTCGTTGACCGTTTACTTTGGGCAATTCTATAGTGCGCAAAACGGTTACAGAGTGAGATTACAAAATTACTGTAAATAGAAATATACACTTTGTTTTACCAACTCCCGGTGTAGATCGAGTTTCGGTGCAGTGGGAGGTTGACGGCGCTTCGTTCTTGAGTCGGGAAGTTTTCGGAGCAGAGCGCGGTCGTCAGAGCGTTTGGATGCGTTGAATGAAAGTAGTGTGCTGAAGAGGAGGGTCTAGGGCCCTTTTTATAGTGCCTGGGGGCGCCCTGGTCGACGGGGGCGCCCCCCACGTGGCTTTTGATCCGCAAGAGGCTCGGTCAAGGTCTTAGCCCTTAATCCTCGGGATAAGGCCTTGACGGGGGCACCCTGGACGCTGGGGGCGCCCTGGACGCTGGGGGCGCCCTGGTTGACCCGGCCAAACCTTATCCGCAGCGCTGAGCTCTCCTTGGTCAGGCTGGGGGCGCCCTGGGCGCTGGGGGCGCCCTGGGCGCTGGGGGCGCCCGGGACAGCGGGGGCGCCCTGGGTGCGCAGTGCAGACGTGGCAGCAGCTTAACTCTTCAGTTTGTTTGCCATGGGGGCGCCCGGGACAGCGGGGGCGCCCTCAGAATGTACTGTCGAGGTTCATTTTCTTTCTTTGTGTTTTGTGTTCACCTTGGGGGCGCCCGGGACACTCCGGGCGCCCTGGTCAGCAGTTGCCTCTTTCCTTTGAGGCATTCTGAGCTGCAGACACACGTTCCTTCGGTCCTGCTTCCAGGGTTAGTCCAAAACACAATAAAATAAATATTTAATTTAATTTATATAGCCTCAGCTGTCTTGGTTCTGACTTTGGTCTCCAAAATGGAGCCCTAGGTCGAACCGACGCCTACTGTTCCCTTGACGGGGAACGCGTCCTCACCTACTCCTCTCGGGAGAATTTACCTGATGCCAACCGTTCCTTTGGTTGGACTTTCGCCTGACGGTCCTTTGTCAGGTCTTGTAAACTGGCAGTCCTTCGTCAGTTGCCTAGCAGTCCTTCGCTAGGGCTTGGATGCTGGCAGTCCTTCGCCAGGTGCCTAGCAATCCTTCGCTAGGGCTTGGATACTGGCAGTCCTTCGCCAGGTGCCTAGCAGTCCTTCGCTAGGGCTTGTCCATTATGGCAGTCCTTCGCCAGGTGCCTAGCAGTCCTTCGCTAGGGCTTGTCCATTCTGGCAGTCCTTCGCCAGAGCCTAGCAGTCCTTCGCTAGGGCTTTTCTTCTGGCTGGTATTCATTTTCCAGTGCCTAGCATTCCTTTGCTAGGGCTTTTCCTGTACACTCAAGAAACTTGTTAGACAACAACTAACCCTTAACTTTTGAACCCTTTTGCCAATATCAAAACACAGGTTTGACTTGGGTGCATTCTGCACCAACATACTTATCATGCTTTGACATAAATCTGTTTTTGAAAACTCAAGATCATGCCAAGAACATGCTTAGAACATAATTGATCAGTCAACCTAGTGATGGTATATTAATCCATGGAAATTCTTAATCCTTGATATGAAATGAAGCTTAGTTAAGAGACCCGAATCAGATTGCTTGTTTTGATTAAATGACTTATTGTTAATGGAACTCATTTAGGTAGTAAATTTGATTGTATTAGGGATTAGAGTGATTAAGAGTTGAAACGAACTTGTTTCTGAAACTGATCAGTTTCAGAAACCATTCTGTATCATCCCTGATCGGTCCACCGACCGATCAGGAGTACTTCTGATCGGTCTGGTGATCGATCAGACCAACTCTGATCGAAAGGATCCACCTCCCAGCCTCCTCATCGATGTATCAGTTTATAATCATACTGATACTTGATCCTGATTACGCATACCCATTGGTACAAACCTGGTACTAAGGGAGCACAAATTTGTTCAAAGGGTAAAATATGGGTAGAAATTTTTAAGATCCTTGATTCTCAGAAATTTTTCTGAAACATCAAGTATCAAAATGCTGATTTGATACAAACCTATGTTGGAATGTTCAAATCCATAAGAAAGGGTTTGTTGGGTCATTACTCCTATTCCTAATGTCGTGTTTCAGAAATTTTCTGAAATGTCAAATATTAATAGAGTCTACACCCCTATTGTGGAATGCAAATTGTTAATGCAGTCTGATCAGGAATGTATCAGAGTTTCAGAATTTTTTTGAAATTTGATCGCTCCCCAGACTAATAAGAAATATTTTTGTATCAAGTAATCAACGAACCTGATTGATCACGGAGACCACTCAGGATTATGTGTCGGATACAGATGCATTCCTTACTTGTCATATGAAACATATACATGTTTGACCATGATATACTTCTATATATGTTTTCATGTGAAATTCACACTTTTTGGCGTATGATGCATATACATTGTTGTCATGATGCATTTATGGTATATGCCCTCATATGCAATTCAAAAATTGTCCTTTGATTATTGTGGGTTTGGGGAGAGACCCTTGGTTGAGGGGGAGTATGATTAAACTTAACAACCCATGTACCCTTTTCGGTGTTCGACAAAGGGGGAGAGTTTGGTTGGTTAAGTTTAGGATGATTATATTGTAGGGGGAGGATCTAGATTCCCCTATGATTCTGAAAGTTGAGAAATTGATTGAGAATCCCTAAACTTAAAATCGGATTATCAAACAACAAAAAGGGGGAGATTGTTGAGGCAGTCTGACCCTGATTGTTGTTTTGGTGTTGACATCGATTTTAGTTTAGGTTGATGATTATTATGATTATGGTTAAGTCCTAATCGGGGATTAGGCATGTTATGGAAAATCCTAGCTTGGAGGACTAGGTGTTGGAAAATCCTAACCTGAAGGGTTAGGTATGGAAAATCCTAACTTGGAGGGCTAGGTGTTGAAAAGTCTTAATTCGGAAGGGTTGGGTGAAAAGTCTGCTGACAGGATCTACTGGAGAGTTAGGTGAAAAGTCCAACTTGGAGAGTTAGGTGAAAAAGTCCTGGCTTGGAGGGTCAGGTCCTAGCTTGGAGGGCTAGGTGGGAAAGTTCTAACTCGGAAGGTTGGGTGAAAAGTCCTAGCTTGGAGGGCTAGGTGAAAAGTCCCAACTTGGAGGGTTAGGTGAAAAGTCCCAACTGGAGGGTTAGTGGAAAACCCCTGGCTTGTAGGGTCAGGTCCTAGCTTGGAGGGCTAGGTTGGAGCCCCTGGATCGGTCTGGTGACCGATCAGGGAGTTGGCACGGTGCTCCTTCGTGGATTGGTCTGGTGACCGATCCAGCGATGACTGATCGGTCTGGTGACCGATCAGGGAGTATACGTTTCACCCACTGCTTGGCTCCTGATCGGTCTGGTGACCGATCAGGGAGCACATAGTGAGGTTGAGTTCCCTTGCTGATCTGCTCCTGATCGGTCTGGTGACCGATCAGGATCACTGTGCAGATCGTTCTGGAGAACGATCCAGCGTCGCGGGTTCCTCACTATGATCGATCAGGACGGAGCATGATCTGTCTGGTCATGACCTGATCGGTCTGGTGACCGATCAGGAGGATCCCTGATCGGTCCGGTGACCAATCAGGAGGTTTGGACTGCGAAGCTCAGAAATCGCCCGATAAAGGAGTGAATCGGTCGGGTGATCGATCCACAACCTGGGATCGGTTTGGTGATCGATCCAGGAGAGTCCCAAAGAAATCGCGATTTCTGATTGAGCGTTGGGGACCGATCAGGACGAAGCCTGATCGGTCTGGACCCAGCCTGATCGGTCTGGTGACCGATCAGGAGGCTCTCTGATCGGTCCGGTGACCGATCACTTTAATTCAAAATGCACTGTCAGACACTTTGAACGCGTCTGAACGTATCTGATTCTCTGCGCTTAACATCTGATACACGATTTTCTACTTGATATGTTGTGCTATCACTCTCATTAAGCTGCAGGTGACACGGAAAGATTCAAACACTCAGGGAGAGTCAATGGAGGCCTTTCCTTGGAGCAAGTTTGTCTGTTTTTCTATCTCAGGTTGCAACGGGCACTGGCGCTGGCTGGAGTTGCTGACTGGGGCTGGTCTAAGGGAAGCTCAAGGAGTCCAGAAGAGCTCAGTGGTGGCTGGTGGTTGCAGGTGAGTAGCTGGAAGCTGCAGGGAGATATTGTCACCTGGCATTCAAGAGGGAAACAAAAGGAGCGATGTGAAGCAGAGCAAGTAGAAGTTGTGGTTGTCTTGGTTTTGAGCTGTGATACTTGCTGCGTGCTTGTGCTCCTTGTTGATCATCCACTCTTGAGAAAGCTACTCTGATCTTTAAAGCAACCAGCCCTTGCTTGAGCACTTGGAGGAAGGAACAAGAAGCTTCGAGTCCAACAGCGAGAAGACACGGGGAAAGGGTTCTTGCGTGAGATCGTCGCTGGGTGGAGCTCAGAGGGAGTTTGCTGTGTTCTTGTCTTTGCTAAATGCTGAGTAAGATCCTTCTTGTGTTTCTTTGTGCTTAAACTATATCCTTGATTGAAACGCTGTGGAGAGGTTTCTCCACCGAGAAGGAGGTTGCTTACTATCCGGTGTTCACCGGGGCTTGATCTGCCGACGATCAAGGGATCACCCACCTTAAGGGCACGCCAAGGAGTAGGGGCAAGTTATCCCCGAACCTTGTAAATCCTCCTTGTTAGCCATCTTGTTTGATTGTTCTAGTTTGCTTTTGTTTTCTGCACTTCTCTACTTTCATTGTTTCCGCTGCGGTGCTACTAACGAATTGAGTGCAGAAATCTGATAAAAGCTCTAAGTCCAAGTGTTTGGCTATATTCACCCCCCCTCTCTAGCCATCCGGGTTCCAACATTGGGGTCATATTACATGAAAATTAGTTTTTGATGTGTAGATACCATATAAACCAATGTTAGGGATGCATTGTGGTTTGGTATGGGTAGATAGATACATCAAGAGGAAGCCAAAATTAGGACTTTAGATCAAAGTTCTATTGAGCTATTTATATAGTTTTGAATTTTATGTCAATCTTGGGATCTGAGATATATACATTTTTAAATATATTTTTTCCAAGTAGACACGGGTACTACAAACCTCTCCACAAAATTGGAGAATCTTTGGAGACTTGTGGAATTTCTAGTGCATTTTTGAAATTAGGTTAGAAATATAGAAATGAGCTGATATTAGGGTATCAGTCGACTGTTGCAGAGGGCAGTCGACTGATAATTCTATGAGTTGGATTTTCGACTAGGTTAGTCGACTGGTAACTGTCTCAGTCGACTAATACAGGCTGAAATTATTTTCAGCTAAGTCGAATGTGTCCTAATAATATTAAACTTGTGTATAATCTTATGGGGGTTAATATATAACGTTTATACTCATTAGAAGTTAAAGGATCTAATAATTGGGATATTGTTGGAGCTCTTTTGATGTGTGGCAAAGGAGGAGAAGTGTTAGGTTTAAGTGGAAAACCAAACATGCTTTTGCAAGAAATCCTAGGTCAAAGGGATCTTAGGTAAAGGTAGAGCATTGTTCCTCATTTATTGGCAAAGGGAGAATCTTGGAGAGGTTCTTAAAAAGCCTTTGTAAGTCCAATATAGGGGGAGCCTTGGAGAGGTTCTTAAAATGCCTGTTTTGGTAAAAATCCAAACTCTTGGGGAGTTTAGGTGTGGGGGATGCCTTATGATATGATCTATGCATGTTTGCATTACATAATTGCATATGCATTGGCGGTATAAGTCCAAGGTGAAGCCTTGGCAACGTAAGTCCAAATGTTTATTTAGTATTGTATTTGCTATTTGTTTTCCCTAACTTAAACGGATTGTCAAACATTAAAAAGGGGAAGATTGTTGAGTAATCTATGGTCTGGAGTGACCATGTGTTTTGATGTTTAGGCAAAGAGTTTAAGTTAGGTTCACCTTTGTATTTGATATATGTATGTGAGTGTGTAGGTTTGCAGGATACACATAGGCTTAGCTGGACGATTTTAGATCCAGTGAAGGTGACATGAGGAGGCAAGTCGTGGGCTTGTATGCGTCTGAGGGACCGTGGACAAAGCAGGAATGATGACCCGAGGGAAGTACACTTTGAGGCATACGCGAAGGATGGCATGAGGACGAGCCGCGGGCTCGTATGCATCTAAGGAACAAGAACCAAAGTCGAAGAAGGCTTGAAGGCAACAGGTCGAGACTGCTAGGTGATGAGTTAGCTGAGTCATGAGGGCCTGAGTGCTGAGAGAATTGTACTCGAGAAAGGAAACCCTAGGTTTAGGGTTTGGGCAATCGACTGCTGCTTGTAGCAGTCGACTGCTGTAGGGCACAGAAAGATTAAAATTAGTCGACCTTCTGTGCAGTCGAATGGTGTCGGCTGAAATTCAAACGTTGGATTGTAACGTTCGAATTTGGTTGGAACCAGTCGACTAGTGTTGGCACCAGTCGACTAGTAATGGCTAGTTTAGCCACGAACTCTATTTAAGGGAGCTCGGTTTGGCTGGCTAGGGTTGACGAAATTGGTTTTGGTTAAAGGTCAATTAGTAGTCTAAGTGCTTAAGTGAGTGTTGTGGATTGTGGCGAGGTTTCTCCACCTACAAGGAGCTACAGGAGCTAGCTGGAGGCTTTCCGGGGAGTCATCCACCGACGAATCGGGATTGTCCACCTTACGGACTGTCGTGGAGTAGGAGCTTTATCTCCGAACCACGTAAATTGGTTTGTCTTCCTTTGTGTTAGTTTTAGTTTATATTATTTCGCTTGTGCAAACTAATCGTGTAGGAAGAAATGATTGAATTGGGGGCAACGAGTTATTCACCCCATCTAGCCAGCGCACCAATCCCCAACACATAGTAGCAGCTACTATATAGTAGCTACTACATGTGTAGCAGTTATTTGTAGTTGCTACAATTGCTGCTACAACTGTGTAGCAGTTATTTGTAGCTATTACAATTGCTGCTACAACTGTGTAGTGGTTACAATTGCTACTTAACTAGTAGTTATTGCAATGTGTAGCAGCTACTCGACAATAGTTACTATAACGTAATAAACTTTCAAAAATCATAACTTTTGGCTCATATATCAGAATAAGAAAATCTTTTATTTTTTTAAATTATAGATCTCTAAATGAGCTTTAATTCAAAAAAAATTATCTCATTCTGATATATAAGTCAAAAGTTCTGAATGTTGAAACTTTACTACATAGTGGTACGAATTATTGTTAAGTAGTTGCTATAACTGTGTAGTAAATTATTGAAAATCATAACTTTTGATTCAAATATTAGAATGAGACGATTTTATTTTTGAATCGAAGTTCCTTCAGGGATCTATAATTCAAAAAAATGATCGTCTCATTCTGATATTCGAGCCAAAAGTTATGATTTTTAGAAGTTTACTATGTTGTAGCAACTATTCGACAATAGTTGTTATAGCATAGTAAAGTTTCAAAACTTATAACATTTGGCTCGGATATCAACATGAGACAATTTCTTTTTTTTTTTAATTTTAGATCTTTGAATGAGTTTCAATTCAAAAAAAAACTTGTCACTTTCTGATATTCAAATAAAAATTATGATTTTTAAAAGTTTATTATACAGTTATAGCAACTACTCTCAAGTAGCTGTTATACGTTGTAGCAGTACTCGACAATAGCTCTAAATGTTATGACGGTGATCATTGGTCGACAAGAGAGGGGTGAATTGCCCCTGAAAATAAAAAATCAAATCTTTTGTTTATCTTTAAACAAAAATGTTAGTTAGATCAAACAGAAATAAATAACATAAAAAAATTAAGCAAACTGTAAAGAAAGAGGCAACCAGATTTTACTTGGTTTGCAATCAGAGAGGTTGCTAATCCAAGTCGGAATGTGGCTCGATTCTCCTGAATAAAACTCCTTCGGCAGAGAAGCCTCTTACAAGTGGAAAGCTCAGAAAAAAAAGAAAAACTACATAGAATTCGTTTGCTAATACTTGAATTGAAACTGAGCTCTATGACCCTATTTATAGCCTAGACAAACTTATCCATTTGCTGATGTGGCAGTACTGGGGCTCCCGAGTGCTCTAGGGCGCTTGACATGTGGCCTAAGAGTTATCCGTGGCGCAACGATCGCAAACGACTAGCTTTGTTAATAAAATAGCCTCTCGGACGCCTGTATGCACAGGGGCGCCTGAGTGCTCGGGTGCCTAGTGCTCGGACGCCCGAGATCCCGAGCGCCCGTATGCACACGGGCGCCCAAGACTGATTTAGGTCAGCAGCTGCTAACCAATCTCCAGCGTGATTTCTGGTCTTCTTGGGTGATTTTTGGTCAACTGGAGTTAGGCTCACCCAAATCCGACTCCGGCCTTTCGCCCCTCGAGCGTCCTTCCTCCCAGATTCACGTCCCTCGGAGGTCACGCTGTCCTCCTCGCTCCACCGATGTACACTTCCGTAGAGCTCCGCGTCTCTTGGATGCACTGAGCCCGTCAGCTCCATTTTCGTGTCATCCTTTTCGACCGTTGCGTCTTCAGCTCGACTTCCTACGCTCCTAAGTTTTGCACACTTAGACACAGGGATTAAAAACACCATGACCTAACATGACTCGATTGACCATATCATAACCAACCTGGTGTACTTACATGTTGTGGCAACTACTCAACAATAACTGCTATAATTGTGTAATAAACTTTTAAAAATCATAACTTTTGACTCGGATACACTACAAGAAATTTGTCATATACCCACGGTAAGTTTTAGCTACACATAAACAAACTGTAGGTATAGGTAACATATAGCCATAAATATATGGCATCGTCACTATAAGTTATAGAGATAGATATCAATGTTGTGGGTGTTGGATATCTATACCTATAATTATAATTTACCGTCACTATAATTTTTTTTAATGTGGGTATAAGTAGCATATACTTACACTTATAATTTACCGTCACTATAACTTTTTTTCTATGGGTATAAATAATATATACTCACACTCATATTTTATTGTCACTATAACACTTTTTTACCATGGTATAAAATATTCATTCCTCAACAGAGGGTTAGGGCTACCAGGACGTCTGCTCGGGACCCAAAAATACTAAGGGCCCATTTGTCATATATATATATATATATATATATATATACCCCTGAACTCTTTTCCTCCAACAACCCTCATCGAACTGTCGATTTCTTTCCTCACCCTAGTGATTTCTTTCCTCGTCGAACTACCGAACCGAAGCCCTCCTCGCCTCGCCTTCACTCTCTCACCGCAATGACTACATCTACGAGCCCTCTCTCAAAGGTGCTTTTCCTCCATCCCTCGGCGACGGTGAATTGTTGAAGCCGTCTTCGCCGCGCCTTCACTCATTTGCCGCGACGACTATGAGCCCTCTCTCAAAGGTGCTTTCCCTCCATCCCTCGGGTGGCCTTCTCTAGAAAGTATCTAATGATTTTTTCCATCTTATGATTCTTTTTTGTGAGATAAAAAACTTTCTTATTGATTTGTTCTACACAACCTTGTCTTCTAAAACTTAAGGTGTATTTAGAGACCATTCGATATATATTTGTTAATTTGGGAGATGGATGAGCTAAAAGAAATAAGGATACTCTTCTATTCTTTGATTGAGTCCTTTTTTCCAAATAAAAACATTGATTGGTCTGTGATGGTTTTCTACAAATTCTTCTTTAATTTTTTTGGTTAATTACTTGTTAAGTAAGTTAGTGCTTGCAAATAGAGGTTCCATGATTGCTATGTTTCTTTTACCTTTGCATTCATAATTTGTGTTATGATTAAATTTATATTCATATTTTTTGGTTTAACATTTTTTATTATTTAGAGTAAATTTGAGTTCGCCCCCCTATAAATGATGTTATAAGGGAGATGTTGAAATCCGAGATGAATGACAAATGGAGACAATGGATGCATAATTTAAAGAGAGCATTTGACTCCAGTAAGACAGAATAAGAAATTGCTTCTACATTACTTGATGATCAAATTGATCTAGATCAATACCGCGCATTAGTTCATCATTGGTTTTCAGAAGAAGGGCAAATATGTTGTTTTATATATATATATATATATATTATATAACATTATACACATATGTGATATTTCCCCCTTATGAATTCTTGTTTTGTACATAAAATAAGTGGAATTAATAAGTAAAATTGTACTAAGCTTAAAGATACGCATTGTATGGGTACAAAAAGTCTCCCAGTAGTGATTGATGAGAAGTTCTATTTAAATTCATTGTTATTGAATTATATATTTTTATGTGAAACTCACAATTTATTTAGCTTTAGAAAAAGAAAAAAAAGAAGTGTCGCCTAAACGTCATGTGGCATATATTGACACTCAAACTCATAAGAATGGAACAATTATCAATGACAAAACTGCTAGTGTTATTGTAAGATTTTATTGTATATGTTTTGTTTCTATAATTATTTTGTTGATTTTTTACTTTGTTATATGTCACACTCTTATTAGTATGATTTCTTTTTATATAAATGATGTTTCAGGATGAAATTAAAAGCACATACTCGAGGGTGAGACATCCCAAGCATCTCAAAGCAAACAAGGTTGCATATTTTGGAAGGATGATTAGCTTTTAAAAGTACAAGGACCTGAAAATGAAAAGAGAAGATGTGTGATTTGTTTGGGCAAGATTCCACCAGCCAAAAAGTCAAAAGGTTCATCATCTACAGACGCAGATTTACGTGAAGAAGTTAATCAAATTAAGGGGTTATTGACAAATGTGCTAAAATTAATGCAAAGTCATTTGTCAGAAGAAGATATACAAAACATCTTACAACTTGCAGCTGAATAGGTATGTTAAGACCTATAACTGTGTGTTTAAAATGTACTAAGAACTTAGTTTTTTTTTACAAAAGTTATGTGGGTTTTTTTAATGATGGGGTTTTTTGGTGCTATATTGTTATTGTGAAGATCTATTTATTGGTGTTAAATTTGTGCAACATATTGTTTTATGCTATCACACATATTTAAATTTTTGTTCTGAAAGCTTCAAGTAAGCCAAATGATCAAAGCAATTCAAGATCTCAAAGTTTCAATGATGAAGATCATGAATATAGTATGTACTTAATTTGATTAATTTTCATTAAGATTGATGTTAATTTCATTAAATACATACACTAATATTAATATTTCATTGTAATTTAATTTGCAGGTGATAACTAGAAGAAAAGGTGCTCATCTTTGTTGGAACTCGGATGGCTAGAGAGGGGGGTGAATATAACCAAACACTTGGACTTTAACACTTATCGATTTTCTGCACTTCAATCGTTAGTAGCACAGCGGAAGCACAATAAAACAGAGTATTTGCAGAAAACTAAACCCTAAACTATGAGCAGACACAAGAACGCTAACAAGAGGATTTACAAGGTTCGGGGATAACTTGCCCCTACTCCTTGTCGTGCCCTTAAGGTGGGTGATCCCTTGATCGTCGGCAGATCAAGCCCCGGTAAATCCGGATAATTAGCAATCTCCTTCTCGGTGGAGTAACCTCTCCACAGCGTTTCAAGATGATGAAGTAAAAAAATACAGGAAACACAAGAAGGATCTTACTTAGCACTTAGAACCACAAGAACACAAGCAAACTTCTCTGAGCTCCACCCAGCGCAGATCTCACGCAAGACTCTCCTCTTCGTGTCTTCTCGCTGATGGACTCAAGCTTCTTATTTCTCTTCTCCCAAGTGCCCAAGTAACAGAGGGTTGCTACAAAGATCACAGTTGCTTGCTCAAGATGATGGAACAGCAGATCGCACAAGCAAAGTGTGGAGAAAACGATCGCGCAGCAAGAACTCAAGCCAGAAGTCTCTTCACAGAACTATACTCTGCTCTTCTCCGCTACACTCCTTTTGTTTCTCCACTGAACGTCAGGTGACACCATCTCACTGCAGCCTCCAGCTGCTCACCTGCCAACGCCAGAGCTCTCCCTGGACTCCCTGAGCTTCCCTCAGCCAAGCTCCAGTCAGCAGCTCCAGTCAGCAGCTACAGCCGTTGCAACCTGAGATGGCAAATGGACAAATCTGCTCCAAGGAAAGGCCTTCTTTGACTCTCCTTGAGTGTTTGAATCCATCCCTGTCACCTGCAGCTTAATCAGACCATTAGAACAGCATATCAAGCAGTAAATCAAGTATCAGAGATCAAGCGCAGAGAATCAGATACGTTCAGACGCGATCAGAGCGTCTGACAATACAATTTGAATTAAAGTGATCGGTCATCGGACCGATCAGGACTATCCCAGACCGATCAGGCTCCAACCTGATCGGTCCACAGTGAGAAACTTGGGATCGCAAGCTCGTATGATCGGTCACCCTGACCGGTCAGCAGATCGTTCACCAAACCGATCCGGAAGTCAGCCTGCCACAATCCCGCCCGGAATCCACTAGGTGATCGGTCACCAGACCGATCAGGCTGCTCCCAGACCGATCAGGCTCCAGCCTGATCGGTCAGGGTGAGAAACCTTGCGACAGATGATCGTTCAGTCTGATCGGTCACGATTTCTCCCTGATCGGTCACCAGACCGATCAGGAGCCGATCAGTAGGTTTGCCAAAAACCTACTGGATGCTCCCTGATCGGTCACTGGACCGATCAGGAGCAGATCAGCAGGGGAACTCAACTCACTGTGGGCTCCCTGATCGGTCACCAGACCGATCAGGAGCTGTGCAGTGAGTGAAACGCATACTCCCTGATCGGTCACCAGACCGATCAGTCATCGCTGGATCGGTCACCAGACCGATCAGTCATCGCTGGATCGGTCACCAGACCGATCCACGAAGGAGCACCGTGCCAATCACCCTGATCGGTCACCAGACCGATCCAGGGGCTCCAACCTAGCCCTCCAAGCTAGGGTTTCATCCAACCTAGCCCTCCAAGCTAGGACCTGACCCTCCAAGCCAGGATTTTTCACCTAACCCTCCAGTTGGGACTTTTCACCTAACCCTCCAAGTTAGGACTTTTCACCTAGCCCTCCAAGCTAGGACTTTTCACCCAACCTTCCGAGTTAGGACTTTTCCACACCTAGCCCTCCAAGCTAGGATTTTTCACACCTAACCCTCCAAGTTGGGACTTTTCACCTAACCCTCCAAGTTAGGACTTTTCACCTAGCCCTCCAAGCTAGGACTTTTCACCCAACCTTCCGAGTTAGGACTTTTCCACACATAGTCCTCCAAGCTAGGATTTTTCACACCTAACCCTCCAGGTTAGGACTTCTCCACACCTAGCCCTCCAAGCTAGGATTTTATCAAACCTAGTCCCACTAGGTATGCTAGTCCACGACCAGGACTTAAACCCAATCATAATCATAATCATCAACCTAAACTAAAATCGATGTCAACACCAAAACAACCATCAGGGTCAGACTGCATCAACAATCTCCCCCTTTTTGTTGTTTGACAACCCGATTTTAAGTTTAGGGATTCTCAATCAATTTCTTCAAATTTCAGAATCATAGGGGAATCAGGATCCTCCCCCTACAACATGATCATCCTAAACTTAACCAACCACACTCTCCCCTTTGTCGAACATCGAAAAGGGTCTAGAGGGGCTGTAAAGTTTAACCATACTCCCCCTCAACCCTAGGGGTATCCCAAAACAACATAAGATATGAAAAGTGTGAGGACATATGAAAACATATGACAAAGATAAGGCATGGAAAAACAAGCATATGTATCATATGAACATGGAGCATAGCATAATCATGCGTAATAAAGCATACATAATGATAGCAATATTTTGACCAATTATACAAACCAACAATAACCATGGCAAAGCATCATCATAGCAATCATATAAGGCATGGCAAAGCATAATCATGGCAACCATATAAAACATGGCAAAGCATAATCATAGCAAAATCTAGTTATAGAAGGAAGGCCTAAAACATAGCTGAAAAGTCAACAAGACCAAATAAACAGACGCATATCAATGCATCACAGTCACCATCAAGCCATAAAATGCAAATAGTCAGGACGGACAGATCCGTCAAATAGTCAAATACCACAAAGTACAAGCAGAGGGCAATCAATCATCAGCGGGGGGTCAGCGTCCAGCATAGGGTCATCCACATCATCAGGGACAATAGACCCCGGTGCAGTACTGGCAGAGGGCGCACCTCCTGGGAATGTGTGCTTGCGCCACTCATCGTACCACGTCTGTTGCAGCGCACGAACCCCGGAGACATCAGACTCCATCGCGGTCAGTCTGCGGTCGAAAGATCGGAACTCCGAACGGACCTCCTCTCGATAAAGCTCTCGCAGATGAAGATCATACTGGATCGTCTGATCCAGCTCGGAAATCTGCCATCGTAGGTCCGGCTCGGGCTCATAGTCGTAGTCGGCAGCAGCAGCGGGAGCCTCCTGAGGTGCAGCAGCATCGGCGGGTGCCTGAAAGTGTGGACCTCCCCCTGGTAGCTCGCCAAGACCCCTCCCATCCTTCCAAACCAGTGCCCGATCGAGATCTCGAATAATGATACCAGACTTGGCGAATGCTCTCCGGCCAAGCCGACAATCCTGTCTGACCATGGGCACTGTCCTGCCCTTGGTGACATCAACACCTACTGACATAAGCCAGTCGGTGATGACATGACCAAAAGGCATATAGACTGTGCGTCGGCTCGGCTCTCTATAGGATAGGATGGACTGAAAAATACTCTCCATGATGTCAAAGTCCATGCGTCGGTGCATACCATAGAGCATCAGGCAATGATAGGGACGGATCTCGGTCAAGGGCTTTGAAGTGATAGGCAAGATGCAATTGGTGATTATCTTGAAGAGGATGTAATCGGTAGGAGAGAGACGGAGTGCTGCAAAAGTCAGAAAATCAGGACCCAACTCATCAAGCCCGGCTGGGCGGGGATGTCCAAAGAAATGCTGATAAATGGTGTCGGGGGTAACATCGGCAAAAGGAGCCAACAAAGGGTCTGGGAGATCAGGATAAATAGAATATAAGTTGGGCGATCGTCGACCGCCTAGATACTCCGCCAGGATCTCATAAGAGAAATCTAGATTTCTCTTTGCTACGCGGGTGGTGAATTCAAAGCCTCCTTGAGACCCTTGTTGAAGGTTGTTGTAAAACTCCGAGACAAGATCATAGTTTATAGTCCGCTCCAAGGAGAGGAGAAAGCCAAGGTTGTAGAAAGTGACTATC
This sequence comes from Boesenbergia rotunda, assembly GCA_024364735.1. Lineage (NCBI taxonomy): Eukaryota > Viridiplantae > Streptophyta > Magnoliopsida > Zingiberales > Zingiberaceae > Boesenbergia > Boesenbergia rotunda. The sequence continues at coordinate 58,745 of JAGFNQ010001982.1, read as the reverse complement.
TCCATGATGGAGGGGCAGTGCTCGAATAGAAATGGAACATCAATCGATCGACATGAGAGTAACTTGAAGGTGCGGGATTGAAATGCCTGTTCACAGGCAGCATTGGGAAAGCGAGAGCTTGAGGAAGGCTGAGACCTTCGGGAGGGCGCGGAAGAAGAAGGGGCCTTGCCCTTCGAGCTGCCCTCTAGGGGTTCTTTTCCCTTGGATGATCTTCTAATGAATTGGAATGATCAGGAGTAGGTTCAATCAGTAGAGTTAAAGTCAAAACAAGATCACGGCATGAAATGGGATTGATTAAATCATGATACAAGTTGATTATCATGGCACAAATTGAATCAGTGAAGCGAACGCAAGTTTGATCATGTAATCAAAGACACAAGAGCAATCAAGTGAACACAAGGGTAAGGCATTGAGCAAAGATGATTAGATTTAATCAGTAACATGGCAAGGAAAGGTCACGGCAGAAACATAGGGTCACGGCACAAGACACACCACAGCACAAAATGAAGATCATGATTAGCACAAACTCATAATCTATGAACTGATCTTGCAAGAAAAACTAACCAAAAATGCTTACTTAGGTGCCATTGATGTTGATTTGAGAAGATTCTGAAGGCTTGAAGGAGAGCTCCGCAGGGGAAAAGTTCTCGGCGCAAGAAAGGAGTGCAAGACCTTGAGCGAGAAGGGAACTTCCAGAAGACAAGGAAAGGCTCGCAGGAAACCTTCTCAGGATCGCACGCACATCGAAGCTCACACACAAGAGGAAGAAAGAGATGCAGGGTAGGCTCTCGCACAGGATGAAGAGGCACAAGTAGTGAGTTTCAGCGGTAGGGCTTGGGAGATGAGGGGTTTTCGCGAAGTTATTAGGTTGGTGGATCGGTCCACCAACCGAAATTTAATGTGATCGAACGAATCACCGTTCGATCTGGAAACGCCCAGACCGATCAGGCTCCGGCCTGATCGGACTGGCCTGGTCCTGACCAGTCGGGTGACCGATCAGGCAGGCTCCTGATCGATCGGCTGATCGATCAGGAAGCGGACAGTAGGGTTTGAAGGGTATTCAGGAAGCCCCCCTGATTGGTCTGTGGACCGATCCCCACAGGGTGCCAGATCGGTCTGGGGACCGATCCAGGCGAGCACAGAATGTGTAGACAAAATTTCGCAAAGTCTCTGTGACCCCTCTGATCGGTCTGTGGACCGATCACCACAGAGGGCGCCAGATCGGTCCGGGGACCGATCAGCCCTACTCCTGATCGGTCCAGTGACCGATCAGGGTTCCTGATATTCCCTGATACGATATGAAACTTTCAATTTCAGACTTCTCTTCGATTTCTGATAAGATCTGATGAAGAATATCGATCTTGGAAGTGATCCCTTGACTAAAATTGATCCCTGAACAAGGATCAAAGGTCCTTATGGTTTTGGCAAATCACTTTGCTCCACCTAAGTGGAGTCAAACTCAATCAACAATCAATCAACCAAGTTTGTATCAAATTCAAGTCTCCAATCAAGTTTCCTTGATTGGAATGTCCAAGTATGATCATGGAGCCAAATACACATGTGTTATGCATTGATTTTCCCCATACTTGGTCACCGAAGTGATTTTTATCTCGTCAACTTAATTTCTCAAGGGATGCATTGACATTTTGAGAAATTGAGTTGATCCTAACATCTCACCCCATTTCTAGCAAACAAAAACGTTTTGGTAAACCTTATATTTTGTGTGAGATGTCCCCAAAGTTACCCAATTGTATCCCAACAATTAGAACTAATCATGAAGGGTTTTGAATGCATTTTGATGTCTATGAAGCGCGACACATTCCCAACTCCCTTCTTAAGAAACTAAATTCATTTTCGGGGAGTGGTTTAGTGAAAATGTCCGCTAAATTTGATTTGGACTCTACATATGAGAGTACAACATCTCCTCTAGCAACATGATCTCTAATGAAGTGGTGACGCACTTCAATATGTTTAGTCCTAGAATGATGGACTGGATTCTTGGTTAGGTTAATTGTGCTAATGTTGTCACACAACACTTGCACACCCTTGTAACTCAATCCATAGTCCTCTAAGTATGAATCATCCACAACAATTGTGATATACTCTCTCCCATAGCAATATATTCTGCCTCGGTCGTGGAGAGAGCAACACAATGTTGCTTCCGACTTGACCAACTAACTAAAGATGATCCTAAAAATTGGCAGCCCCCACTTGTGCTTTTCCGATCCAACTTACATCCAGCGTAGTCGGAATCGGTATAGCCAATTAGGTCGAATGATTCGGTACGGGGGTACCATAGACCAACATCAATTGTGCCTTTGAGGTATCTCAAAATTCGTTTAACCGCAATTAAGTGAGATTCCTTGGCACAAACTTGATACCTAGCGCACATACCCACAGCAAAAAGTATATCAGGTCGACTAGCTGTGAGGTATAGCAGACTACCTATCATGCTCCGATATTCAGTCAAATCAACGGGTTTACCACTCTCATCATTGTCTAATCTTGTGTTTGTAGCCATGGGAGTGGTTACCTCTTTTGAATCACTCATATTGAATTTTCGAAGCATTTCTTGAGTATACTTTGATTGGTGCACATGGATTCCGTCGCGAGTTTGCTTGATTTCAAGTCCAAGGAAGAAAGTCAACTCTCCCACTAGACTCATTTCAAATTCGCTCTCCATGTGTCCAATGAACTCATTTAAATAGCCCTTGTTGTTTGAGCCACAAATTATGTCATCGACATATACCTGGGCTACAAATATATTGTCACCATCTCTCCGTAGAAATAGTGTAGGGTCTATTGGGCCTCTAACAAATCCTTTTTTAATTAGGAATGTCGATAACCGCTCATACCAAGCTTGGGGTGCTTGTTTAAGGCCATAGAGTGCCTTTTTGAGCTTAAATACGTGGTTTGAGAATTCGGTACTCTCAAACCACAGAGGTTGTTCGACATAGACCTCTTTTCTAATTAAACCATTTAGAAAGACCGATTTGACATCCATTTGATATAGCTTGAAACCCCGATGTGTTGCAAATGTAAGCATCAATCGGATGGACTCTAATCGTGCCACGGGAGCATAGGTCTCATCATAATCAAGGCCTTCAACTTGACTGTAGCCCTTGGCTACTAAGCGTGCCTTGTTTCTTATGATTTCTCCATTATGGTTCAATTTATTTTTGAAGACACATTTGGTTCCAATAATGGTGGTCTTCTTAGGTCTAGGGACTAAGGTCCCAGAACTTGACTTCTTTCGAATTGACCTAGTTCATCTTGCATCGCAATGATCCAATCGGGATATTTAATGCTTCACCAACTTTTCTAGGTCAATTTCGGAAATTAGAGCAACTTCATTAGCCTCATTCCGGAAGAATGATCTAGTCCTAACCCCATGATGGATGTCTCCAACAATTTGGTCTTGGGGATGACTAGAGGCTAATCTAGTTTGCCTAGGTGTTGGTGGTGCTTCTTGAATGGTTTCACTAGACACAAGCTCAGCCTCAGGATCCGGCTGATCTATGGTTGTCTAGGCTCACCGTCATCGGATCATCACCATCAACAACATTTGGAGTTTCATTCAAACTTAGTCTCCTAAGTTCGAGTTGAACTCCTCTCATTTCTGATTGTCATTTGCTTTTGGAATTTCTTCAAAAACAACATCAGAAGACTCTTCAACCAATCTAGATTTCTTATTGTAGACTCGATAGGCTTTGCTAACTAGGGAGTACCCGACCAGTATCCCTTCATCAGCCTTTGCCGTGAACTTTCCAAGGTGGTCCTTGGTGTTTAGGATGAACACCTTACAACCAAACACCCTAAGGTGTTTAACCGTAGGTGGTTTCCAAACCAAAGTTCATGGGGAGTCTTACCTAAGAACCTATGGATGAGGACTCGTTTTGCACGTAGCAAGCTGTATTTACAGCTTCGGCCCATAAGTAACTCGGTAGTGAGTACTCATTGAGCATGCTTCGTGCAGCTTCTTGTAGAACACGGTTCTTCCTCTCTACAACCATTTTATTGTGGTGTTCTAGGAGTAGAGAACTCATGTCTATACCCTCTTTCTTGACAAAACTCCTTCTAACAAAAAGAAATGAAGACATCTAAGGTTTGATCCTTATATTTAAGAAAATAAGTCCATGTATATCTAGTAAAATCATCAATGATAACAAAGCAATATCTACTTCCATTCAAAGATATAATAGTGCTATAATCAAATAGATCCATGTGAAGTAAATCTAAAGCGGTAGATGTACTTACAGCGCTTTTACCTTTATGTGTAGATTTTGTTTGCTTACCCATTTGACATGCATCACAAATCTTTCTTTTTCATACTTGATGTTTGGTAAGTCACGAACTAATCCCTTGTTAGCCAACTTCCGGATATTCTTTATGTTCACATGTGCTAGCCTCCGGTGCCAAAGGGTGGACTCCTCTTCTTTTGACATGAGACACTTAGCAAAAAGCATTAATAGCACTTTTAAAGGAAACTTGGTAAATGTTATCTACTCTAGTTCTTACTAGTACCCGTGTCAACATTGTCATGGTGTCTAACTAGACATTGACTTGATTGGAAATCAATTGTGTAACCCGCATCACACAATTGACTGACACTTAGGAGATTAAATGTTATCCCCTTGACTAGAAGGACATTCTTAATTCTAAGACATTCGGATATTTGAATGTCTCCTA
>JAGFNQ010001982.1:0-50532 GCA_024364735.1 Boesenbergia rotunda | reverse complement strand
ACCTCCAGCTGCTCTCCTGCAACCACCAGCCACTACTGAGCTCTTCTGGACTCCCTGAGCCTTCCTCAGACCAGCCCCAGTTAGCAGATCCAGCCAGCGCCAGCGTCCGTTGCAACCTAAGATGGAAAACGGACAAACCTGCCCTAAGGAAAGGCCTCCATTGACTCTCCTTGAGTGTTTTAATCCTTCCCTGTCACCTGCAGCTTAATCAGAACATTAGCACATCATATCAAGCAGAATATCAAGTATCAGAGATCAAGTGCAGTGAATCAGATACGTTCAGACGCGATCAGAGCGTCTGACAGTGCAATTTGAATTAAAGTGATCGGTCACCGGACCGATCCAGGGCTTGTGGGTTGGTCACCAGACCGATCCACCGCGTTACTGGGACTCCCAGCTTTCGCGACGACACAAGCCTGATCGGTCACCAGACCGATCAGAGTGAGTCCTGATCGGTCGCCAGACCGATCAGTATAGCCACTGAGCGATCAGGCTCAAGCCTGATCAGTCCACTCATGAGTGAACAGTAACCGCAGAAATCAGATCCTAGGTCGTGGATCGGTCATCGGACCGTTCAGGAGCTGATCAGCGGGGGAACTCAACTCACTGTGTGCTCCCTGATCGGTCACCAGACCGATCAGGAGCAAGGCAGTGAGTGAACTGCCTGCTCCCTGATAGGTCACCGAACCGATCAGAAGCCAAGCAGTGAGGCAACTGCCTGCTCCCTGATCGGTCACCAGACCGATCAGGAGCCACACAGTAGGTTCCCAACCTCACTGTGCGCTCCCTGATTGGTCACCAAACCGATCAGTCATCGCTGGATCGGTCACTGGGCCGATCCACGAAAGAGCAGCGTGCCAACTTCCCAGATCGGTCACCAGACCGATCCAGGACTCAAACCTAGCCCTCCAAGCTAGGGTTTTATCCAACCTAGCCCTCCAAGCTAGGACCTGACCCTCCAAGCCAGGATTTTTCACCTAGCCCTCCAGTTGGGACTTTTCACCTAACCCTCCAAGTTAGGACTTTTCACCTATCCCTCCAAGCTAGGACTTTTCACCCAACCTTCCGAGTTAGGACTTTTCCACACCTAGCCCTCCAAGCTAGGATTTTTCACACCTAACCCTCCAGTTGGGGCTTTTCACCTAACCCTCCAAGTTAGGACTTTTCACCTATCCCTCCAAGCTAGGGCTTTTCACCCAACCTTCCGAGTTAAGACTTTTCACCACCTAGCCCTCCAAGCTAGGATTTTCCACACCTAACCCTCCAGGTTAGGATTTTCCATCACCTAGCCCTCCAAGCTAGGATTTTATCAAACCTAGTTCCACTAGGTATGCCTAGTCCACTACCAGGACTTAAAATCAATCATAATCATAATCATGAACCTAAACTAAAATCGATGTCAACACCAAAACAACAATCAGGGTCAGACTACATCAACAAAGGGCTGGGCAAAGAAGTCCTGGTCGAGGACTGGGCAAGAAGACCTGATCGAAAGTTGGGCAAAGAAGTCCTGGTCGAGGACTGGGCATGAAGTCCTGGCAACAGGCTGGGCAACGAAGACCTGACAGGAAGTTGGGCACGAAGACTTGACCGGAAGTTGGGAACGAAGACCTGGTTAGGTGGATTGGGCAAAAGTCCAATCGGAGGAGCCGATTGGGTGAGGACGTGTTCCCCGTCGAGGGAACAGTAGGCGTCAGTTCAACCTAGGGTTCCATTTGGGAGACCCGAAGTCAGAACCAAGACAGCTACGACTGTAATGACTTACATACTTTGCTTTCTTGTTTTGGATCTAACCTTGGTTGCAGGAAACAAAGGAGTGTGTTTCTGCAGCTCTGGCACCCCAATGGAGTGGGGCGCCTAACTAGGGCTAGGCACCCGTATGGATACGAGCGCCCCAGTGCAATGGTAAAAACTAGAACATCGAAGCAAGCTGCCATAAAGCCTGTGGACTGAGTAAGCTCAGGCGCCCGTGAGGTCACGGGCACCCCCATCAGCTCAGGCGCCCAAGTGGAGATGGATAAGCACTGACCGAGCCTGCGGATAAGAGATCGCGTAGGGAAGGCCACGTGTTAGGCGCCCCCATCGACACAGGCACCCGTATGGGTGCTATAAAAGGGAGTGCACCCCCAAGGCTTCAATATTCATTGCTCTCTACGCTCCAGACACTTTCATTCAAGCGCTGCACTCCGGCAAACTTCAACTTCGAGATTCCAGCCCCGAGGTAGTAGGGTTTTTGTTTCTTGGTCGGGCATCGGCAGCACCCAAACCAAGCCTACATACCTCGAGTATCCGCAACACCGCGAGGTAGTAGGATTTTTGTTTCTTGGTCGGGCATCCGCAACACCCAGACCAAGACTAAATACCTCAGGCATCCGCAACACCGTGAGGTAGTAGGGTTTTTGTTTCTTGGTCGGGTATCCGTAGCACCCGGACCAAGCTTACATACCTTGGGCATCCGCAGCATTGCGAGGTAGTAGGGTTTTTGTGTCTTGGTCGGGCATCCGCAACACCTAGACTAAGCCTACAACCTCGAGCATCCGCAGTACCGCGAGGTAGTAGGGTTTTTGTTTCTTGGTCGGGTATCCGCAGCACCCAAACCAAGCTTACATACCTCGGGCATCCGTAGTACCATGAGGTTGTAGGTTTTTGTTTCTTGGTCGGGCATCCGCAGCACCCAGACCAAGCCTACATACCTCGGGTATCCGCAATACTACGAGGTAGTAGGGTTTTTGTTTCTTGGTCGGGCATCCGCAACACCTAGACCAAGCCTACATACCTTGAGCATCCGCAGCACCGTGAGGTAGAAGGGTTTTTGTTTCTTAGTCGGGCATCCGCAAAACCCAGACCAAGCCTACATACCCCGGGCATCCGCAACACCACGAGGTAGTAGGGTTTGAGATCTTGGTTGGGCATCCGCAACACCCAGACCAAGCCTATTTACCTCGAGCATCCGTAGCACCGTGAGGTAGTAGGGTTTGAGATCTTGGTTGGGCATCCTCAGCACCGCGAGGTAGTAGAGTTTTATTTCTTGGTTGGGCATCCTCAGCACCCAGAACAAGCCTACATACCCCGGGCATCCGCAGCACTACGAGGTAGTAGGGTTTTTGTTTCTTGGTCGGGCATCCGTAGCACCCAGACCAAACCTACATACCTCGGGCATCCGCAGCACCGTGAGGTAGTATGGTTTTTGTTTCTTGGTCGGGTATCCGCAACACCCGGACCAAGTCTACATACCTTAGGCATCCACAACACCACGAGGTAGCAGGATTTTTGTTTCTTGGTCGGGCATCTGCAACACCCAAACCAAGCCTGCATACCTCGGACATCTGCAGCACCGCGAGGTAGTAGGGTTTTTGTTTCTTGCTCGGGTATCTACATCACCTAGACCAAGCCTACATACCTCGGGCATCCGCAGCACCGCGAGGTAGTAGGGTTTTTGTTTCTTGGTCGGGCATCCGCAACACCCAGACCAAGCCTACATACCCCAGGCATCCGCAGTACCGCGAGGTAGTAGGGTTTTTGTTTCTTGGTTGGGCATCTGCAGCACCCAGACCAAGCCTACATACCTCGGGCATCCGCAGCACCGCGAGATTGTAGGGTTTTTGACAAAGGTACTAGCACTTTTGTGATGACACATCTCATTTATTTCATGAATTCTCTGCAAGGCAGCAAGAATGCTCAGGCATGTACATAGCATGTCTCACAAATCATACCGGGGGTGACAGGGTTGGAGATAGTTGGCCTGCCCCAACGTCTTCAGCTTTTTATTCCTCTCCTCCTGTGGATGGTATCTTCCTCTGGTTAGCCTTCTTGCCCCCTCGGGTTTTTTCGGGACTCCGATCTGACTTCCCCACTGTAGCAACACCGAGACACCAACTGGTCCCCTTTAACTTCCATCACTTGGTCGCCTACCGGGAATTTTATCTTCTGGTGGTAGACAGAGACCACCGCTTGGAAGACACTGAGCGTCGGGCAACCCATGATAGCATTGTAGGAGGAGGGAGCCTCCACGACCAAGAAGGTGGTCCTCTTGGTTCTCTCCAACACGTCGTTTCCCAACGACAGCGAAAGGGTAATTTGCCCTATCGGCTGTACTTAGTACCCAGTGAAGACCAGAAGCAGTTCATCTTCGTCGATCTGCATCTGATCCAGAGCAGCCTTGTACAGGATGTTCACGGAACTACCTGTATCCATGAAGATACGCTTGACCTCATAATTGGCGATGCGGGCAAGGATTACCAGGGTGTCTTCATGGGGAGCTTCTATATCTTCCAAGTCTTCCGGGCCGAATGAGATCATAGGGCCGCAATCCTGTCTCTGACTCATCACAATTGCGTAGTTCTCTAGCTGCTGGGTGCGAGCCTTCCTTGCTCGATGGGAATCTTGTAACGCCCGCCCCTTACGTGAGCGACGCGTTACTTTTTTTTCTTTCATACATTATTGCATATGAAGCGTAAATATAGCAGCGGAAATAATACTAAATCATGAACATATGCAATTGGATAAATTTCTTTCTAACTAAACTACTTTAAGCATGTGAATCATAGCATAGCATATTTAACAAGAGAGTATATAGTTCTACATTAAGCATGTATATCATAAAGAACTTCAACTCCAACAAGTAGTAAGCGTAAACATAAAAACTAACACATGCAGTTTATGAGTAGCAACATTAAGTCCATAAGTAAGAGTAAAGACAACAGTAGGATCGTTCTGCCAAGTCACTGCCACACACACACATGCCCTCCTGTTGCTTCCCCTTCTTTAGAAACCTTTAGTTTGATCTGCAACATAAGAAGGTAGACTATAAGCATAAAATGCTTAGTAAGCTCCTTGCTTGCTCACAAAATCCGTACATCACATATAAGTAGAAATCTACATCATTTGACATAAACATATAACATGAATAAATACTTAAAGCATCTAAAGCACGTAAGCATAAACACTTAAAACATGAATATGTGTGTCGTTATTAAGGACATATGGCATGAGTAAGTACTTAAAGCACCTAACATTCGCATAATCTTTAAAACATAATCATGTGCATAAACATTAGACATAGCATATGCAATATCATTAAACATAAACATGTGCATAAACATTAAGGATGCTCTTTGAAAAATATATATAATATAATACTTGAACATTAACATATCATCATCATTGGGATCCCTGGCTTGTACCCATTCGTCATTTGCGCGCATCCCTTCGTAGAGTGCAAGGTAGCTAATCCCGACCTACTAGGGTACTAGGCAACCTTTAACATAGGGACAACTACGGTAGTCCAGAACCGGGGCCTTGCTTAGGAGGCCATCCCTTGGACCTTTTTTAAAATACGGTACAAGCCAATACATAAAGTAAACTAGCATACATGATTCCTTTTCTTTCCATAGCAATTGCTCTTTAGCATAGCGTTCATCATTTCTTTTCTTTTCTTAGAAATTGCTCTTTAGATATTCTTTTATTCATAATGTCATACATGTCATGGGCATACATTCAAAGCATAAATATTATCATAATTTCCAAGCATGAACATGGCATGGAGAAAACAAAATCTCATGGTAAGAAAATTCATAACATGCCAACTTATCATTCATGATACATAATGTTCAATTTAAAACTAAGGATAATACACATAGGGGGCTAGTTCCATTTTTTTTTCATCTATCATGGCATAATGAAACATGGATACCTTTAATTCAACCATCATTTAACATATACTCTACTGGTCAAAATATTTAGATAGGGTTATCATGGCATAAAAACACAACACAACATCACACAACTCATACAACATGCATACATTGAATATCCTATTACAAAGAGACATCATCAAGTGAGGTAGTGACCTTAACCCATCCTAAAACCTAATTTAAGGTACTAGTCAGAAACTTCTAAGGTTCATATCATCATGAAAATGACAAACAACAAGAGCAATTGATTCATACAACATGTATATAATATATATTCTAACACTAGGAAACATTAGCAAGTAACATGACATCTTTAACTCTCTTTTTTTAGCCCTTATATAGGGTTTTGACCGAACATGTATGGAGGAGGAAATATGGCCTAAAATATATAAAACGCTAACAAACATTAACAAGGAATTAAAAACCATTAGCTAGTCAAAAAGGAACCCAAACATCTTCTTATGGCCAAAAAGTCTATGACTTCATGGGTACCTTGGCTGAAACTTTTAAGGGTCTTTTTGCTCCATCTTTTTACATCATAACTCATAAATTGTCATCAAACGAACATTGGAGTCATTAGATAGCATCAAACACAAACATAGGCCCTAAAACCCATGCTTGGCCGAAACTTGCTTATAGGGAAAACTTTACGATTTTAGCAACACATCGCAAGAACATACAAGAACATGAAAAAAACATATATAAGCTATTATGTTGCAGGTGAGGGGAGTCTTACCCTTGTGCTAAAGATTCCCAAACAATATATATCACCTAGAAGGAGAAAGAAAGAACTTCTTGCTCCTTGGCTCTTCCTTTGCTTCACAAACACAAAGCCTTCACTAGATTTTCTTGGAGAGAATTTTTTTTTTTGATGGAGAGAGGGCCTTGAGGTTTTGGCAATGAGAAGGATGAGGAGATGCTTTGTGGCATTTTTTCCTCATCTTCTTATAGTAAATGAAAAGGTATGCCTCTTCACCTTCCATGGTGACCCCTTACCTTCCATTTTGACTCTTCATCCTCCATGGTGACTCTTCATCCCCCTTACACCTATCTACAATTTCCTCTATCCTCCTAATAGCGCTCCCTTGCTAGGTGAATTGGTTACATATGCATTCTTAAGGCTTATAACATCTCTAAGGTCGAAGGTTAAATCCTTGGCACCTACATCATTTCATTTTTTTTTTATTTATTCTTTTGCAAGCCCATCTAAAGTAAGGCCCATTACATGATGTGTTATTTATTTTATCCTCATGGGGCCCATTAGAATAACTAACGAAGTGCTATTTAAGACCCATTAGGAATTTCCACCATTTAGAGCTCATATAAGGCTCATTAACACTTACACTAAAATTCCCACAACTCTAACTATCATTTATGAATCATACTCAATATGGCTATTATTCATGCAATTATACTCAATATTAGGGAAAATATTGAAGGGAATTTTAGTGGGGTGTTACAAATCTCCCCCGGTTGGTCCTCCGGAGATCACCCACACGTGTCCCAAGGGCGGGCCACGTGCAGGGGTCTTGCCCTTCCTGGGATCTCTTTCCAATAAGGGAGACCTGCGGGGTGCAGCTCCCTAACTTCTCCCCCTTGAACGTGACCGAGACCTATGTCCGGTCTCATTCTTTGCCGACTGCAGGTGTCGGGGAGAAAAGCTTCGCTGAGGAGACCTCCGGCGATACCCCGTCTTCTTCCACTTCCTCCGAGGTTTGGCGACTGTTTCCTCACTTAATTTTTTCTTCAAGGCATGACACTCTTCGGTGGAGTGTGTCGTACTGCTGTGGAAGTCGCAATACTACATCAGTGGCTCTGGCTGCTCGGTGTCCACTGTCTCGACCAGCTTCCGCTTACCAACCCACTGATTCTTGCCTAGGCAGAGATCCTTTCCTCAGGCTCGAGCCAGAGGTTCCCTCCTTTCTGACCGTACAACGTGTTGGATCGAGAAATGCGAGAGAGGGGGGGGTGAATGTCGCAATTCGTTCGGATTTAAAAAGAGCGGGTGCGCAGCGGAATAAAACAGAGCAAAACAACGCTAACACGGTCGTTTTACTTGGTTCGGAGCCTGGGTCGACTCCTACTCCAAGGCCCACGGTCGTTGACCGTTTTCTGCGGGCAATTCTATAAGTTCGTAAAAGTTTACAAGAAAGATAATAACAAGAACAGTTTAGTAAACTTTAAATACAGCTCTTCGTTACCGACGTCCGGTGTAGATCGAAGTTTCGGAGCAGCGGGACATCGTCAGCTCGAGTTGGAAGATTTCTGGAGCGTGTCGCGGAAGCAGAAGAGCGCAGAAGTGTCGCAGTTATTGATTGTTGAAGAAGAGGGTCGAGGGTCCCTTTTATAGGGTTGGGGGCGCCCGGGATGCTCGGGGCGCCCCCCCACGTGGCTTTCGATCCGGCGAGCCCTCTGGTCAAGGCTGATCTCTGCTTCTTCGGGATCACATTTGACTGGGGCGCCCGACGCGCGCGGGGCGCCCGGGTTGACCGGTCAAGGCTTCATCTTCTTCGCGAGGGTGAGCAGCTGCAGCTGCCAGTGGCGTGGCACAGTGGGCGCCCGCGACACGCGGGGCGCCCGATGCGCGCGGGGCGCCCGAAACATCCGGGGCGCCCCCAAATGTGCTGCTGTCGGGGCGTTTACTTGCTCTGCTGACTTTGGGTTGACTCTGGGGCGCCCGAAACATCCGGGGCGCCCTGCTCAGCTACTGCCTCACTCCTTTGAGGCTCTCTAAGCTGCAGAAACACAGTCCTTCGGTCCTGCATACAGGGTTAGTCCAAAACAGCAAATAATAAGTTAATTTTACACAGCCTTGGCTGTCTTGGTTCTGACTTTGGGTCTCCAAAATGGAGCCCTAGGTCGAACCGATGCCTAATGTTCCCTCTAGGGGAAAGTGTCCTCACCTACTCCTCTCAGGAGAGTTTACCTGATGCCAACCGGATCCTCCAGTTGGACTTTTGCCCGGCAGCCCTTCGCCAGGTCTTGGTTTTCGCCTAGCAGCCCTTCGCCAGGACTTGGTTTTCACCTAGCAGCCCTTCGCCAGGTCTTGAGTTTCGCCCAGCAGCCCTTCGCCAGGACATGGTTTTTGCCCAGCAGCCCTTCTCCAGGTCTTGAGTTTCGCCCAGCAGCCCTTCGCCAGGACTTGGTTTTTGCCCAGCAGCCCTTCGCCAGGACTTGGTTTTTGCCCAGCAGCCCTTCGCCAGGACTTGGTTTCCTGACAGCCCATCGTCAGGTGCCTAGCAGCCCTTCGCTAGGACTTTGTTTCCTGCACTCTCAAGCAGCATTGTTAGACAACAAATAACCCTTAACTTTGAATCCTTTGCCAATATCAAAACAAGGTTCGATCTGGTGCTTCCTGCACCAACAATCTCCCCCTTTTTGATTATGGCAACACAATTCAAAGTTAAGGAAAAAGATAGCAGTTTAAGCACAAAAGGTTTAAGCAATGAAGTATAACTATTTATGAACAGAATAAATGTAGAGTGGAAAAAAAAATATTTATTTTTCATACTCCCCCTAAAACCCTGAATACTTGTATTTACAACTCTTAACTTTGACCTTTCCTCCCCCTTTGACATATATCAAAAACAGGCATGGGTGAACAAGGTATCTAACAGGGATTTATGAGTTTTTCTAAGTGCTTCATGTTTTCAAAAACAGAGTAAAAATATTTTCAAAACTTTTTACACTTAGATAATTTTCAAGTATAAAGCAAGTACTTTTTGAGAAGTTTGAAAAATTAAGTGTCAGGTACTTGGTTTAAAAATAGTTAAGTACTAAACTCATTTAAATACTTGAAATAAATTTTTGAAAGGAATTTTTAAGTACTTAGAAATAATTTTTGAGAAAGACTTAGAAATAATTTTTGAAAGAAATAGTTAAGTAATTGGGAAAAAAATGTTAAGTACTTAGAAAAATGTATTTGTAGGCAAATCTTTAAAAGCTTCACGCACTTAGAACACTTTTGCCTTGAAAAATATTTGTACTTTTGGAAACATTATATAGTAGTACTTTTTGAAAGATATTATGCATTTTTGAAGACATAAGTACTTTTGAAATAAATTATGATTTGAAACACATAAGTATTTTTAGAAAAATATTAGACTTTGAAAGATATGAGTAATTTTTGAAAAGTATTATGCATTTTGAAAATAAAATATTTTACTTGACTAGGTTTCTTTTCCAGTCTGACACAATCCTAGGAAACCTTGTTGATTACAAGGACATTTCCCTAAGTGTCCTAGAAAAGTTCTCCAATTCAAGTAAATACTATCTCAAAAAAAATGATAGTACTTTGAAAGTATATGCTAGTACATTTTGAAAAAATGTATGACCTTTTGAAGACACAATATTTTGCTTGACTTGGTTTATTTTCCAGTCTGACACAATCCTAGGAAACCTTGTTGACTACAAGGATATTTTCCTAAGTGTCCTGGAAATTCGCCAACCCAAGTAAATATTATTTCAAAAGCAATTTTATAGGCCACAATAATAATAATATTTTGAACGAAAAAATTATTTATGTTTTCAAAAGGATTTTAAACTTGCAGTGCATGAAAACATATATTTTGAAAATTTTCAACAATTCTTTTAATTTGATCTCCCTCTAAACTTGACCCAGTCCTAGGAAGCTTGTTGACTACAAGTGATCTTCCTCTGAGTCTTAAGGTTTGAGTCAGATTAGAAAGAACTGTTTAATAAAGACATAAGTAAAAAGAAACTTTTTCTGAAGTTTTTCTTTTGACTTAGACTCCCCCTTAATTTGACACATCCTAGGAGTCCTTGAAGATCATGAAGTGGACCTTTCCTCTGTGTCTTTAGGGTTTGTCAAGATCAAAAGAAGCACTTTTGAACAATCTTCTGAGTATGATAACTTTCAAGGAGATAAATTTTTGAAAACTCAATTTGGAATAATAACACAGTTTAAAAAAAACTTTGAAATGATAATAAGTTTTCCAAAGCGATAGTAATATATTAAGGTTTTTGAATCAACTTATTGAAAGCCTTATTTTGAGATGAAAATAAGTTTTAAAGCATAAGGATTTTGAGAAATCTAAAAAACATTAGGAAGAACTCCCCCTGTATCCGACATAGACTGACTTTATCTAAGACCTTAGTGTTGACTAGGTTTGACCATGTTTGACTCAGTTGACTAAGGTTTGACTATGTTAATCATAGTTTGACTATGTTGGAATTATCCTCTGAATTAAAACACAACGTAAAAGAAATTTTAATTGAACTTAATTTTCCTGTCTCACCCAATCTAAGATTTTCAAACAGTTAACCTTAAAAGTTCTTTGTGAGCAGGTTTGAAGGTAAAAATTAATTTTGAAAAGGAATTTTCATTTATTTTGAAAAAAGTTATTTAATTTTGAAAACAGATTTGATAAAAAATAAGTTTAGAAAGCAGAAATTTTGAACACTGATTAAGTGATTTTTGAAATAGAATAAGTTTGAAAAATAGAAATTTTGAACACAGATTAGAATCTATAATTATTTGAAATTTGTGTTAGATTCGAATTTGACAAAAGATAATTTGAATTTAAATTTCAGAAATTGGCTTCCAGGTCTTGGCGAGGCACTAGGCCTTCTTTGGCTGTAGCCTTATGGGATCATCCACTTTTACTAGACAAAGCCTTTTAATGAAATTTCATTTTCAAATTAAATTAGGTCATTTTCTGGTCTAACTAGCTTGGGTCTTGGATCGGTAGCTTCGGCTGGTTTCACCAGTCTAAAGAGACCAAGTAGACTTGATCTTATTAGAGTTGGTTTCCCCAACGTACTATCATCTCACCTCCTCCCAATACTATGTTTTCAAATTTCAAGTAATTGGTTAAGTCCTTAAGCTATCTAGTCCTATGAATAGCCAAAACAAAAATTCAGATAATGTCACAGTGAGGAGAAATTTCTGGATTTTCTAAGTTTGCAAAATTATTAATCAGTTTTTCTTGTATATCAATTTTAATTTTCAAAGTCTCATTTTCTTGTCTTAATATTTTGAATTTTGACTTTGCTAATGTACATGATTTCATCAAGTTATCTAAGCATGCATCCATATCTGAATTTGACCAAGGGAGATTAATTAATCTATCAATATTCAAGGTAAAGAGTGGATTTGGATGTAAATTACAGTTACCCATTTTGGCTGGTTGGCCTGGATCTTTGTAACGTTTATCTGTGCATTCTTCTTTGTAATGCCCAAACTCCTGACACTTGAAGCATTGAATGCGACGCTTGTTCTTTCGTGCTTTTGGAGCTCGTTCCTTTGTCGCCGTCGGTGGTATCGTTTGAATCTTTCGAGTAGGACACTTAGTTTGGTAGTGCCCTCTCTCCCTGCATATGTAACAAATTATATGATTTTTAAAATTCAAATTTGTAATTTTACCTTTTGATTCCTTATTAGGAATCTCCCCCTTAATTGTTGCTGTCTCGGATCTAAATTCATCTTCTGATTCCGTGTCTGAGTCGGACTTGGGTACCGGTTGAAGCTCCTTCTTTGGTGGTTCTCTTGGAGTTTTCCCTGCAAAAGTTATACCTTCCTCGACCATTGCAGTATCAGCTTGATTATTTAATTCTAATTTAGAAAAGAATTTGAAATTGGTTACCATCTCAGTCAGTTCGTCGTCTGATTCTGCTGGTTCGATTTCGACTCTGGGTTCAGGTTCAGACTCTGACTCGGCTGTCTGTGCTTGGACCGAGAGTGCGAGATAACTTACCTGATCTTCTTCTTCATCTGAGATTTCTTGATGAAGATTGATCAATTTCTCCCAAATTTCTTTATCACAGTTGAAGGATCCAACTAGCTTGAGTTGTTCGTTAGTTAGGCCGCATTGTATGATTACAGTCGCCTTTGCATCTGCCTCGATCTTCATCAAAGTTTGTTCGTCCAATTTCTCCCAGGCGATCGACATACCATCTTCTGTAGGTACTGTAAACCCCGTTTGGAGGATCATCCATATGTCCATGTGGGCCTTCAGAAGGGACTCCATTTGACTTCTCCAAGAATTGAAGTTCTCGCCGGAGAGGAGTGGTGGACGGATGCTATTCCATTCTTGGTTGGCCATAAAATAACCTCTTGCACACAAAAGAACGAACAAAATGTACCAAGACTTGGTCTTGGATTAGTAGTGCGGGAGAAGAAGAAAAAAATTTGCCCAAAAAAAAATTACACGAATTTCGAGGCAGAATAATAATAAAATAATAAAAAATTTGAGACAAAATTTTTAGGAAATGAATATTCTGATTAATGGTGAAAATAAGAGTTAAAAGATTGCTCGAATTAATGTGGCACGAATTTTGAGAAATAATATTAAAAAAATTTTATGACAAATTTTCAAGAATTGTTCGTTTTATTAATTCTAACTTATAGTGAAAAAATGAGAATTCAAAATTAAAAAAGGCGTAAGGATTTTTTAAATACTCCTACAGATATTATTTATTTGAAATAATAGGCGGAAAAGATGTAGTGGTGTTGATTAACAAAAAAAGGAAAAAAATAAGATAAAAAATTTTGTAAATCCGAAAAACTTTCAAACTGGTGGTTGCACCAAGTTTGAACTACCCCGCTCTGATACCACTTGTTGGATCGAGAAATGCGAGAGAGGGGGGGTGAATGTCGCAATTCGTTCGGATTTAAAAAGAGCGGGTGCGCAGCAGAATAAAACAGAGCAAAACAACGCTAACACGGTCGTTTTACTTGGTTCAGAGCCTGGGTCGACTCCTACTCCAAGGCCCACGGTCGTTGACCGTTTTCTGCGGGCAATTCTATAAGTTCGTAAAAGTTTAGAAGAAAGATAATAACAAGAACAGTTTAGTAAACTTTAAATACAGCTCTTCGTTACCGACGTCCGGTGTAGATCGAAGTTTCGGAGCAGCGGGACGTCGTCAGCTCGAGTTGGAAGATTTCTGGAGCGTGTCGCGGAAGCAGAAGAGCGCAGAAGTGTCGCAGTTATTGATTGTTGAAGAAGAGGGTCGAGGGTCCCTTTTATAGGGTTGGGGGCGCCCGGGATGCTCGGGGCGCCCCCCCACGTGGCTTTCGATCCGGCGAGCCCTCTGGTCAAGGCTGATCTCTGCTTCTTCGGGATCACATTTGACTGGGGCGCCCGACCCGCGCGGGGCGCCCAGGTTGACCGGTCAAGGCTTCATCTTCTTCGCGAGGGTGAGCTGCTGCAGCTGCCAGTGGTGTGGCACAGTGGGCGCCCGCGACACGCGGGGCGCCCGAAACATCCGGGGCGCCCCCAAATGTGCTGCTGTCGGGGCGTTTACTTGCTCTGCTGACTTTGGGTTGACTCTGGGGCGCCCGAAACATCCGGGGCGCCCTGCTCAGCTACTGCCTCACTCCTTTGAGGCTCTCTGAGCTGCAGAAACACAGTCCTTCGGTCCTGCATCCAGGGTTAGTCCAAAACAGCAATTAATAAGTTAATTTTACACACCCTTGGTTGTCTTGGTTCTGACTTTGGGTCTCCAAAATGGAGCCCTAGGTCGAACCGACGCCTAATGTTCCCTCTAGGGGAACGCGTCCTCACCTACTCCTCTCAGGAGAGTTTACCTGATGCCAACCGGATCCTCCAGTTGGACTTTTGCCCGGCAGCCCTTCGCCAGGTCTTGGTTATCGCCTAGCAGCCCTTCGCCAGGACTTGGTTTTCACCTAGCAGCCCTTCGCCAGGTCTTGAGTTTCGCCCAGCAGCCCTTCGCCAGGACATGGTTTTTGCCCAGCAGCCCTTCGCCAGGTCTTGAGTTTCGCCCAGCAGCCCTTCGCCAGGACTTGGTTTTTGCCCAGCAGCCCTTCGCCAGGACTTGGTTTCCTGACAGCCCATCGTCAGGTGCCTAGCAGCCCTTCGCTAGGACTTTGTTTCCTGCACTCTCAAGCAGCATTGTTAGACAACAAATAACCCTTAACTTTGAATCCTTTGCCAATATCAAAACAAGGTTCGATCTGGTGCTTCCTGCACCAACACAACGACCTTGCGGCGGGCGTATTGCATCTCTTCCACATTGACGTGCTTGACAGAACACCTTAGCAAGTCATCAAAACTGGTGGGTGACTTCTTCACTAGAGATCGGAAGAAATCCCCTTCCGAGAGCCCCTGATTGTAGGCACTGACGAGGATTTTTGACATCGCAGTTGGCACATCCTGTGCCACTCGGTTGAACTGCTGGATGTACTCCTTGAGTGGTTCCTTCTGCTTTTTCTTGAGAGCAAATAAGTTTAATGTCATCTTCTAACAACGACGGCTGCTGGTGAAATGGTGGAGGAAGGCGGTTCTAAACTCCATTAAGGAGTTGATAGAACCCGGGGTAGCCTCTGGAACCATCGTTGGGCTGCTCCGGATAGGGTGTTCAAGAACACCCGACACTTCACACCGTCGGTGTACTGGTGCAAAAGTGTTGTGTTTTCGAACTTACAGACATGATGCTCAGGAGTTGTCTTCCCGTCGTAATCAGCAATCCCAGGCCCGCAGAACTGCTTCGGCATGAGTTCTTCTACAATCTCCGAGGAAAAAGAGGGTAGAGGGAGCCTTTAGGGTGGCCTTAGGTTCTTCCCTCTTCCCTGGCCCATCTTCCTACCTCAGCTCGCTGGAGGCAATTGAGTTGGCTTTCTCCACATCTCCTGGAGACTCCTGCTGGTGGTCTAGGACTGCTCCAGCGTGTCTCCCCGGTGGTGAGACAGATCTTTGTGGTTGGGGGTGCAAGATAGAGATTCTGGAGATCTCCTCCTGCATAGAAGTGCCTCGGCGTGAGGCGACCTGCTCGATTTGATGTCGTTCGAGCGCCCCTTTGCAACCAAGCGATCTAGTTCCTCTTTCGTCAGGATGATGGATTGTCCCGCCGGCTCTGCCATTGGTGCTCCTTCGGTTGCTTTACTGGTTTCCCACAGACGGCGCCAAACATGTTATGGAAGGAATCGACGTCGACGGCCCGCCACTATAGCTCAATTTGTTGGATCGGAGAAAACGATAGAGGGGGGGTGAATATCGTTATAAAATTTTCGAAATACTAGAGAAGATACGCAGCGGAAAATAACAGAACACACGCGAACACAAGTCGGTTTTACATGGTTCGGAGTCGCGGTCGGCTCCTACTCCAAGGACCACGGTCCTTGACCGTTTACTTTGGGCAATTCTATATTTGGGAAAACTTTTACAGATTGATAGTACAGATATAGAATTGGAAATTGAATTAGCAACACTTTTGTAATTTAAAGTTTTATCGACGCCCGAGGTGGATCAAATTTTGGAGTAGAGGGTCGTCGGCGGCGCTGGAATCTCGAAGTCGAACTTTGTCGGAGCGCAGTGCTTGAACGAAAGCGTCTGGAGCGTAGAGAGCAATGAATCTTGAAGTCTTGGGGGTGCACCCCCTTTTATAGTACCCATGGGGTGCCTGTGTCGATGGGGGCGCCTAACACGTGGCCTTCCCTGCGCGATCTCTTATCCGCAGGCTCGGTCAACGCTTATCCATCTCCACTTGGGCGCCTGAGCTGATGGGGACGCTCGTGACCTCACGGGCGCCTGAGCTAACTTAGTCCACAGGCTTCGTGGCAGCTTGCTTCGATGTTCTGGTTTTTGCCTTTGCACTGGGGCGTCCATATCCATACGGGGGCCTAGCCCCAGTTAGGCGCCCATATCCATACATACTCCTTTGTTTCCTGCAACCAAGGTTAGTTCCAAAATAAGAAAGCAAAGTATGTTAGTCATTATTTACATCCTCAGCTGTCTTGGTTCTGACTTCGGGTCTCCCAAATGGAACCCTAGGTCGAACCGACGTCTACTATTCCCTCGATGGGGAACGCGTCCTCACCTACTCCTCTCAAGAGAGTTTACCTTTTGCCAACCGGCTACTCCGATTGGACTTTTGCCCAATCCACCTGATCAGGTCTTCGTGCCCAACTTCCAGTCAGGTCTTCGGTGCCCAGCCCGTTGCCAGGACTTCTTGCCCAGTCCTCGACCAGGACTTCTTTGCCCAACTTCTGGTCAGGTCTTCTTGCCCAGTCCTCGACCAGGACTTCTTTGCCCAATCCTTTGCCTGGACTTCTTGCCCAGTCCTCGACCAGGACTTCTTTGCCCAACCCTTTGCCAGGACTTCTTGCCCAGTCCTCGACCAGGACTTCTTTGCCTAGTGTACCTAGGACTTTTCTTGCACACTCAGTAAACTTGTTAGATCATAACACCAACTTAACTTCTGAACCCTTTGTCATTATCAAAACTCAGGTTTGACTTAGGTGCTGCCTGCACCAACAATCTCCCCCTTTTTGATTAATGGCAACACGGTTCAAAAAGTTAACTTAAGGAAACAAGCAACATAAAAGATATTTAGTTTCCTCCCCCTGAAAAAATTCTCCCCCTGAGTTTTTCAAAAATAAGTGGGGGTTTTTGAAAACACTTCTAAGTCCTTGACTATTCTTAGAGAAATTAAAAAAATATTTTCCAAAAGATTTTTCAAGTTAGATACTTAGAAAAATTTTCAAAAGATTTTCAAGTTTAAACATTTAGAAAATTTTCCTAAAGATTTTTAAAGTTAGATACCTAGAAAAATTTTCAAAAGATTTTCAAGTTTAAACACTTAGAAAATTTTCCAAAAGATTTTTAAAGTTAGATACTTAGAAAATTTTTCAAAAGATTTTCAAGTTTAAACACTTAGAAAATTTTCCATTTAAGTTTAAACACTTAGAAAATTTCCCAAAACAATTTTAAGTTTAAACACTTAAAAAATTTTCCAAAACAATTTTAAGTTTAAACACTTAGAAAATTTTCCAAAAGATTTTTAAAGTTAGATACCTAGAAAATTTTTTAAAAGATTTTCAAGTTTAAACACTTAGAAAATTTTCCAAAAGATTTTTAAAGTTAGATACTTAGAAAATTTTTCAAAAGATTTTCTAGTTTAAACACTTAGAAAATTTTCCATTTAAGTTTAAACACTTAGAAAATTTTCCACAATAATTTTAAGTTTAAACACTTAGAAAATTTTCCACAACAAATTTAAGTTTAAACACTTAGAAAATTTTCCAAAATAATTTTAAGTTTAAACACTTAGAATATTTTTATTTTTGAAATGCTTTAGATTTGCAAACAAATATGTGTAAGTATTTTCGTTACTTTACTTTTTGAAAAAGGAGATAAAAGTTTTGAAAAAATTAAAATTTGAAAAAAAAAAAAAACTTCTTTTCTCTCTCCTTTCCTTTCTCTCCCCCTTTGCCATATATAAAAAAAATTATTATAGTAAAAAAAAGTAAAGAATGTAACGTTCTGTATTGAACCAATTCTAAAAATTTTACGCATAAGCTGAACCAAACCAATTTAAATCTTTTCTTTCGAGTCCTGTCTAACCCAGTTAGCTATTTACTAACTATCATAAACAGTAGCTTTCTCTAGGGTTAATAAGTTAAGTGATCTGATTAAGTTAGATTTTCTAAGCTTGACACTTAACCTGATTACTGTTCAGTTGGTATTTATTGCCCCAATTACTGCACATGCACTGACTTAAAGCATCTTGAATCAAGGCATATACCTAAGCATCTCAACCCAGTCTAGGTAATCAATCAAAAGTACCCTAAGGTGCTTGTGAAATGCTAGCTTCTAGATCTATAGGTGCATGCAGTTCTAGGGTTAGGGCATAAGCTAAGTCCATTTACGAAAAAGCCCTAATTTGAAGGGGGTAAGTTTTCTTTAAAAAAACTAAGTCGGATAATCATTTTAAATTTCAAGACAAAAATGATTTTTTAAAACATATTAAATAACAGAAAAAATTTAAAAAAAAACATGTAGAGCACTCCTATTCTACTAAGCATAACCATAACTGTCTTCTTAGTGAGCTAAACTCAGACCCAGGTAAGGGGTTGGTAAAGATATCAGTTAAGTTTGACTTTGAGTCCATATGTTTAAGGACTATTTCACCCCTGGCTACATGGTCCCTTACAAAGTGATGTTTAACTTCTATACGCTTTGTTCTTGAGTGTTGAATTGGGTTTTAGTTAGATTGATTGAACTTATGTTATCAATATAGACTTGGGTTTGGGTGTAATCAAGCTGGAAGTCCTTAAGAGTGTGCATCATCCATAAGAGTTATGCTACACACTCTCCTAAAGCAACATATTCTGTTTTGGTTGTAGATAGAGCTACGCAGTGTTGCTTTCTACTGCACCAGCTGACCAGACTATTTCCCAAAAGTTGGCAGCTTCCACTTGTGTTTTATCTATCTAATTTGCATCCAGCATAGTCAGAATCGGAGTATCCTGATAAGTCAAAGATTGATGTCCTAGGATACCAAATCCCTACATTTAGGGTGCCCTTAATATATCTAAGTACTCTTTTAAGGTCTGCTAAGTGTGATTCCTTATCACAGGTTTGGTATCTAGCACATATTCCTACAGAGAATAGGATATCAGGTCTGCTAGCTGTAAGGTAAAATAGAGTTCCAATCATACTTCGGTATAGCTTAAGATCTACAGGTTTACCTTCAGGGTCACTATCAATTTTGATATTTGTGGTCATAGGGATACTTATACTTTTGGAGTTATCCATTTTAAATTTCTTTATTAACTCTTTAGCATATTTTGATTGGTGAACATAGTTACCATCCCTGGTTTGCTTAATTTGTAGTCCTAAGAAGAAATTGAGCTCACCAACTAAGCTCATTTCAAATTTATTTTCCGTTATTTTTACAAATTCTTTTAAAAAGTTTGAGTTGGTGGATCCAAAAATTATGTCGTCAACATAGATTTGGGCAATGAAAATGTCTTTTTCTAAGGTTTTAACAAAAAGGGTGGAATCAATTTGTCCTTGGTTAAATTCCTTAGAAATAAGGTAAGTTGATAGACGTTCATATCATGCCCTAGGTGCTTGTTTTAATCCATAAAGTGCCTTATTAAGTTTGAAAATGTAGTCAGGTTTTTCTAGGTCCTCAAAACTTGGGGGTTGTCCTACATAGACTTCTTCTTTGATGAACCCATTTAGAAAGGCTGATTTAACGTCCATTTGGTAGAGTTTGAATCCTCTATGGGCTGCAAATGCTAACAACATTCTAATAGACTCAAGTCTGGCTACTGAGGCGTAGGTTTCGTCATAGTCTAATCCCTGAACCCTTTAGCTACTAAGTGGGCTTTATTTCTAACTATTTCTCCTTGGTCATTTAGTTTATTCCTAAACACCCACTTAGTATCTATAATGGATTTGCCCTCAAGTTTAGGTACTAGTTCCCAGACTTCGTTTCTCTCAAATTGGGCTAACTCCTCTTGCATAGCTATGATCCAATCAGGATCAGGTAAGGCTTCCTCTATAGTCTTAGGTTCAATTTTCGAAATTAGTGTGATCTGACTAAGATTTCTATAGGAAGACCTAGTTCTAACTCTTAAGGTTGGATCACCCATAATTTGATCAAAAGGGTGACTGAGTCTGGGTTTCTTGGTTCTTCTAGAACTTGATTCAGCCTCAAGTCTGGCTGGACAGTTTGATTCAGTATTTTGTTCAACTATTTGGGTTGGTTCAATTATTAGTTCAGTTGATGCAGTAGTTGGTTCAAGAGTTAGTTCATTTAGAGGTTCAACTAGTGGTTCAACTGATGGTACAAATGTATGCTCATTTTCCTCTTGATCAATATTTGATGGGTTCAGATTTTGATTAATAGATTTTGAATTAGTTTCCTCATCAAAGATTAAATTCGTTGTTTCTTCAATTTTATTAGTTTGTTTATTGTAAACCCTATAAGCCCTACTTGTTGTTGAATATCCTAAGAATACTCCTGGAGTTGACTTAGACTGAAATTTACCTAGGTAGTCCTTGGTGTTTAGGATATGTATTTTGCATCCGAAGACCCTTAGGTAATGTATGTTTGGCAGTCTATGGTAATATAGCTCATAGGAAGTTTTATTATGTCTTTTGTTAATTAGGACCCTATTTTGGATATAGCAAGCCGTACTTATTGCTTCTGCCCAAAATTGGTTAGCTAGGTTGAATTCATTGAGCATGGTCCTAGCGGCTTCCTGTAGGGTTCTATTCTTTCTTTCTACTATCCCATTTGGCTGGGGGGTTCTAGGACAAGAAAATTCGTGAATATATCCATTTATTCTACAGAATTCCTCAAACCTTTGATTCTCAAACTCTTCCCCGTGATCACTCCTAAGTCTTTTGATTTTGGTATCATTTTGATTTTCATTTATCTTACATAAGTCAATAAACAGGTTTAGGGTTTCATCCTTAGTTTTTAGGAACCTAACCCAGGTAAACCTAGAGTAGTCATCGATAACGACTAAGCAGTACTGGTTTCCGCTTAGTGACTTGGCTCCATGTGAATCAAATAGGTCAAGGTCCAGGAGCTCAAGTGTGGTTAGAGTTAGGTCTGATTGGATTTGCTTGTGATTAGACGTGGATTGTTTACCTTGATTACATGAGTTACATATCGTGTTATCATAGTTCTTAATTTTTGGTACTCCTTTAATTAAACCAAGTTGGGTGATTTTTGAAATTAGTCTAACATTAGTGTGACCTAATCTCCTATGCCAGAGGTTGGATTCTTCTAATTGAGTTAAGAGACATTTAGGTACTAAGGGTAGATTGATAGTATAAACATTATGTTTCCAAGTACCCTTAAGCAAGACTTCTGAGTCTTGAAGGTTTTAAATCCAGGCAGTCAGAGCTGGTAAATGTAACTACATAGCCAGTATCACATAATTGACTTATACTAAGTAAATTAAATTTGAAATTCTCAACCAAGAGTACTTTTTTAATCACAAAATCGAATTTGAGTTCAATGTTACCTGACCCAATGACTTTGAGTGTAGCATTATTACCAAATGTTACTGAGCCTAGGTTCTTGAACTTGAGTTTGGTGAATTTCAAGTTGTCTTCAGTCATGTGTCTGGAGCATCCGCTATCCAACATCCATTGGTCCAAATCTTTATGTTCCTACATATAAAGTATTTATTGATTTGGATCCAATTAGAATTAAGGATAGCTTAAATTGATTTTCACAACCTAATCTCTCTCACCCGATCTAGTGTTATCAATCACGTTGACCTTATGGGTTTTGTGAGACGGGTTTTAATGAAGATTTTAATTTGAAATCATGATTGGTTTTAAAAGGTTGAATTAATTTTGAAAAAAATTAATTAAGTTTTAAGTTTATTTTAGAAAGTGGTTGAATCTAAGATTAATTGAAATTTGTGTTAGATTCAAATCTGACTATAGTAAAGTGAATTTGATTTTCAATAATTGGCTTCCAGGTCTTGGCGAGGCACTAGGCCTTCTTTGGTCGTAGCCTTATTGGATCATCAACCCTTTCCTTTACAAGGTCTTTTATTGAAAATTCATCTTCAAGTTACTCCTTGAAAGATTTTGGTCTAACTAGTTTGGATCTTGGATCGATAGAATCGGCTAGTTTCACCAAAATGGCTTCCCTAATGTACTATCATCTCACCTCCGCCCAATACTATGTTGTTCAAATTTCAATTAAGTCATTTGTCCTTAGTCTAACCAGTCTTAGGTCTAAGCATAATAAATTGCAGGAATAAATAAACAAGCAAGCATGCAATAAAATTAAAGAATTAAAAAAATTTATCTAATTACAAAAATTATTTTTAAATTGGCTCCCCCTGGACTAAAGCCTCGAGAATGATTAGGCAAGATGTGAATCTTGTCATTGGGGATCCAATACTGGTTTGGTCCAGCTTGGTTGTTCAAGCAAAGTTGGGGACCCATGCTTGAACTTTGGCTCTAGGTTGGTTCAATACAGCATAATACGATCGTTGTCTCGACTTGGTTCGATACCCTAACCCAGATCGATTAAGAACAGACTTCTATTTTCCAAGGATCATGTCAAGACCCTTGGAACCCGAAGTAAATCGTTCTAAAGCCACTCTGAGCTCATTGACTTGAGTTTTCAATGAGGAGTTCTCTTTCTCAAGCTCTTCAACTTGAGTAGAGTTTCCTTCTTGAACCTTCTCGGTCAAGGATCTCGTGTCGGCTTCCTCTTTCAGGAGTTTTACTTCCTATCGGTGGGATTTGACCCGGATTTTGGCTTTCGCCAAGTTACGAGATAAATAAGCAATTAATTTTGATAATTCAGTTTCGGAATAACCTCTTACCGTTATTTGGCCGTTTTCCAAGATTGTGAGCCTTCCGTCATCTAGCTCCGATTCCGATTCGGTGTCGATGTCTTCCAAAGCGGTTAAAGCGAGAAGATTTCATTGTGGGGCCTCTTCTTCTTCTTCGGAGGAAGATTCATCCTACGTGGCTTGAAGAGCCTTCTTCCTTCGAGTCTTCTTGGCTTCCTTCAGATTGGGGCATTCTGACTTGTAATGACCCTTCTTGTTGCATTCATAGCAGGTGACATTTGTTTTGCCTTTTGAAGTTGAAGGTTCAGCTGGATCTTCCTTTCGTCGGCTGGCTTTCTTTCTGTTGGTTTGATGCTTCAGCTCCTTATAGTAGTCCCGAGCTAGCCGCACCAACATGGGTCGATCCCCTTCACTATCTTCTGAGTCTATTTCTGAGTCAGACTCTGGTGCAGGTTGAGGCTTCTTCTTGGCGACCTTTCATTGGGGTTTACCTGGAAGAAAAGCAATACTTTTCTCGGCCATAGTGCAGTTAGTCTTTTCATGTAATTCAAATTCTGAAAAAAGTTCATCTAATTTAATTTTTGAAAGGTCCCTGGAAACCTTGTAAGCATCTACCATAGATGCCCACAGTGTGATCCTAGGGAATGCGTTTAGGGTATACCTGATTAGGTCACGGTTCTCTACCTTATGTGCAGCCCGTTCATCAGCTCCTAGATTCTGGCGTGGAGCTGTGTTGCTGATTCGCCTTCGTTCATTTTTATTGTGTAGAGTATGTTCAGCAACAGATCCCTTTTGCTGATTCTGGTGTCGGAGGTACCTTCGTGCAGCTCAATCAGCTTGTTCCATAGTTCTTTGGCGCTATTGAAAGGTCCCACCCGGTTCAGCTCTTCCTTGGTTAATCCGCACTACAATGTCTGGGTTGCCTTTGCATCAGCCTCGATCTTTTTCTTCAACGAGGCGTCCCATTCAGAGTAGTGTTGTGCCACTCCTTCTGCATTCTTGGGAATCTCAAGGCCAGATTGGATTATTATCCACATGTCCACCTGAGTTTTCAGGTGGACTTCAATCCTGCTTTTCTAGTAGGAGAAATCTTCTCCACTGTAAAGCGGTGGTCTGGCAGTGCTAAATCCTTCTTGCATGACCATTATATTTTCTGAAAATTTACAAAAACATAGAAAACTTGTTCCAAGACTTGGTCTTGGATTAGTAGTGCGGAAGAAAATTAATAGAAATGGAAACAATCGAGTAGTGTTGCACTAACCTCGATTAACGAGAAAAGCAACAAAAAAATTTAAAATAATTTCGTAAAATCCGAAAAAACTCTCAAATTGGTGGTTGCACCAGATTTGAGCCACCCGCTCTGATACCACTTGTTGGATCGGAGAAAACGATAGAGGGGGGGGTGAATATCGTTATAAAATTTTCAGAATACTAGAGAAGATACGCAGTGGAAAATAACAGAACACACGCGAACACAAGTTAATTTTACTTGGTTTGGAGTTGCGGTCGGCTCCTACTCCAAGGCCCACGGTCCTTGACCATTTAGTTTGGGTAATTCTATAGTCGTAAAAAGGTTTTACAAATTAAGTACAAAAATAGAACTGAAAATGAACTTTACAACACTTTTCGTTACTGACGCCCGAGGTGGATCGAATTTTGGAGCAGAGGGTTGTCGTCGGCGTTGAAATCTCAAAGTCGAACTTTGTCGGAGCGCAGTGCTTGAACGAAAGTGTCTGGAGCGTAGAGAGCAATGAATCTTGAAGCCTTGGGGGTGAACCCCCTTTTATAGCACCCATGGGGGCGCCTGTGTCGATGGGGGTGCCTAACACGTGGCCTTCCCCTGAGCGATCTCTTATCTGTAGGCTCGGTTAGCGCTTATCCATCTCCACTTGGGCGCCTGAGCTGATGGGGGCGCCCGTGATCTCACGGGCGCCTGAGCTGACTCAATCCACAGGCTTCGTGGCAGCTTGCTTCGATATTCTGGTTTTTGCCTTTGCACTGGGGCGCCCGTATCCATACGGGCGCCTAGCCCCAGTTAGGCACTCAACTCCATTGGGGCGCCCGAGCTACAGAAACACACTCCTTTGTTTCCTACAACCAAGGTTAGTTCCAAAACAAGAAAGTAAAGTATGTTAGTCATTATTTACAATCTCAGCTGTCTTGGTTCTGACTTCGGGTCTCCCAAATGGAACCCTAGGTCGAATCGATGCCTACTGTTCCCTCGACGGGGAACACGTCCTCACCTACTTCTCTCAGGAGAGTTTACCTTTTGGCAACTGGCTCCTCCGGTTAGACTTTTGCCCAATCCACCTGACCAGATCTTCGTGCCCAACTTCCGGTCAGGTCTTCGGTGCCCAGCCCGTTGCCAGGACTTCTTGCCCAGTCCTCGACCAGGACTTATTTGCCCAACTTCCGGTCAGGTCTTCTTGCCCAGTCCTCAACCAGGACTTCTTTGCCCAGCCCTTTGCCCGGACTTCTTACCCAGTCCTCGACCAGGACTTCTTTGCCCAGCCCTTTTCCAGGACTTCTTGCCCAGTCCTCGACCAGGACTTCTTTGTTTAGTGTACCTAGGACTTTTCTTGCACACTCAATAAGCTTGTTAGATCATAACACCACCTTAACTTCTGAACCCTTTGCCATTATCAAAACCCAGGTTTGACTTAGGTGCTGCCTACACCAACACAATCCACCGGGATGCCGACGAGAGAGGAAAAGCTCGCTCACGCGGATGCTGACGCTAGGTGAAGAAATTCTATCCTGCAAGGTTAACACGAGCGTTAATGGAAACACGCCGGAGTTGTTAGGATGTATACTAAAAGTTTTTCCTTTTCTGTATGGTCATCCACATTTTTAATGAGAATCACAATAATACTGATGCGTATTTATATTAGTATATGCATAAAAGTCCTTTACTTTGCATTGTAGATAACATAGTGTGTGGTGACACACGGAAAATCATGTTATCAGTCCCTTGCCTAGTATAAGCAGAGGCTCACAGCCGAGATGGAATTGGACAATCCATCGGGATGGTTATAGTATAATTAGGTGTGGTTTATCTTGACTATAGAATTACACTAGTGTGCTTTGTGTGCATTGAGCAGAACCAAAACCAGAGGTCATCCAATTTGTACTGACTTGATAATTGGATTAGACCTCAGATTTATTATAGAGTACAATCCCTAAATCCCGATATAATAATGGGCACATATAGTTAATAATTATTTCTTTGATTTACCAATGGGTGAGATTTATTCTGTTATATCGATAGGCCTGGTAAGTTGGGAAATAATATTAATTATATGGTGTGACGTTGATTATTGACGGAATCCGTGTCCTGGTGAGTTGGGATGATGATGCCCCCTTGATGAGCTCATAAGGTTTATCATGTTAAACTCTGCAGGTGGATTTGATCCGACATGATGATAAGGTTGAGTGGTACTAGTCAAGGAGCCAGAAGTCTATTAATTAAAAATGTCAATAATTTAAATTAATCGATTGACATTCGATATCTTAAACACGGGGGGGATGGATGTACTCATAATAGGTGGATCCCATATGTAAATATGGGGGTTGGTGAGGTAATTCAATGATGATCCTTTAGTGGAATGGATCTTTATTAATGGATCGGGTTTGGATCTATTAGTAGGCCAAGATCCAACTCCTCCTCATGGTCCCTATCGTAGCCCTATAAATATCCCATAGTGGCATGGAACCAAGGATCCAATGGAACATAAGAAAACCCTAAGTTTTTCCTCTTCTCTCTCTCCCTCCCTCTCACGGATTGTGTGGGGCGCCTCCGTTTTGGAGAAATTAATCAAGAAACTTGATTAAATTCTCTCCTCCTTGGTGATCAAGTTGCGCAAGCAACTTGATTAAATTCTCTCCTCCTTGATTAATTCTTCACGTAGCCTTGGTGGAGATGAAGGCTGCACTCCAGCCTTCGGTGGAGAAGCCTTGGTGGAGTTGGAAGGTTGCACACACGGCCTTCACGCAACTTTAGTGGAGATGGAAGGTTGCACACAGCAGCCTTCACCAGCCTTCGGTGGAGAAGGACAGCAGCCTTCCATCAGTCTTCGGTGGAGAAGGAAGGTTGTTCACGCAGCCTTTGGTGGGGAATTGCTCAAGCAATTTCTGCTCAGGTGCACTGTGCGAGCAGGTTAATTGCTCATGCAATTTTTGCTCAGGAGCACTGTGCGAGCAGATTAATTGCTCACACAATTTCTGCTCCAAAGAAGACAAGGTGCCGACGGTGGAGGAATGTATTAGTAGGGTTTGTGTTCAGATTATCTTCTTCCTTAGAGTGGTCGGCGGCATCCCTTTGATTAGGGATTGGTTGGCGCAAGGAGAAGGGATCGACTTGGTGACCACGGTTCTTGGTAGATCGTCGCTCACACGACGTCCAAGAGGGGAGGGTCATACGGTAGAAGATCGTAAGGTAATGGAAGGTATATGCTCTTCCTTGGCTCCTTTGATTTTCTCTATCATTTTATGTGGCTTATTTGTTTAATTATTTGTTAATTAACGATAGATAATTAATTAATGGACCCCGATTATAAACACAAAAATCGGCGATCCACTCGTCGCCTTTTTCACGGTCGTTTGGTTAGGAGAATTACAAGGTTCGATCATTGTGATTGACCAAGTTGTAATTCGTACCGAACGTACGATACGATGACGGGATAGTCGTTGGGAGATGGGTCTCCATTCGGATTAAATTTTTAATCTGTAGACATGGAGAGGTCTCTCAAGGACGACCAAGTATTCACTAGGGAAACCCGCCGAGCCGGTTCCATCAGGAGGTTGTCCGGCGGATCCCACTCCGACGCTCAAGTCAGTGCCTCAGTATAGGAGATGGAAAAAAGCAAGGAGAATGTGTAAGTTAGAGAGTGTGTAACCCCTTTACTGGAGGGGTTGGAGTACCTTTTATACCAGAGGCGGCAGTCCCACATGTCTCCACGATCTTCGCCACGTCCCCCTCATTGTCGGTTACGGGATAACCCTTGCAACGGTCCACACAACCATTAAATCTAGACCATTATTATGATGAAGACGTTAATGACCGTGTATTATGGGTCATGTTAATCCCGTAATTATTGGTGATTATTATCCATAGATCCGAAGAGAGGGAGACCGTTACTTGAGGCCGAGTTCTGTTGAGGCAATCTGTGGTCCGGAGTGACCATGAGTTTTGATGTTTGGGCAAAGAGTTTAAGTTAGGATTACCCTTGTGTATTTGATATGTGTATGTGAGTGTGCAGGTTGTGCAGGTTACACATATTGACTTAGCTGGACGGCTTCGGTACGGTGAAGGATGGCAAGGAGATACGCTGGAGGCTTGTGTGCGCACTTGAGGGACCATGGATAGCAGGGACGATGAGCCAAGGGGCACAGACTTCGAGGCATGCGTGAAGGATGGCATGGAGGCAAGCTGGAGGCTTGCATGCATCCGAGGGACGGGAGCCGAAGATGAAGAGGGCGCGAAGGCAATAGTCGAGGCTGCTGATGAGGAGTCAGTTGCGTCGTAAGGGTACGAGTGATGTGTGATTGTACTCGAAAAATCCTAGGATTCGAGTGTTGAGAGAAGTATACTCGGGAAGGGAAACCTTAGGTGTGTGAGTGGACCAGTCGACTGCCCTGGGAGCAATCGACTGATAAAACTCACAGAAAGTTTTCGACGGTAAAGTCAAAAACTAGTCGTTACAGCGAGCCGTTGGACTGTTGTTTGGCTGACACCAGTCAACTGCCCTGGGAGCAGTCGACTGGTGGTGAGGGTTTCAGCTTGAGTTCTATTTAAGAGGACTTCGTGTTGGCTGAAAGGTTTGAAGAATTTGGCTTTGGGTAAGAGCCAAATAGTAGTCTAAGTGCTCGGATATTGTCGAGGTGTTGTGGCGAGGTTTCTCCACCCACAAAGAGCGACAAAGGCTAGCCGGAGGTTATCCGGGGAGTGATCCACCGAAGGATTCTTGGATTAGTCACCTTTAGGGGTGGATACCAAGTAAACTCTTCTTGTTAGCATTGCTTTCTTGTTATTTATTGTTTTGCTTGTATTTCCGCTTGTGCAACTAACAACGTAGGAAGAAAAAAGCCGAAAATTGCTATTCACCCCCTCTAGCAATCATCATCGATCTAACAAGTGGTATCAGAGCGAAGGACCGCTCTTATTGGACTAATCGCCGAGGGAGCAAAGAAAGCTAGAGGAGAAAACAATGGAAGATAAGTTGGGTGACGACATCTACACTCCACCCCCCTACGACCATAAAGATTTCGGATATTGGAAGACAAGGATAGCAACATGGTTCGGAATGGAGTGAGACCTTATGATTGCTCTTGAAGAATCGTTCGAAATTCCAAAGGATAAGCACGGGAAGAAGCTTAGGCCTAGATATTGGAATCAAGAGCCACAAGATCAATCAAAGGCAAATAAGAAGGTAATTGATGTATTAATCAATATTTTGCCTAACAATATCTTGAGTGGTGTAGAGGCATATGAAAATGCACATGAATTGTGGAACAAGGTGAAAGATTTTCATAAAAATGCTATCCAAGCTAAACTAATAGAAGAATCCAATGAAGTAAGCTCCATGATTCAAGAAGAGGAGAGAATTAAATTATCTACACCTTCGAGTGAGGAAGAGATAGAAGAGGTCACCATCTCATCAAGAGAAGGAGAGGAGGTGTCAAATTCAAAAATTGAGGGGAGGAGAGACCCTCATCCATGCAAAAGCAAGAAGAAGCTCCAACCTCCACCAAAGCAAAGAAAAATGACCATATCATATGCTTTGGATGCAATGAAAAGGGACACTACAAGGACAAGTGCCCAAATGGTAAAAAAAAAAAGGAGATAAAACCTACACTCATTTCAATTCCTTTTAAATCTAACATGAGTTGTAGGAATGGAGAAGCCTAAGAGAAGAAAAAGAGAATTAGATGCTTCACGTGTGGTGATCTAGGACACTACCACACGAAGTACCCAAAGAGTGGAGAGCTCAAGAAAATGGAGCACTTGAGAAGATGGGAGAAAGAGGAAAAAAAGAAGAGAAGCTCACAACAAGGAGGAACTACAAGAGTAAGGGAGGTAATTCCTAACCTTAAATTACAATGCAATTTAAATTTAAGGTCCTCCATGCATGCTAGAATCAATGACAATTGTTTGTTTGTGCATAATCATGGTTTTAAATATAATGATAGGAATAGGGTTAACAAGGTAGATCAAAACTTTAAGAAAACCATGCATCATGAAAAATCCAAGATCTTAGGACCTAAGGATCAAGGCATTAACCCCAAGAAGGGGAGACATATGCCTAGAAAGGTGGGTAGGTCTAGAAATGTCCAAAGTGGGCATATGGACTGTAGGTTTAGAAGTCTAGAAAGGGAAAATCAAGCCTTGAGGGCAAGACTTGATACATTGGAAAAGACCCTAGAGAGATTCATTGTTGGATCTAAGGGTATGATGTTCGGTGGTTTAAACCGCACCAATGATAGATCGGGGTTGGGATACCGGTCTAAGAACTCCCATGCCATGGGAAAGAAATATGCTAGGGTAGCATATGATTATGGCAAGAAGGGGGAGTCCAAAAATGGCAAGGGGGTGTCATTTAAAGGAAAAAAGAAAGGACTTAATCAAGGACAAGATGTCTAAGGTTAAGAGGGTTAAATTTGTAGTCCAAGAGTCACCGGAGGTACACCGGTGTGGTCTAGTGGTTGTTGAGTCACCTAGGGAGGTGGCTAGGGCTAAGGCTCAAGGGGGAGCTCTAGGAGTCTTTGGGATATATGGTGAATGGATCTAAGGAGAGTTGTTCCTAGAGGTCTAGATGGACCATGGGATGTGCCAAAAGAATTGGAGACGGACTTGAGTCTCAATTCTTAGGTTTTGGCACATGGATTATGTGGTTTCATGCATGAAAATATGACATTGGGGTCATATAGCATGAAGGTTGGGTTTTGATGTATAAATGTCATGTAAATCAATACTAGGGATGCATTTTGGGTTGGCATGGGCAGAGACATCAAGGGGAAACCAAAATTAGGACTTTTGGTCAAGGTTTGAGTGAACCTTTTTGTTAGTTTTGAGTTTTATGGCAAACTTGGGAATGGTGATGGATACATTTTGGAATGTATTTTTCCCAAATAGATATGGGTACCACAAACCTCTCTACAAAATTTGAGAATTTTTGGAGATTTATAGAATTTTTGGCGTATTTTTGAACTTCGTCAGAAAAGGCTGAAATTCTGTGTTTCAGAGTATCAGTCGACTGCCATTTGGGGCAGTCGACTGGTAAAGGCTGAATTAAGTTTCAGCAGCTGGGTATGTGTCCAAATAATGCAAAACAAGTGTATGGGGGGCTAGTACACATTATTTATGGTCATTAGGGATTAAAAGAACCAATGATTGGGATATTGTTGGGCTCTTTGTGATGTTAGACAAAGGGGGAGAAGTGTTGGGTTTAATTTGGGAAACCAAACACACCTTTGCTAGAAATCCTAAGTCTAAGGGGAGACTAGGTGAAGGGGAGCATGGTTGCTCCATTTTTGGCGTAAGGGGAACCTTGGAGAGGTTCTTAAAAAGCCTTTGTAAGTCCAATGTAGGGGGAGCTTTGGAGAATCTTTAAAAAGCCCATTTTGGTGAAAATTCCTAACTTGGAGGGTTAGGTGTGGGATGCCTTGGGATAGGATCCATACATGTTTGTATTTGCATATGCATTAGCAGTGTAAGTCCAAGATGGAGTCTTGGCAACGTAAGTCCAGTTGTTTGTTTAGCATTGTATTGCTACTTCTTACTATTTGTTTTCCCTAACTTAAACGTATTGCCAAACATCAAAAAGAGAGAGATTGTTGAGGCAATATGTAGTCTGGAGTGTCCATGAGTTTTGATGTTTGGGCAAAGGGTTTAAGTTAGGATTACCCTTGTGGATTTGATATGTGTATGTGAGTGTGCAGGTTGTGCAGGTTACACATATTGACTTGGCTGGACGGCTTCTGTACAGTGAAGGGTGGCATGGAGACAAGCTGGAGGCTTGTGTGCGCACCTGAGGGACCATGGATAGCAGGGACGATGAGCCGAGGGGCGCGGGCTTCGAGGCATGCATGAAGGATGACATGGAGGCAAGCTGGAGGCTTGCGTGCATCCGTGGGACGGGAGCCGAAGATGAAGAGGACGCGAAGGCAATAGTCGAGGTTGCTGATGAGGAGTCAGTTGAGTCGTGAGGGTACGAGTGCTGTGTGATTGTACTCGGGAAATCCTAGGGTTCGAGTGCTGAGAGAAGTGTACTCGGGAAGGGAAACCTTAGGTGTGTGAGTGGACCAGTCGTCTGTCCTGGGAGCAATCGACTGATAAAACTCATAGAAAGTTTTCGACTGGGGACCAGTCGACTGCCCTGGGAGCAGTCGGCTGGTAAAGTAAAAAACTAGTCGTTACAGCGAGCTGTTGGACTGCTGTTTGGCTCGCACCAATCGACTGCCTTGGGAGCAGTCGACTGGTGACGAGGGTTTCAGCATGAGTTCTATTTAAGAGGACTTCGTGTTGGCTGAATGGTTTGATGAATTTGACTTTGGATAAGAGCCAAATAGTAGTCTAAGTGCTCGGATATTGTCGAGGTATTGCGGCGAGGTTTCTCCACCCACAAGGAGCGACAAGGGCTAGCCGGAGGTTATCCAGATAGAGATTCATCGGGATTCTTGGATTAGTCACCTTTAGGGGTGGATACCAAGTAAACTCTTCTTGTTAGCATTGCTTTCTTGTTGTTTATTGTTTTGTTTGTATTTCCACTTGCACAACTAACAACGTAGGAAGAAGAAAGCCGAAAATTGCTATTCACCCCTGATAACCATCAATTTGTGAAAAGGAGCTTCTTGCCATTGTTTTTGTTTTGGACCGTTTCAGATCTTATTTATTGTGCTCACATGTTATTATTTTTTCTGATCATGCAGCTCTAAAATACCTGTTGAAAAAGCCTGATGCAAAACCTAGACTGATCAGATGGATGCTCCTACTCCAAGAATTTGTCCTGGAGATCAGAGACAGAAGTGGAAAAGAGAATCTAGTTGCAGATCATTTGAGCAGACTTGAAGGAGATGGATCTCCTACCACTATTGACGATGATTTCAGAGATGAACACCTGATTGCAGTACATGGTGAGACACCGTGGTATGCAGACCTAGTTAATTTTCTAGTTGCTCATGTTTTCCCTACACACTTTTCTAAGGCTCAAAAAGATAAACTTAAAAGTGATGCAAAGTTCTATGTGTGGGATAACCCTTATTTATGAAAGTTTTGTAATGATCAAATAATTAGGAGATGCGTACTAGATCATGAGTTTTCTTCTGTCCTTGCATTTTGTCATTCATCAGCTTGTGGGGGGCATTTTGGACCCCAAAGAACCGCTAGAAAGGTGTTAGAGTGTGGATTGTACTGGCCCACCCTATTTCATGATTCATATGTATTTTATAAAAATTATGATAGTTGTCAGCGAACTGGGAACATAGGAGCGAGACATGAGATGCCCCAACATGCTATACTTTACTGTGAAATTTTTGATGTTTGGGGAATAGATTTTATGGGACCTTTTCCTGCATCTTATGGTTATTTGTACATTTTACTTGCTGTGGATTATGTTTCTAAATGGGTGGAGGTCATTCCCTCCAAGACAGATGACTCTTCTGTTGTTTGTAGTTTTGTTAGGTCACACATTTTCTGTAGGTTTGGAATTCCAAGAGCCATAATTAGTGACCAAGGATCTCATTTTTGCAACAAACACATGAAGGCACTGCTGAGTAAATATGGGATTGTACATAAAGTTTCTACATCCTACCATCCCCAAACAAATGGACAGGCTGAAATCTCTAACAGAGAAATTAAATCCATTTTGGAAAAGACTGTTGAGCCCACTAGAAAAGATTGGAGCAAAAGGTTAGATGATGCACTTTGGGCCTATAGAACTGCATTCAAGACTCCGATTGGCATATCTCCCTACCGCTTGGTTTATGGTAAAGCATGTCATCTCCCCGTGGAAATAGAGCATAAGGCATATTGGGCGGTGAAGGCTTGTAATTTCGATGCTACCAAGGTGGGAGAAGAAAGAAAATTGCAACTTCAAGAACTTGAAGAAATTCGGCGAGAAGCATTCGAAAATTCAAGGATCTACAAGGAAAAGACCAAAAATTTCCATGACAAGCACATCTTGAAAAAAGACTTCAAAATTGGTGACAAGGTCTTATTATATAAATCAAGACTCAAATTGATAAGAGGTAAGATAAGGTCAAGGTGGGAAGGTCCATTTATTGTAACTAACATTTTTTCCTATGGAGTTGTGGAAATTAAGGAGGAAGCTAATGGATTTGTGTGGAAAGTCAATGGCCACCGGATCAAAAAGTATTTTGAAGAATTAAAGGAGCTAGAGGTGGATGGTTTGTACTTCAAAGACGCTATCTACCCAACTTAAGGGGAGTTTACTTTTCCTACACCTATATTTCATTGTGTATATCATTTTCATGTTTCTAGG
Source organism: Boesenbergia rotunda (assembly GCA_024364735.1). Classification (NCBI taxonomy): domain Eukaryota; kingdom Viridiplantae; phylum Streptophyta; class Magnoliopsida; order Zingiberales; family Zingiberaceae; genus Boesenbergia; species Boesenbergia rotunda. The sequence continues at coordinate 16,297 of JAGFNQ010001982.1, read as the reverse complement.
AGTAAATTTTTCTCTTTTTGAAGTGAGTAGTTGATAATAAATTCTTAGGCAAAATAGAATGAATAAATAGACATTGTAAATACAATGTTATTTCTTTTAACACTTTTGTTCTTAGTGAATAAATGTATCCCTATAGGTTATCTTCATGTCATTTTAGAGTCTCTTGAAAATAAATTAAATTTGGTTGTTAAAACTTAAGGTTTGAGCTAATGGATGAAATCTTGGATGCTTGAGTACTACTTGGCTTTAGATTCTTAATTGATGACTTGAGATGAATCATTTGCACCTAGTGAGAATTAGCCTTATTTTTGTGACACACATATGTGATTATACTCTAGAACTTGCTTAGGTTCTTTCGAAACCATATTTCAATGATTAGATCACATCTATAAAGGTTAATCAAATTGTTTACCTTTCCATATCAATTTTTGGCAATTATCATGTTTATTCCATTTTTCTTTACTTATTTCCTACTCTTACCCTTACTTTTCTATGGACTTGTTTGCTTGGGATGTTTCTTGATGCTACTTTGCCCGAGATGGACAAAAGATCAAGTGTGGGGGAGTTGGCTAGAGTTTTGGAAGTATTTTGTATCAAAGATTCATCTAATTTCAAGTTGAGGCCAAAAGGTACCAAGTTGAGTTGAGTTTGGTGCCAAGAATGAGCAAGAAGAAGTGGTTAAGGATGGAAACAAGTGAGGCATCTAGATTCTTTACTATATTTTGAAGATCCAAGTGGCATGCAATAAAAAAAAATCTGCAATGAGAAACAATGGCACGCAAAAGCAAAAAGAAAAAAAAATTGTGCCAAAGTGAAGAAAAAAAATTTTGTGGAGCTAACTTGGATCGGAAATGATGTGGATCAAGAATTGGGAAGTTGAAATTATGGAAGTTAAGATTAGCAACACTTTGCTTAAGTCTGAATTGAAGGCTGTAAGTTTGAATTGAAGCTGAGCAGAAGCTGAACACAAGCTGAGAAAATCTGAAGCTAAGAAAAATCTGTGCCAAAAGAAAAAAAATGCTATGGAACATGTTTCGGCCACTCTGCTAGAGGATGAATTGCAGCTGTGTTAACTTGAAACCAATGCAGAAATTCTGTGCCAAGTGAATTCAGTTGAAGAAGAAAGAAAAATCTGAACCAAGGTGGAAAGGAAATGGTCAAGTTGGCACAATGATCAAGTGTGGTTGAAAAAGAAAAAAAAAAGAGAAAGACCATTTTGATCAGAGCTGTGAAGCAGATTCTCTAGAAGCTGAATTGCCACTAATCTGAATTGAATTATAGCTGCACAGTTCGATTGCAGCTAGTCTGAAAAAATGCTGGGAAGAATTCAAAAACGGCTGGATTGTTTTAATAGAAGTTGAGTTGAAAAGGGTTGCTGACAAGGATTGAGAAATCCACTCTCACCAGCTATCAGAAATTCTGAAAAGCATGCAGCTGTGCAGATCAGTTGATGGAGATGAGAAAGTTAGCTAGCCTAAGTGTTAGTAATATGAGAGAAGTGTCCTAAGGCAATTGCCTTATGATTGTAATCATTTACTTTAATAAATGAATATTCACTGTTTGAGTATACATGTTCGTGTATTTGATTGAGATCTTACACTCATTTACTGAATGTCCGCAATACAATTCACAGCATGAGAGAATTTGTGATGAATTCACAACTAGTGATTATCTCTACATGTGCAATTGTGAAGTATTGAAATTGTCCCTAGTCGATGAATTGATAAATACGGACACTATCAATTCTGTTGAGACTAGCATGGGTTATTCTCTAATCAACTGATTCTCACTGGCTGGTGACATTGGGATGTCCGGAGATAAACATGAATGCTAGTTAAGGGAACTAGTTCATTGGAGTGACTAGCTATAAAACTTCATATGGTAATCTGCATATAGATATGTCAATGAAGTTCTTACTGCAGCTTAAGTGTGATATTATATTGACTTGCGGTGTTCAAGTCATCTTGGTCATAAAGACTTATACTTTGACATCTTAAGCAAGCATCTCCAAGGAGGTGTGGACCCAGGATGATTGGGTATAAGCCGAAGTGCCCGAAGATGTTTGAACAACCTACAAAGGATTCACCACTCCTTGCGAGGAGATGTATACCCAAGGCCTATCGTCAGATTGTTACTCGAAGCCTCTGGCCAGAGCATCACATGTTTCGAGTATGAATCTCTCAGAAACATGAGAGTAACTAGAATCCGTTGGACGAGAAAGACATTACTTGGGCTAGGCGTGACGTAGTCAGCCTAGTGGGGACTGACACACATAGACCGTGTCCTGAACCAAGTGGGTAAAAGATGGTGAAGGGAATGAGGCACGACTCATTATAGCTGCTGAAGGGTTTCAGAATAGTTTCTGAGGTCAACCATTGATCTTTCGATTAATTGGGGATCATGATGTACTACTAGGTGCCACTCATGATCGTTCTATAATTGGTTAATTATAGACGGCCAACATAAATCGAAAGCCTATTTAGTCACACGCACTACGAGTGATCCGAGGGATTTAAAACGAGTTGAAAATTGGATTTTCCGATCAAGAGAGATAAGTCGAATCTGAATTTATCAGAGATGCATCGGAAGCTTAAAATGGCTAAGTCTTTTGAAGGCTTATTGGGCGAATTAAATGAGTTTAATTCACAAGGAGACGCTTGGATTTGGCCGGCCAAAGAGGGTCCCCACCCTCTTTGGTTTGGCCGGCCACAATAAAAGGGAGAACCAAGTTTTTGGTTTAAATTATAAAATAAATCAAGCGTGATTTGTTTTATAAAATTATGGATAAAGAAATTTATATAAAAAAATTTATATAAAAATTTATTCTTTTTATGGAAATTAAAATGAACCATGGATTGGTTTATTTTATTTTATAAAATCAATTATGAATTGATTTTTCCATGATAAGAAAAATTTATATAATAAATTTCTTGTAAAATTTTATTCCATAATAAAAGGGGAGACATGGTTGTTTTTATTATAAATTAAGTTATAATAAAAACTTGGTATAACGGAATAATTCATAGAAAAATTTATAAGATAAATTTCTTATGAAAAATTTATTTCGTTAAAAAGGAGACTTGGCGATAAAGAGGCTACTATATAAAGGTGCAAAGGCAAGGCTTGGAAATGAATTTCAAGAGATCAAGGTTTCTTGCCTAGCCTCTCTTCCTCTCCTTCTCTCCCTCTCCCTCTTCTAAGGCCGGCTACCCTCTTCCTCTTCTAGGGCCGGCTGCCCTCACCTCCTTTAGCGTGAGCCACCTCCACTAAGAAGGTGCCGAAGAAGAAGAGGAAGAAGCGGGTCGCGACTCCTTCCTTCCTCACGGAATCTTGATTCCGTTTTTCATTTGGTGGTTAGTTTTCCATCTCTCTCTCTTGACATTCTTGTCGTGCCTTTGGAGAATCTAGTAGTTCTTGTCGGCACGAAACTCGTGGCTTTGCGAAGTCATCCCGAAGAGAACTCGGCGTGGACGCGAATAGAGGCGAAGCTTCCAAGGGACGCTACGGTTGGATCTCGTCCCTTTCTACGAGTTACGCGAGGTATTAAGTAAATTAGTTTACTTTCTGCAAAATTTTAAATGTATGATCATGTCTCCACAACATAAGGTTGCATGCTAGATACGTGGTTAAAATAATTTGAGAAATTATTTATGCTAAACCTTCCACTGCACATAATTAAACTTTAAAATTACGAACCCGTATACATGTCAACATGCACCCGGTCCCAACAGTGGTATCAGAGCCGGTTAGTGTTCGACATAATCATATAATTGTTTTGCGGAAAACTTTGTCATGATCTAAATTTTGGAAAATTTTCCAATTATGAAAACTTTCCGATTATGATAAATTTTAGATTTAGGAATTTCAAAGTTTGGAAATCCTCATGAAATTTCGCAAACGTTTGAAATATCCTAGTTTCTGAAATTTTATGATAATTGTGAAAATCTCCCATTTTGGAAACTTTCCAATTTTGGAAATTTCCTATTTTGGAAATTTTCCAATTTTGGATGTATATAAGTTTTCTTTGTTCCAGAAACTTACAATTATTCTGAAAACTTATTATGAAATCTCGCAATTTTGGGCACTTTCTTTCAAGAAAGTCTAGAAAATTTATGGATTATTAATTAACAATTAAATTTGAATTGGTTTTAAATTATTAACAAAATTTTTTATTTTGGATTGAGCCTCGGGGAGCCGTCCAATTTAAAGTTAGTTGTTGTAATTTAATTTCCTATTTTGAATAAAATTGTCATGTTTAATTTGGTTACGCCTCGGGGAGCGGACCAAATTAGATTTACAACAATTTCCTTTTTTTGGTTATCTGAGCCTCGGGGAGCCACCCAAAGAAAATAATTTGTTGAAATTAATAAATCCATAAAATAAAATATGTAATCAAATCTTGGAAATTTTGAGGTGATTCTCAAACGATAATTTCCTTATTTGATTTAAGGGGTGATGCAACCTATATCCTTGGGATTAGAATCTACAGAGATAGATCAAAACGGTTGCTTGGTCTTTCGCAGTCTACATATATAGACCGAGTGCTAAAAAGGTTTAGCATGTCAGAATCCAAGAAAGGTTACCTTCCCATCAGGCATGGGATCAACCTTTCAAAGTCTATGTGTCTGCGCACAGAAGACGAGAGGAATTGCATGAATAAGATTCCTTATGCATCCGCGATAGGATCTATCATGTATGCTATGTTATGTACAAGGCCCGATGTATCGTATGCTCTGAGCGTCACAAGAAGATATCAGTCGGATCCAGGAATGGATCATTGGGCGGCTGTCAAGACAATCCTTAAGTACTTAAGAAGAACTAAGGATGTGTTCCTAATATATGGAGAAGGAGATATGGTAATACGTGGGTATACAGATGCCAGTTTCCAGACAGATAAGGATGACTCCAAATCTCAGTCTGGATGTGTATTTACTTTGAATGGAGGCGCAATAAGTTGGAAGAGTTCCAAACAAGACACCGTAGCGGATTCTACCACGGAAGCGGAATATATCGCAGCTTCGGAAGCAGCAAAGGAAGCAGTCTGGATCAAGAAGTTCGTCTCCGAACTTGGTGTGGTTCCAACCATTGATGAAGCAGTGCCAGTTTACTATGACAACAATGGAGCTATTGCACAAGCAAAGGAACCAAGGTCTCATCAGCGATCCAAACACGTGCTTCGCCGCTATCATCTGATCAGAGAGATTATAAGTAGGAATGATATACAAATTGAGAAAATTCCCACTGAAAGGAATCTAGCGGATCCTTTAACTAAGGTCTTACCTCAGAGCAAGTTTGAGGGTCATGTTAGAGCCTGTGGTATTGGATACCGTAGCGATTGGCATTTGGCCAAGTGGGAGTTTGTTAGTAATATGAGAGAAGTGTCCTAAGGCAATTGCCTTATGATTGTAATCATTTACTTTAATAAATGAATATTCACTGTTTGAGTATACATGTTCGTGTATTTGATTGAGATCTTAAACTCATTTACTGAATGTCCGCAATCAATTCACAGCATGAGAGAATTTGTGATGAATTCACAACTAGTGATTATCTCTACATGTGCAATTGTGAAGTATTGAAATTGTCCCTAGTCGATGAATTGATAAATACGGACACTATCAATTCTGTTGAGACTAGCATGGGTTATTCTCTAATCAGCTGATTCTCACTGGCTGGTGACATTGGGATGTCCGGAGATGAACATGAATGCTAGTTAAGGGAACTAGTTCATTGGAGTGACTAGCTGTAAAACTTCATATGGTAATCTACATATAGATATGTCAATGAAGTTCTTACTGCAGCTTAAGTGCGATGTTCCTTTGACTTGCGGTGTTCAAGTCATCTTGGTCATGAAGACTTATGCTTTGACATCTTAAGCAAGCATCTCCAAGGAGGTGTGGGCCCAGGATGATTGGGTATAAGCCGAAGTGCCCGAAAATGTTTGAACAGCCTACAAAGGATTCACCACTCCTTGCGAGGGAATGTATACCCAAGCCCTATCGTCGGATTGTTACTCAAAGCCTCTGGCAAGAGCATGATATATTCAGAGTATGAGTCTCTGAAAGACATGAGAGTAATTAGAATCCGTTGGACGAGAAAGATATTACTTGGGCTAGGTGTGACGTAGTCAGCCTAGTGGGGACTGACACACATAGACCGTGCCCTCAACCAAGTGGGTATAAGATGGTGAAGGGAATGAGGCACGATTCATTAGAGCTGCTGAAGGGTTTCAGAATTATTTCTGAGGTCAACCGTTGATCTTTCGATTAATTGGGGGTCATGATGTACTACTAGGTGTCACTCATGATCGTTCTATAATTGGTTGATTATAGATGGCCAACATAAATCGAAAGCCTATTTAGTCACACTCACTACGAGTAATCCGAGGGATTTAAAACGAGTTGAAAATTAGATTTTCCAATCAAGAGAAATAAGTCGAATCTGAATTTATCAGAGGCGCATCGGAAGCTTAAAATGGCTAAGTCATTTGAAGGCTTATTGGACGAATTAAATGAGTTTAATTCGCAAGGGTTTGGCTTGGTGTGGCCGGCCAAAGAGGGTGCCCACCGTCTTTGGTTTGGCCGGCCACAATAAAGGAGGGAAACCAATTTATTTGGTTTAAATTATAAAATAAATTAAGCGCGATTTGTTTTATAAAATTATGGATAAATAAATTTATATAAAGAAATTTATATAAAGAGATTTATTTTCATGAAAATTAAAATAAACCTTGGATTGGTTTATTTTATTTTATAAAATCAATTATGAATTGATTTTTCCATGATAAGAAAAATTTATAAATTTTTGTGAAAATTTATTCCATAATAAAAGGGGAGATGTATTTGTTTTATTATAAAGTTAGTTATAATAAAACTTGGCATAACGGAATAATTCATAGGAAAATTTATAGGATACATTTTTTATGAAAATTTATTCCGTTAAAGGGGAGACTTGGCAATGGAGAGGCTACTATATAAAGGAACCAAGGCAAGGCTTGAATTCCAATCAAGAGATAAAGTAGCAAGCTCTCTCTCTCTCTCTCTTATTCTCTCCCTCTCTCTCTCTAGGGTCAGCACCCTCTTTCTCTCTCTAGGGACGGCATCCTCCTTCTCTCTCTAGGGCCAGCGCCCTCTCTCCTCCACTAGGGCCGGCACACCGCCTAGGGTTGCCGTGAGCCTCCTCCACCAAGAAGGTGCCAAAGAAGAAGAAGAAGCGGGTCGCAACTCCTTCCTTCCCCCGAAATCTTGATTCCGTTACTTGGTGGTTAGTTTCCATCTCTCTCTCTTGATATTCTAGTTGTGCCTTTGGAGAATCTAGTAGTTCTCGTCGGTACAAAACTCGTGGCTTTGCGAAGTCATCCCGAAGAGAACTCGGCGTGGACGCGAATAGAGGCGGAGCTTCCAAGGGACGCTACGGTTGGATCTCGTCCCTTACTTCGAGTTACACGAGGTATTGAGTAAATTAATTTACTTTCTGCAATATTTTAATTTATGATCATGTCCACACATCATAAGGTTGCATGCTAGATACGTGGTTAAAAATAATTTGAGAAATTATTTATGCTAATTCTTCTGCTGCACGTAATTATTTTTTAAATTACGAACCAGTATCCATGTCAACATGCACCCGGTCCCAACAGTGGTATCAGAGCCGGTTAGTGTTCGACATAATCATACAATTGTTTTGCGGAAAACTTTGTCATGATCTCAATTTTGGAAAATTTTCCAATTATGGAAACTTTCCAATTATGATAAATTTTAGATTTAGGAATTTTGAAGTTTGGAAATCCTCATGAAATTTCGCAAACTTTTGAAATATCCTAGTTTCTAAAATTTTATGATAATTGTGAAAACTTCCCATTTTGGAAACTTTCTAATTTTGGAAATTTCCTATTTTGGAAATTTTCTAATTTTAAAAATATGTAAGTTTTCTTTGTACCAAAAACTTACAATTATTCTGAAAACCTATTATGAAATCTCGCAATTTTGGGCACTTTCTTTCAAGAAAGTCTAGACAAATTTATGGATTGTTAACTGACAATTAAATTCGAATTGGTTTTAAATTATTAACAAAATTTTTTATTTTGGATTGAGCCTCGGGGAGCCGTCCAATTAAAAGTTAGTTGTTGTAATTTAATTTCCCATTTTGAATAAAATTGTCATGTTTAATTTGGTTACGCCTCGAGGAGCGGACCAAATTAGATTTACGACAAATTTCTTTTCTTTGGGTATCTGAGCCTCGGGGAGCCACCCTTAGAAAATAATTTGTTATAATTAATTAATCCATAAATAAAACATGTGATCAAATCTTGGAAATTTAGGATAATTTCCTTATTTGATTTAAGAGGTGATGCTCTTACATATTGTTGTCTCCAAAATTAATTAGGAAAATGGTTTCCTATAGAGTTTTATTAAATGAGATTTTCATGAAAATAATATGTAGTTGAATTAAGGGAATTGTCTTTGAATTTAATAAGATTTGATTTAGAGAAGTCAAAGTCTTAATCATATTATTTCCGAAATTGATTATGACAAGTTAGGAAATTATTTCCCAAAACAATTCCTTGAATAAAGTATGAAATCGGGATTAGGAAATCCGGTTCCTAGTCCAATTAATGAGACTTGATAAATTAAGTCACATACATACTTTATTAAGGAAATCGTTAGTCATGACATAATTATATGTCATGAATGTGCTTTGAAAAGAAAGGATGAGACCCAAAACCCCTTACAAATTATTAAGGCTAACACCTTCCATTAATATGGTTAGAACCGGAGTTTTGTTTCTCGTTTGGGTTGATGGACACATCCATGCCCGGCTTGAACCTCAACATGTTCAAACCATGGAATTAGTTTATGAATAATATAGTTGGAGTCAGAGGTCAATCCTTAGTTTTGGTTGTTGGACACATCCAAGCCTGACTAAACGGTTGAATGAGCTCCAACCATATTAAAACTATTTCTTGATTAATGGGTCAGCCTTAAGCTTGGAGCATCGATTTGTTGTGCCACAGCCAAGGTCGATGTAAAGAGAGGTGCAGTTGGGTGCTATGTATAATGTTGCATACTTGTTAATGAGTTAACAACCCAATGATTTATGCAAACATTCAATTAGTTGATAGCATAAAGTAATAGTTACATATATGTGATATGTAATCGGTATAATTACCTACCTTCATAGCTAAGAATAACTTGATGGCCACAGCCATGGTTGTTCTTATCTATGGTTGGATATCAACCTATTTGGAGATGTTCCTACGATCTCCCGAATTGATAAAAAGGGTTATTCAATTTGAAAAATAAATAGGATTTTATTAATGTATGTTGATACATTCTTTAATCATTCTTCTCACATAAGCTCAATTTGTATTTCTAGGATAATCACTCGATCATGTCTTCTCTGAATTTGCGTTCCATTTTGGACACCAATAAATTGACTGGGCCAAACTTCATGGACTGGCTTCGAAACCTTAGGAAAGTCCTCAAGGCAGAGAAGCTTGCTTATGCCATTGAAGATCAACTTCCCAACCGTCCTCCAGAAGATGCAACTCCAAACCAGTTAGTGGCCTATCAGAAATATGTGACCGATTCTGAACTTGCGAGTTGCATCATGCTAGCCTCTATGGTACCTGAGCTGCAAAAGCAGCATCAGCATATGGATGCTTATACCATCATCTTCCATCTTCGTGAGTTATTTGAAGAGCAGGCGAGATCCGAAAGGTTCGAAGTCTCCAGACTCCTCTTCACCTCTAGGATGCAGGAAGGCACTTCTGCCTCACAGTTTGTGTTAAAGATGTTGGGGTACATTGAGCGACTGAGCACACTCGGTTTTGCAATGGATCATGAACTAAGTATTGACTTAATTCTGCATTGTTTGCCCAAAAGTTATTCAAAATTTGTGATGAACTATCGGATGAACAAGCTGGAGACTACCATTCCTGAGTTGCTCAACCTGCTGAAGACTATAGAGCCCTCTGTAAAGCAGGATCAGAAGACGGTACTGTTAGTTGGTTCCTCGAAGAAAGGTTCTAAAAGGAAGGCCAAAGAACAGAATAAGGGAATGAAGAAAAAGGCCAAAAAGACTGAAAAGACACCAAAAGGGACTTTGCCATCACTGTGGCAAGGAGGGTCACTGGCGAAGAAACTGCAAGGTTTATCTTGAGTCCTTGAAGAAGAAGGCATCCGATGCCCCATCCTCTTCAGGTATCTTCGTTTTTGAATGTCACTCTATTTCCTCAAATACCTGGGTACTTGATACTTAGTGTAGTTCACATATATGTAATGACATACAGGGGCTAAGGAATAGAAGAAGACTCGTCAAGAGAGAAGCGAATTTGCGAGTTGGAAATGGAGCAAAGATTGCTGCTGTTGCCATCGGAACATATTTGCTAAAGCTCCCTACTGGACGTGTTTTAGAATTGGATAATTGTTATTTTGTTCCTTCGTTAATAAAGAACATTGTATCTATTTCATGTTTGAATGAAAAGGGTTATCATTTAACTTTTAGTAACAATTGTTGTTACATAACTTTAAATGGCGTTCTTTATGGGAATGGAACTTTGTGCAATGGAATCTACACGTTAGATTTATCCGGTGATATTTTCAATATCGAAGTTAGCAACAAACGTGCTCGAATAGATAATCGAATAGACTCCTACATGTGGCATTGTCGTCTTGGCCATGTAAGTAAGAAACACATGACCAAATTACACCGATGTGGAATTTTGGAATCATTTGAACCCGGTTCATTTGATACATGCGAATCATGCTTAAAAGGCAAGATGACCAAATTACCCTTTTCCGGAAAAGGTAATCCAGTGGGAGAATTGTTTGGTCTAATACATACTGATGTATGTGGACCAATGTCAACTCTTGCACAAGGAGGCTATAGCTACTTGATAAGCACCATTTTATTGATTATTTTAATTGCTAAAATCCATGTTTGACCCATGTTTTTATTGCTTAATTATGATTTTACCCTAGGTTTTGGAACTTTATCTTATTTTGGACTTAATTGCAAAATTGCATATTTTTGGATTATTTGGCCACTAATTTTCTGATATATTTTTGTAGGCAAGAAAGGATCCTGGACTTAGGGCATACTAGGTCAAACCTGAGTTGGATGTGAACCGGATCGAATTATCATGTTTTGGATTAATCCGGGTCGTCCGATTCAAGAGCGGCTAGATCTGAGCCATCCGGGATGATCTGAAGCAATCCGAGCTAGGGTTAGGGTTGATCAAGCTCTATGATCAAGATCTGAAGGTTTCATCCCAATCAGAGCTCAATCAACCGTTGGATCAAGCAAGGAGGGCTCTAGAGCGTCCATTCACAGATAGAGTTGATCTGGACCATCCATTGCAAATCTGGAGGATCCGAGCTACCACAAGGCAGATCCTGACCCCAGATCATCATCATAAAAGTTTGGCTCAAATCAGACCAAGATCTATCGTTGGATTTCATCAAAGCAATCTGGACCGTCCACTGTTTCCTATTTAATCAGAAATGAGCCCGCAGCTTTCCTGGTCGCGTCTCCGCCGCTGTTCATCTTCTTCTTCAGTTTCTTCTCATTTCTTAGCTAGATTTCTTCATCAAGGAGGCGCGATCACTCAATCCATCATCAAAGCAAGGGTTAGGTTAGTATGGAGAGTCTCAGTGAGGTTTCCGATTGAAGATTTGCTCAATAGAGAAGCTGCGCGAGGTCTCGGCAGTTTCACTGTCTGATTTCATTGAACTCAGCTGTGATCCACTTCCATTGCATCCGAGCTGACCAGAGGGGTTCCCTGGAAGGTCTCGGTCACTCCCCAATCAAGATCGCAATCCACCACAGCAAGTTTGAAGGATTCGGAAGCTGATTTCAGTTTGAGCAGTGATCTGATCAGATTCGGTAGCAGAGACATTTCCTGCTGATTTGTGGAGCTTGCGGGTCCGAGGTTCTCCCTTGATTGACGACCAAGGAGCTCTTGAGTTGGAATGGTTGAGGAGTAGCTTAGATACTTAATTTTCATTGCTTTAGCTGTAGTTCATTTCTGCGCAATCTGTTTTCTGCAATTATATCAGCTGTGTAGTTTGGTTTCTGAATTGTTTAGCTTAATTAGGCTTTAAATATTCAAGTTAAGTAGCTTAGCAGTTGTTTAGTGGACAATTAGAGTTAATTTCAGTTAGATTTCACTTTATTGTTTGCGTGCCAATTGCATCATTGCTTGCGTATCAATTAATTTCAGAATTTTCAGTTTTCGACTGTAGTTAGCAAATCAGATTTGTCCAAGCTATTTCTGTAGTTAACAAGTTTCGATTCAGAAATTCTTAGCAGCTAGGTAGTTTGTTAGTGAGTAATTGCAATTGTTTTAGTTTGTTTCGCATAGTTTAACTTTGCATTTCAGTTTGCATCTTTGCGTATCAGATTCTGAAATTCCTGCACATGCTGCGGGTCAAATTGTTCTCTGCAATTCAGCTTAAAATTTTGCCATTCAGATTTAATTTCTATAATCCCCAGCTTCTCATTTCTGAATTGTGTCAGCAAAGCCTTGCATTGGAACTTTATGGCAATTGAATATCAGTTTTCTGTATGATTTCTGAGTCCAAATTCCTGCTGCACTGAGTTTCGGCATTAGATTCTGCAATTACTGCAATTCTGCATCAGCTGTCTTCTTTTCATTGACAGCTTGGTCTTCCAAGCTGAATTAATTCAATCTGTTTCTGAATTCTGAATTCTTATAACACGAGTTGTATCTGAGCTAATTAGTCTGAGTTCTGAAGCATCAGTTTACTTCCCTGCATCCAAAATCCATGCAGTTCATTTCTGAATTGATTTGGAAGAAATTTCTGAACTTAGTTTCACTCGATGTTTGTCAGTTAATTATTGTATGGCTCCAACTTCATTCCTGAAATTCGATTCCTATATCTGTTATTAAGTCAGTTGCCAAGTGTTAGTTCAGTAATTCTGAACTTGAACTAAGAAATCATTGCGTGCCAACTCCAACTACTGCAATTTCCTTTACTAAGAAAATCTGCACCTTGTTTGTTGCTTCTCAGTCAATTGTTTCACATTTACTTACTCCACTTCATTTGCTGATTATTTTTCATTGGATTTGTTAATGAATTTAGTTTTAAACTTCTGCATATCAGTTCATAATTCATTGCAGATTGAACTAAGTGAATTTCGGCATTAACCTTGTATCAACTGATTTTTGATCAGTTCCTTCTTCACTTCTGCATTGTATTCCTGAATTCTGAATTTTCTTGCATCAAATAACAATGCACTCATTTGAAATCAGTTTGTTTCAGTAATGAGCAGTTAGTTTCTGCAAATCTTTTGCTTTGGAACTCAGTTTCATGACCGGAAGTTTAAATTGTTAGTTCCTATCTTTGTATTAAATTGCTGAGTTAGAATCAGTTTTGTTTAGCAGCCTTGTGTCCTGTTCTTCATTGCTGAAATTCTTCCTTAATTCAAGCTAGTACTTCACTAATAGCTTTGTCTTCCAAGTGGAAGTAACTAGTTTCAATTTGGAATGGTCAACCACAGTTTCGGCACTTAGCATCATCTTGGCACATAAGTTTTATTCCTTGCGTATCAAGTTTTGGTGGCATACATCTTGTATTTTCATTGCATTCTTCTTGTCTATTTGAACCCAAAAACCCAAATTTTGAATTGAAACCCAAAAACACAAACGACACCTAAATACAAGCACGAATCGCACAACGTCATCTAGCCCCGAGAAAAATACGACCTGTGGCCCCTATATTACATTTTCATATTTTTGAGTGTAAAAAGGGTTTCCAGCATTTCATTCATATTTAAATTTGATGAGCCCATACATTTCGTGACAAATTAATCTAGTATATTTGGGCTCGTCACTACTTCATTACCTTTATCGTTGATCACTCACGATTCGGGTATGTGTTCTTGATGAAACACAAGTCTGAAGCTTTTGAGAAATTCAAAGAGTTCAGAAATGAAGTAGAGAAACAGCTTGGCAAAAGTATTAAGATACTTCGATCCGATCGGGGTGGTGAATACTTAAGTCAAGAGTTTCAAGATTATCTTAGGGACAATGGGATATTGTCCCAATGGACTCCGCCGTATACACCATAGCATAATGGTGTATCTGAGAGGCGCAACCGAACCTTGATGGACATGGTTAGGTCGATGATGAATCATGCAACTCTTCCAAAATCCTTTTGGGGCTATGCACTTAAGACAGCTGTTTACCTGCTAAACAGAGTCCCGACCAAGGTAGTCTCTACTACTCCATATGAGAGGTGGAATAGTAAGAAACCTCACTTAACTCACCTTAAGATATGGGGTTGTCCTGTTTATGTGAAGCGGACTGTATCAGACAAATTGGATGCTAAGTCTGATAAATATCTATTTATTGGATACCCTAAGGAAACAAAGGGTTATCAATTCTATCATCCCTTGGAACAAAAGGTGTTTGTTTCAAGGCATGCTGTATTTCTGGAAAAAGAATTTCTTTTACAAGAAAACAGTGGGAGTGGCATTGAACTTGATGAAGTTCAAGAAACTCCAATAGACATTACAGAGACACCTAGTCTAGGCCCACAATCAATAACTCATAATGATGAGCTATCAGTTAAACCTAAAACAACACCACCTCTTCGTAGGTCTGATAGGACACGCAATATTCCAGAGAGATACAGATTTCTCATAGGTGAATCGAATGACGTGTTACTCATAAGCGATGACGAACCTATCAGTTATGAAGATGTTCTGAAAAGTTCAGAAAGGGACAAATGGCTTGAAGCCATGAAGTCGGAAATGGATTCCATGTACAAAGACCAAGTATGGGACTTGGTTAACCCACCTGAAGGGATTAAGCCCATAGGGTGCAAGTGGGGTTTCAAGAAGAATACTGACATGGAAGGTAATGTTGTTACCTTTAAGGCTAGATTAGTGGCAAAAGGATATCGTCAGAAACAAGGAATTGATTATGACGAAACCTATTCGCCAGTAGCTATGCTTAAATCCATTCGGATGCTCCTAGCCATAGCAGCTCATTATGATTATGAGATATGACAAATGGATGTGAAAACAGCTTTCCTTAATTGAAACCTGCTTGAGGATGTATACATGATACAACCTGAAGGTTTCACATCGGTTGATAAAACCAAAATATGCAAGCTTCGGCGATCCATATATGGACTGAAGCAAGCATCCAGGAGCTGGAACATCTGTTTTGATGAGACAATCAAAGAGTTTGATTTCACACAAAATCCTGACGAACCTTGTGTGCACAAGAAGGTTAGTGGGAGTGCAGTCGTATTCCTAGTATTATATGTCGATGACATATTACTTATAGGAAACGATATATCAGTCTTACAGTCGGTTAAAATTTGGTTGTCCAAAACTTTCTCCATGAAAGACCTGGGAGAAGCAACCTATATCCTTGGGATTAGAATCTACAGAGATAGATCAGAATGGTTGCTTGGTCTTTCGCAGTCTACATATATAGACCGAGTGCTAAAATGGTTTAGCATGTCAGAATCCAAGAAAGGTTACCTTCCCATCAGGCATGGGATCAACCTTTCAAAGTCTATGTGTCCACGCACAGAAGACGAGAGGATTTGCATGAATAAGATTCCTTATGCATCCGCCATAGGATCTATCATGTATGCTATGTTATGTACAAGGCCCGATGTATCGTATGCTCTGAGCGTCACAAGAAGATACCTGTCGATCCAGGAATGGATCATTGGGCGGCTGTCAAGATAATCCTTAAGTACTTAAGAAGAACTAAGGATGTGTTCCTAATATATGGAGAAGGAGATATGGTAATACGTGGGTATACAGATGCCAGTTTCTAGACAGATAAGGATGACTCCAAATCTCAGTCTGGATACGTATTTACTTTGAATGGAGGCGCAATAAGTTGGAAGAGTTCCAAACAAGACACCGTAGCTGATTCTACCACGGAAGCGGAATATATCGCAGCTTCGGAAGCAGCAAAGGAAGCAGTCTGGATCAAGAAGTTTGTCTCCGAACTTGGTGTGGTTCCAACCATTGATGAAGCAGTGTCGGTTTACTGCGACAACAATGGATCTATTGCACAAGCAAAGGAACCAAGGTCTCATCAACGATCCAAACACGTGCTTCGCCGCTATCATCTGATAAGAGAGATTATAAGTAGGAATGATATACAAATTGAGAAAATTCCCACTGAAAGAAATTTAGCGGATCCTTTAACTAAGGCCTTACCTCAGAGCAAGTTTGAGGGTCATGTTAGAGCCTGTGGTATTGGATACCGTAGCGATTGACATTAGGCCAAGTGGGAGTTTGT
>JAGFNQ010001981.1:618998-674721 GCA_024364735.1 Boesenbergia rotunda | reverse complement strand
AGGGTCACTATCTATTTTTATATTAGTGGCCATAGGAGTACTTATGCTTTTAGAGTTATCCATTTTAAATTTCTTTATTAACTCTTTAGCATATTTGGATTGATGGACATAGTTTCCATCCCTAGTTTGTTTAATTTGTAACCCTAGGAAAAAGTTGAGCTCACCAACTAAGCTCATTTCAATTCATTTTCCATTATTTTAACGAATTCTTTTAAAAAATTAGGTTGGTGGACCCAAAGATTATGTCATCGACGTAGATTTGGGCAATAACTATTTCTTTTCCTATGTTTTAATAATAGGGTTGAATCATTTGTCCTTGTTTAAATTCTTTAGAATTAGGTAAGTGGATAAGCGTTCCATACCAGGCCCTAGGTGCTTGTTTTAGTCCATAAAGTGCTTTGGTAAGTTTGTAAACATGGTCAGGTCTTTCTAAGTCCTCAAAACCAGGGGGTTATCCTACATAGACTTTTTCCTTAATGAATCCATTTAGAAAGGCTGACTTTACATCCATTTGGTATAGTTTAAATCCTTTATGGGATACAAAGGTCAATAACATCCTAATGGACTCAAGTCTAGCTACCGGGGCATAGGTTTCGTCATAATCTAACCCTTCTACTTGACTGAATCCCTTCGCTACTAAGTGGGCTTTATTTCTGATTATTTCTCCTTGATCATTTAACTTGTTCCTAAAAACCCACTTAGTGTCAATGACGGATTTGCCCTCAGGTTTATGTACTAACTCCCAGACTTGGTTCCTCTCAAATTGGGCTAATTCTTCTTGCATAGCTATGATCCAATCAGGATCAGGTAGAGCTTCCTCTATAGTCTTAGGTTCTATTTTTGAAATCATTGCTATCTGACTAAGGTTTCTATAGGAAGACCTAGTTCTGACTCCTAGAGTTGGATCACCCACAATTTGATCAGTTGGGTGACTAAGTCTGGGTTTCTTGGTTTTTCTAGAACTTGGTTCAGCCTCAGGTCCGGCTGGTCAGTTTGGTTCACTATTTGATTCAGCTATTTGATTTGGTTCAATTATTGGTTCATTAGTTGGTTCAACTGACTCATTAGTTTGTTCAATTGTTAGTTCATTTATAGGTTCAATTAAGGATTCAACAGCTTGTTCATTATCTTCTTGATCAATATTTGATGAAGTATTATCTGATTTTGAGTTGATTTCTTCATCAAATATTAGATTTGTTGTTTCTTCAAGTTTCTTAGTCTGTTTGTTGTAAACCCTATAGGCTCTACTTGTGGTTGAATATCCTAGGAAGATACCTGGGGTTGATTTAGACTCGAATTTACCTAGATAATCCTTGGGGTTTAGGATATGGACTTTGCACCCAAAGACCCTTAGGTAGTGTAGGTTTGGAAGTCTGTGGTAGTATAATTCATAGGGTGTTTTGTTGTGTCGCTTGTTAATCAGGACCCTATTTTGAATGTAGCAAGTCGTACTAATTGCTTCTGCCCAATATTGGGTGGCTAGGTTAAATTCATTGAGCATAGCCCTAGCGGCTTCCTGTAGAGTTCTATTTCTCCTTTCGACTATCCCATTTTGTTGGGGGGTTCTAGGACATGAAAATTCATGTATGTACCCATTTACCTTACAGAATTCCTCGAACCGTTGATTTTCAAATTCTCCCCCGTGGTCACTCCTAAGTCTTTTGATTTTAGTATCGTTTTGATTTTCAATTAACTTACAAAATTCATTAAATAGGTTTAGGGTTTCATCTTTGGTCTTTAGAAACCTAACCCAGGTAAACCTAGAGTAATCATCAACTATTACTATGCAGTACCAGTTTCCACTTAGTGACTTGGCTCCATGTGAATCAAATAGGTCAAGGTGCAGGAGCTCAAGTGTGGTTTGAGTTAGATCAGATTGGATTAGTTTGTGATTAGACCTGGTTTGTTTACCTTGATTACATGATTCACATATTAAGTTTTCTTGATTCTTAATTTTAGGGATACATTTAATTAGGCCAAGTTGGGTGATTTTTGAAATAATTCTTAGATTAGTGTGACCTAATCTCCTATGCCAAAGGTTTGATTGTTCTAACTGAGTTAATATACATTTAGGTACTAGGGGTAGATTTATAGTGTAAACATTATTTTTTCTAGTGCCCTTAAGCATGATTTCCAAGTGTTGCAGGTTTTTAATCAGGCAGTTAGAATTGCTGAAGGTAACTACATAACCAGAATCACACAACTGACTTATGCTAAGTAAGTTGAAATTAAAATTTTCAACCAAAAGTACTTTCTTAATAACAAAGTAAGATTTAAGTTCAATATTACCTGACCCAATTATCTTGAGTGTAGCATTGTTCCCAAATGCTACTGAGCCTAGGTTTTTGAACTTGAGTTTGGTGAATTTCAATTTATCTCCAGTCATGTGTCTGGAGCAACCGCTATCCAACATCCATTGGTCCAAATCTTTATGTTCCTACACATAAAGAGTTTTGTTGATTTGGATTCCAATTAGAATCAGGAATAGCCTAAATTGATTTTCACAGCCTAGTCTGTCTCACCCAATCTAAGGTTATCAATCACATTTGCCTTATAGGTTTTGTGAGACAGGTTTTGGTGGATAGGAAAAAAAATATGATTTATTTAAAAAAAATTGAGTTAATTTTGAAAACAATTGATTTTGAGTTAAAAAATGTTTGAATCTACACGTAACTGAAAATTTGTGTTAGATTTAAATTTTACAAAGAATAATTTGAATTTGAATTTCAGAAATCGGCTTCCAGGTCTTGGCGAGGCACTAGGTCTTCTTTGGCCGTAGCCTTATTGGATCATCAACCCTTTCCTTGACAAAGCCTTTTAATGAAATTTCATTTTCAAAATTATTATTTGAAAAATCTTGGTCTAACTAATTTGGGTCTTGGATCGGTAGCTTCGGCTAGTTTCACCAGTCTAAAGAGACCAAGTAGAGTATACTTGACCTTATTAGAATTGGCTTCCCTAACGTACTATCATCTCACCTTCTCCCAATACTATGTTGTCAAATTTCAGTTAAGTTGGTTTAGTCCTTAAACTAATCAGTCCTAAGTCTAAGTATGGTAAATTGCAGAAATTAAATAAACAAGCAAACATGTAATTTGAAAACAAAATTTGAATTCTATCTAACAATAAATATAGTTTTTAATTTGGCTCCCCCTGGACTAAAGCCACGATAATGGTTAGGCAAGATATGAATCTTGTCCTTGGGGATCCAATACTGATTTGATCCAATTTGTTTGTCCAGGCATAGTTTGGGTACCCATGCCTGAGCTTTAGGTCTGGACTGGTTCAGTACAGCATAGTAGGATCTTTGTCTAGATTTGGTTCTGTATCCTAGTCCGGATCGATTTAGAACCGACTTCTGTTTTCCAAGAATCATATCAAGACCCTTGGAACCAGAAGTTAATCGTTCTAAAGCTGATCTAAGGTCCTTAACTTGAGTTTTCAAGGAGGAGTTCTCTTTTTCAAGTTTTTCAACATGAACAGAGGTTCCTTCTTGAACCTTCTCAATTAAGGGTCTAGAGTCAGCTCTCTCTTTTAGGAGTTTTACTTCCTGTTGGAGAGATTCGACTCGGAGTTTAGCTTTCGCCAAATCTCGAGAAAGATACAAAATTAACTCATTTAATTGAATTCTTGTAAAACCACTTACAGTTATTTCGCCGTCCTCTGAGAATGTGAGTTTGTCGTCGTCCGGCTCCGACTCTAATTCTGTCTCTATTTTTTCTGAGGTGGTTAGTGCGAGCAGGTTCGACTGTGGGACCTCTTCTTCTTCTTCGGAGGAGGACTAGTCCCACGTTGCCTGAAGTGCCTTCTTCTTTCTTGTCTTCTTTGTTTCCTTCAGGTTGGGGCATTCAATCTTATAGTGGCCCTTCTTCTTGCACTCGTAGTAGGTTACGTTGGGTTTGATCTTTTCATTTGAGGGTTCAGTTGGTTCTTCCTTTCTTCGGCAGACTTTTCTTCTGTTAGTCTGGTTCTTTAGTTCTTTGTAGTAGTCTCGAGCTAGCCGAACCAACTTAGGCTGATTTCCCTCGCTATCTTCTGAGTCTGAATCTGAGTCAGACTCGGGTGCAGGTTGAGGCTTCTTTTTGGTTGTCCTTCTAGTTTTACCTGCAACAAAGGCGATACCTTTCTCGGCCAAATTACAGTTAGTCTGTTCATGTAATTCGAGTTCACAAGTTCAGAAAAAAGTTCATCTAACTTAATTTTGGAAAGATCCCTAGAAACTTTGTAAGCATCTACCATAGATGCCCACAAGGTGTTTCTTGGGAATGCGTTAAGAGCGTACCTTATTAGGTCACGATTTTCTACCTTGTGACCGATTGTGTGTAGTCCGTTCATTAATTCCTGGATTCTGGCATGGAGCTATGCTGCTGTTTCGTTGTCATTCATCTTGATCGTGTACAGCTTGTTAAGGAGGAGATCTCTCTTACTGATTCTAGTGTCTGAAGTTCCTTCGTGCAGCTCGATCAGTTTGCCCCACATCTCCTTAGCACTGTTGAATGGACCCACCCGGTTCAGCTCCTCTTTTGTTAGACAGCATTGGAGGGTCTGGGTTGCTTTAGCATCCGCTTCAATTCTTCTTTTCAGAGCGGTATCCCACTCAGTGTACGGCTGTGGTACTACTTCAGCGTTCTTTGGAATCTCCAGTCTAGACTGGATGATTATCTACATGTCCACCTGAGTTTTCAGGTGGACCTCTATTCGACTTTTCCAGTAGGAAAAGTCTTCTCCACTGAAAAGTGGAGGTCTGGCTGTGCAGAATCCTTCATGCATGGCCATTAAGGATTTTATCTGAAAAAGAGAGAGGAGAAATAAAAACATTATCCCAAGACTTGGTCTTGGATTAGTAGTGCGGGATAAAGAAAATTAAATATCGAGGGGTGTTGCACGGGTCTCGATTAATGATAAGAATTCGAAAAAAATTAAGAAATAATTTTACGAAAACCCGAAAAATTCTCAAACTGGTGGTTGCACCAAATTTGAGCTTCCCCGCTCTGATACCACTTGTTGGATCGAGAGAAAATGATAGAGGGGGGTGAATATCGTAAAACGTTTTTCGGATAAAATTAAGAGCAAACGCGCAGCGGAATAAACAAAACTTAACAATACGCAAACACCAAGATTTTACTTGGTTCGGAGTCGCAGTCGGCTCCTACTCCAAGGCCCACGGTCGTTGACTGTTTACTGCGGGCAATACTATAATCACGCAAAATAGTTTACAAAAGGATGATTACAGTGATAGTGCAATAAGAAAAAAATACAGCTCTTCGTTACCGACGTCCGGTGTGGAATGTATCTCGGAGCAGAGGGACGTCGTCGGTGCTTGTATCTCGAGTTGGGAGGTTTCTGTAGCGGAGCGCCTCGAGTAGAAGAGCATGAAAGTATTGGAAAACTTGATGTTGAGAAGCCTTGGTGTTGGGTGCTATTTATAGCACTTCGGGGCGCCCTGAACGTTGGGGGCGCCCCCCACGTGTCAACCGATCTGGAATTACCTCGATCAGCCCTTATCCCACTCGAATAGGGCTGAGGATTGACTCTGGGGGCGCCCGCGATGCAGGGGGCACCCTGGTTGACCATTTCAGCGAGCTTCTCGGCTGGATAAGAGTTATCCGCTTCGTTGGCTTAAGTGCGGGGCGCCCTGGGCACTTGGGGCGCCCGGGAGCACGGGGGCGCCCCGCCCAGTAAGCTTCCGAAGCGTACTCATGCCTAGCTTGTTTTGCCTTGACCTTGGGGGCGCCCGGGACACTGGGGGCGCCCTGCCCAGCTGCTGCCTCTCTCCTTTGAGGCGTTCTGAGCTGCAGAGACTCGTTCCTTTGGTCCTATATCCAGGGTTAGTTGCAAATACAATAAAGCAAGAGTATGTTATGAGTATACAGCCTTAGCTATCTTGGTTCTGACTTTGGGTCTCCAAAACGGAGCCCTAGGTCAAACCGACGCCTACTGTTCCCTCGATGGGGAACGCGTCCTCACCTACTCCTCTCAAAAGAATTTACCTATTGCCAACCGGCTCCTCCGGTTGGACTTTTGCCTAGCGTTCCTTCGCCAGGTCTTGGATACCAAGCTGTCCTTCGCCCGGTGCCTAGCAGTCCTTCGCTAGGTCTTCGTATCCTAGCAGCCCTTCGCTAGGTGCCTAGCAGTCCTTCGCTAGGTCTTGGATACCAAGCTATCCTTCGCTCGATGCCTAGCAGTCCTTCACTAGGTCTTTCTATCCTAGCAGCCCTTCGCTAGGTGCCCAGCTGTCCTTCGCCAGGACTTAGGGTTTCAGTGCCTAGCATTCCTTCGCTAGGTGCCTAGCATTCCTTTGCTAGGACTTCAATCTGCACACTCATGCAGTATGTTAGATAACAAATAAGACTTAACTTTTGAACCCTTTGCCATTTATCAAAACACAGGTTCGACTTGGGTGATGTCTGCACCAACAGATACTAGATATACCTTGCATGTACACCTAGTGATTTATTTTGTATCTCATGATGTATATTTTAGACTCGTAGTTCTTGGTAGGACTACTAGGTGGGTGTTGCATGTGTTAGTGTCATGCACCATCCTTACACGGTTGCATAACTGATGACCCTTAGCTCCCTTGTGGTTAAGGCAGGTCGTTAGTCATATAGAACTTGGCCACACAATCGCTCAGGGGTTAGTGATTATCGTAGTGTGGTCAGTTTTACTCCATTTTGCTCCGCTCAACCACTCATGGGTTAGTGATTATCGGAGCATGGTGGCAGGCGGGGATCCCTTTATTGTTGTGTGATACTAGAAGATAAAAGCGAAGCTCCCCCATATGACATAGGGTAGGAGTGTTGTCTCCGACAACATCCTATCCACTCGGTCACTTCGGAACAGTGACAACGGAGTGCGTACAGTTGTCATAGCCCTACCCACTCGACCGTTTACATATGACATGTTATGGTAGTCGGACTGACGTCAGGGGTGACACATATCATTGTATCATCTGCATGCGATGCATGGGATTAACATTTGATTGTATTTACTGTATTTGATTGAGTTATGATTGCTGTACTTGGATGATATACATATACAGAAGGTGTTTTGCATTTGGTATGGTTATTCGCCTTTGCTCGTGATTACAAGTTATATGGCCCACTACCCCGTAGGTGGGATTAACATTGGTATGTATTGTACAGTTAGTATTTCGGTTATGCATATTCTATTATTTATACAAGACTATATCCGCTTTATTTCTATTTTACTTATATAACTTTTTGATACCATGCATATCTGTCCTTATTACCCACAGAGTTCACCTGAACTCACACCCGTATGCATGTTTGTATGTTTCAGGATGATGTTGCCAAGAGTGCCCAGTTGCTAGTCCCCCATACTCGACGACTCCGGCTTTAGTTTTTGTTTTATTTTTGAGTATTTATACGTTACATTTCATACACTGTATTTGTTTTTACGTCGTGGACTTGTATTTCGATTGTGTTGATGTGTGGATTGTACTTTTGAGTCATTTGTTGGACTTTATATGATGTGTTTTGCTGCATGCCTGCCCGGATGGCAGATCAGGTATGTTTTGTTGGATTTTTATGCTGTGGATGTATTTTCTTTTATATGCTCTGGCTAGGATTGACCGATATATTTTTAATTGCAACTAGATGCCTTATATTGTGATGATGTATATGTATATTTGCTTCTAATTGTCTGCCGTATAGGGGAGGTGCTGTCCGATTTTATATTGAGCCAGCGACTCCTCTCGAGGGCGTGATAATATTTTTTGATATCAGAGCTGGTTTTCGATACCCGTTTATGTTTGGATTTTGGGATTTGCATATTTTTAAAATTTATCTGATATCAATGTATTTGGTATCAGAGCTCGGTTTATCAGTCTTTTTGGATTTGTTCAGATTGTTTTATTGACAAGATCGTATTTTGAGACCTGGCAATGATGGAACATCTCCAAGCGGCAAATACAATCAAATCGTCCGAAGAGATATGTGTCACCCATGTGCAACTCAATCCGGGGTGGGGTCAGCTCAATCTGACGTGGCATAGGGCGACCACCTCATAGGACGGCTCGCGTATCTGAGAGAGCTACAACCGCTGGATTGGGGGCAGATTCTCCGAAGAGACGACCAGGGGTAGAACCTCGTGGCCGAGGATAGACTCCTCTGGGGATACTGGGTTGCCAGGGACCTCGGTCATCGAGGATTCCTTCATCATATCTAACAACACTCCCAGCAGTACCTCCTATAGCACCTACTTTAGCACCCCCAACGATACCACAGTAGTGCCTACCGCGGTACCTCTAGCCAAGCAGCAGCTCCTCAGACCTTTCAATAGGTACTTCAGGTGTTATAGTAGATACTTTAGTCTGTACAGCCAACACTTCAAATGGCATAGCCAAATCCTCTGTCTGCATAGCCAGTATCCTCAGCAATGCAGTCATTATCTCCAGTAGTACCTCCGGTGGTACCTACTGCACTTGCAGGCTCGACTAGGGATAGGCACAGATCCCAGCATTAGCCAAGTCCGTAAAGGGTCAGTTCACCATGTTCCATAGGGGACCTGATCCGTGCGCAGCTCGATCCTAGCTCGAGACACTAGAGAGCACTTTTTAGTATATGACTTGCTCTGACTGGGAGAAGGCTGAGCTGGCAACCTATCATCTGTATGATTGGGCGATGACTTGATAGACGGCACAACGAACTATTATGTGCAAGCAGTCGGTCACCTAAAACTTGTTTAGAGAGGTGTTTATGAGGAAATACTTCCCTGTCGCGTTTCAGATTACCAGGTGACAAGAGTTCTTGAGTCTCCAGCAGGGAGATCGATCTGTTTTAGAGTACAATCTTCTTGGATGAGTACTGCCCTCAGATGATTGCAGATGATTCAGAGTGGATGATTCGTTTTACTCAAGACTTGGCCGCATACATCTGATCAAGAGGCGCTAGAGCGGGCCCTTACGATCGAGTTGACTCAACAAAGGGTATTCAGAGATAAGAAGAAGGGCAAGCTGCCAGTTCTGGATACGACGCAGACAGCAGCCCAGACCACCGGCCAAAAGTAGGGCAGCGGGAGTCAAACAGCTCAGAGTACCTCTGGGGCACCCACTCGACCCCAAAAGTCAAGACGTACATCTGCGGGACCCACTAGATCATCACAGCAAGATCGGAAGAAGTCTACAAGTGGGTCATATTATTTTCAGTATGGTTCTAGAGAGCATTTGAAGGCCGATTGCCCATTGGGGCAATCCATCTGCTATTATTATAAGTTACCAGGACACATGAGTCGTGACTGTGCGCTAAAGGCACAGAACGAGACCACTAGAGCCTCGGCTCAGGGAGGATGTTCTGGTCAAACTGAAGCTCAATGAGGAGGACGGAGGACTCAAACCTTTTCCCATTAGCAGTAGACTGCCCCTCCTCTAGTGCATGTGTACTACATGTTTGGGCAGGGTCAGGAGCACACCACCCTTCTAGTAGTACCACAACATTCAACTTCGGAGTCTTATCAGCAGTCTTACCCTAGATATCAGGCTATGATCTATCAACCCTAGATTGTCGGAGCATCAACACCTCAGATTCCACCAGTTCTTGCCTTACTCCCACCACCACCTGAGATGGGTCTGGTGTACGAAGTCACTTGAGAGGAGGCCCAACGGACCGACAGATCTATTTTTCGAGATACATTTTTACTTTATGCACATTCCATAGAGTTATTGATTGATACTGGTAGTTCATACTCATTTATATCATGGCTATTTCTGAGCAAGATCTGTAGGTTACCGACTCTTAGGGCACAGTATCTGTCTGTGTCCTTATCTTTTAGAGAGATATTAGAGATCACTCAGAAGGTCAAGGGGTGGTTATGTTCTGGAGGTTTTCCTTACCGTGGACTTATCAGTTCTGGAGATGATAGAGGTTGACATCTTCCTGAGCATGGACTGGCTTACAGCCTCACATGCCACGATTGATTGCCATTCGAGGGTGGTCATGTTTCGTCCTCCAGACCAACCCTCGTGGAATTTTCTTACCATGAGGGATGATGGTATATCAGTTATCTCCGCACTCTAGGCACAGAGACTTCTTTCACATGGGTGGTAGGGTTTCTTGCTATCAATGATCATCACTGATGTCAGTAGTAGCCCTTAGATCTCGGACGTTCTTATGGTCCAAGAGTTTCCCAATGTATTCCTAGAGGAACTACTGAGTTTGCCTCCCAGGAGGCAAGTTGAGGTTGCTATCGAGTTGATTCTGAGGATAGCGCCAACATTAAAGGATCCATATCGGATGACACCGAAGGAGTTGGCCGAGCTGAAAGTCCAGCTCCATGAGTTATTGAATAGAGGATTTATCAGACCCAGTGTTTCTCCGTGGGGTTCTCCGGTGTTATTTGTGAAACAACAGGACAGTTCCATGAGATTATGTATTGACTACTGGTAGTTGAATTCAGTCAGGATCAAGAACAAATATCCCTTGCCACGGATTGAGGATCTATTTGATCAATTGAGGGATACATCAATATATTCGAAGATAGATCTACGGTCAAGTTATCATCAGCTGAGGGTAAGAGATTCGGATATCCAAAAGATAACTTTCTACACCTGGTACGAACATTATGAGTTTTTGGTAATGCCATTTGAGATTACTAATGCTCCTGCAGTGTTCATGGACCTCATGAACTTGGTATTTCTGAAGTACATGGACCAGTTTGTTATTATATTCATCGATGACATCCTGATTTACTCCCGTTTTGAGGAGGAGCATGCTCTCACCTTCGCATCATCTTAGAGACGCTCCGACGGGGGCATTTATATGTGAAGTACAACAAGTGTGTTTTTTGGTTATCTTCTGTGGGTTTTCTTGAACATGTAGTTTCCAGCAGAGGCATTTCTATACACCCCCAGAAGATCGAGGTTGTCACCAGATGGGAGCAACCCAAGTCAGTTCACAAGGTGAGTAGTTTTCTGGACTTAGTTGGCTATTATCAGCACTTCGTCGAGGGTTTTTCTTGTATTACCACACCTTTGACACGCCTAACAAGAAAAGGCGTAAAGTTTGTTTAGACAGAGGCCTGCGAGACCAGCTTCCAGGAGCTGAAGCAGCGGTATTGATAAGTATCATTTTATTGATCATTTCATATGCTAGAATCTGTATTTGACCCATATTTTACTTGCGTAATTGTGGATTTACCCTAAATTTTAGGATTTACATTCATTTTGGACTTAATTGCAAATTTTGATATTTTTGAATCGTTTTATCACTAAATTGTTGATCTACTTTTGTAGGCTTGGAAGGATCATGGCCCTAGGTCATGTTGGGTCAAAGTTGAGTCAAAAGTGGACCGCGTCAAGTGGTTAATTGTCGACTAATATGGACCGTCCGATACAAGAACGGTTAGATTTAGACCATCTGAGAATTCTGATCAATCCGAGTTGGGATTAAGGTTAATCGAGCGATCAGATCAAGATATGAAAATTTCATCCAAATCAGAGATCATCTGACCGTCAGATCAAGCTCAGGAGGATCTAGACCGTCCATTCAAAGATCAAGGTGATCTGAATCATCCGTTGTGAATCTGGCAGATCCGAGCTACCCCGAGGATGATCCTGACCCTTGATCAAGATCTGGGAAGTTTGAGCCAAATCGGACGAAGATCAGCCGTTGGATGGAAGTGAAATGATCTCAGTCGTTCACTGTTTTAACTACATAAACGGAATTCCTCTGCTTTGGATCGCGTCGCGTCGCGTCTTCTCCAGTTTTTGAATTTTCTTCACTTGTTCTTCCTTTCTTCGGCGATTTCTCCATTTGAAGGCGTGGCCATCTCGAATTTGACCTTGGAGCAAGATCTGGATCATTGGAAGAGGCTTCAATGGAAATTCTTGCTCGGATTTTAATCGTAACAGGGGCTGATTGAGGGTTTCGTCAGTTCCTGTTATTTGATCAATTTGATCGTGATTCTATGTTGTTTCCTTCAATCGGAGCTATCTGGACGGTCTCTGGAGCACTCTGATCATCAACCAATCATCATCGCAGTCCTTAGTTGCCAGATCAAAGAGATTGGATTGGATTTTCTAGTTGACTGCGAATCTGTGAGCAGATCTGAAATTGGAGCTATTTTCTCAATGATTTGTGAGCTGAAGGGGTTCTCGGCTTGTTCTTGTGTGACGACAAGGAGATTTTGAGACGAGGGAATGATCGAGGCTTCGTATTTTAATGCAATTCCTTTTTGTTTAGCTGTAATTTCAACTCTGCAGTCTGTTTTGTTCTGAATCATGTATCAGTTGCTTAAGTTTCAATTTCTGAATTGTTTCCTTGATAATTAGGGTGAAATTCTACAAGTAGATAATTAGGAAACTTGTCTAATGGACAATTGCCTTTAATTTCAATTTATTTCTTGCTTAATCCTTGCGTATCAGTTTGTATCCTTGTTTCCTGCATTGCGTATCAGCACTTTTATTTCTTAAATTTCCTTTAGTTTCTGAATTCTTCAACTTATTTCCAATTTAATTCGTGTGTAGTTTAATTCCTGTAATTGAAGACAACATTAGTTTGTTATTGAAATTGATTTGAGTTTGTTTAGCAAGTTAGTTTTATTTCTGCGTTTAAGTACAGCTTGTTTTGCATCGATTCTATTTCTACAACTTGATTTCTGAAAACTCGATTCCCATATCTGCTACTGAGTTCAATTTCTGCAATCTTCAGTTTATTGTTTCTGAAAATGTGTCAAGTGAGCTTAGTTTAACTTCTGAATTCTCTGGCAGTTCGTTTCATTCCAAAGCAAGTATATCAAGTTCTGAAGTTGGGTTTCAATTTGCATATCAGTTCTTTGCTGTACATCAGTTTTCTACCAGCGAGTTTCAATTGTAGAATCTGAACTTCTGTGTTGAGTGATCATCAGTCCTCTTTAATCTTTTCTAAACATTGGTTTTGTGAACTCGATTTCAATTGCCTTGCTTGTTCTGCTTGCGGTTTGTAGCTGAATTTCTGCGTTCAGATTTTGTTTCTGCACAATTGTTTCTGCATTGCGTTTTGTGACTGATCAGACTTGGATTTGAAATTCTTCACTCACTTTAGCATAATACTTCACTGGTAGTATCATTTTCCAAGCTGAGTTGGTTAGTTTCAGTTATGAATTGTCATATTTACAATTTAAGCATTTAGTTCATCTTTTGGCACATTAGTTTCTTCATTTTTGTGGCAAGTTAACTTCATTTCTGGATATGGTATCAAATTAAGTTTCGGCACTGTTTGGTATCGGGATTAAACTCATCTTTTGGTGTAAGATTGTGTTTGTAATCAATTAGTATTGCCTTCGGATTGTATCTGAACCTCATCATCCATGTATGCAATTGTTGCTTTTAAAGTTTGTGGCTAGCATTTGTTTCAAGCTAGTTTGCTTCCGAAATTTGTCATCTCTGCTGTTCTGCATTTGTTTAGCATTTGGATTGCATTTCATATCAATTTTGTTCTCCAAGTTTGGCTACTTTGAATTGGTTGATAAATTTTCCATTAGTTAAGTGCATTAGTTGCATATATCTCATTAGTTCATTTAGTTAAGTTTCTTTACTTTTATTTGTGTTTTTCATTTCTGATTGAAACCAAAATCCAAATCTTATCTGAAACCCAAAAACATTCGACGACACATAAACTCAAGCTCGAATCAAATAACCTCAACTAGCCCTAGGAGAAATACGACCTATGGCCCCTTTACTACATTTTCATCTTTGATTGCAAAAAGAGTTTCCAGCTTATGAATATCTAAATTTGAGACCCACTTTCATGACACCTAGTTTGGGTTTATCAGGTATCCGCACCAGTTTTGGTCTTATCTTCGGGAGAGGATGGCTTCGTTCTTTATACCGACGCGTCCTAGTAGGGTTTGGACGCAATACTCATGCAGCATGAGTGGATGGTCTCTTATGTTCCTCGGTAGCTGAAGGAGCATGAGAAGAACTACCTTGTTCATGATTTGAAGCTGACCACTATCATCTTCGCATTGAAGATCTAGAGGCATCATCTGTGTGGTATTACCTTCGAGATCTTCACAGACATAAGAGCCTTAAGTATCTGTTCGCCCAGAATGAGCTGAATCTCCGACAAAGGAGATGGATGGAGTTCCTGAAGGATGGCAATTGCAACATTAGCTATCATCTTGGGAAAGCTAATATAGATAATGTGGTCGCCAACGTACTGAGCAGAAAGTCCAGAGGAGTTCTAGGCTGTCGGGGAGTGATGGTTATAGAGTTGATCCAAGGTTTTTCAGAGTTGGGGTTAGAGGAGCAGACTTAGACTGAGAGAGATTTGCTAGTGATGGTGGTTGCTTAGTCAGCAATCAAATTGAGGATTGGGTGATCAACATCTATAGTTCCTTGGCAGCCGTATCGCCTTAGGGTAGCAGTCTCTGATTACACTCGAGATGATGAGGGCATCCTGTTTTTTCGAGGGAGATTGTGCGTGCCAGAGTCGCACTCTATCTTGGAGGAGCTGCTACAGGAGGCGCATTGCTCGCGATTTGCTATTTATCCGAGTGGGGCCCGTATGTACTGTGACTTGAGATGTTTCTATTGGTGGAATGGTATGACGAAAGACATCGCGGATTTTGTAGTCAAATGTCTAATATGCCAGCAAGTTAAGGCTGTGCACTAGAGACCTGCTAAGTTACTTCAAAGGATACCCATTCCTAAGTGGAAGTGCGAACACATTACCATGGACTTCGTGGTGGGTTTGCCTAGGACTAGGAGAGGTCATGACGCGATTTGGGTGATCGTTGATCGATTGATCAAATCTGCGTATTTCTTAGCAATTAGGAGGATTGATTCATTGGATAGATTAGCTAAGTTATATTACCGAGAGATCATCAGACTTCACGGTGTTCCGCCGAGCATTATTTCAAACAAAGACCCATGGTTTACTTCTTGGTTCTGGCAGAGTCTGCAGAAGGCCATGAGTACAAAGCTTCAATTTAGTACAACTTTTCATCCGTATACAGACAGACAGTCAGAGTGTACCATTCAGACATTGGAGGATATATTAAGGGCTTGTGTTATGGATTTTGAGGGCAATTAGGAAGACCATTTACATCTAGTTGAGTTCACCTACAACAACGGCTATCATTCGACCATTCAGATGGCACCGTATGAGGCGTTATATGGTAGGATGTGTCGGACACCCACCCTCTGAGAGGAGGTTGGGGAACCCTAGTTGCTAGGATCACAGAGAGCTCAGCCCAAGGCAGAGTTAGTTCATATTATCAGACAGAGGATGTTAGAGGCATAGGACCGCCAAAAAAGTTACACGGATCATAGACAGAGACCTCTGGAGTTTTCTGTAGGCGACCATGTATTTCTTTGAGTTTCACCGATGAAATGGGTGAAGAGGTTTAGCCTCAGAGGTAAGTTAGCTCCGCAGTATATTGGAACCGGATTTCCTAATTCTAATTTCATACTTTATTCAAGGAATTGTTTTGGAAAATAATTTCCTAAATTATCATAATCAATTTCGAAAATAATATGTTTAAGACTTTGATTTCTCTAAATCAAATCTTATTAAATTAAGAGACAAGTCCCTTAATTCAACCACATATTATTTTCATGAAAATCTCATTTAAGAAAACTCTATAGGAAACCATTTTCCTAATTAATTTTGGAGACAACAATATGTAAGAGCATTACCTCTTAAATCATATTTTATTCATGGATTTAATTAATTACAACAAATTGTTTTCTAAGGGTGGCTCCCCGAGGCTCAGATACCCAAAGAAAAGAAATTTATCGTAAATCAAATTTGGACGGCTCCCCGAGGCTCAATCCAAATCAAACATGACAATTTTATTCAAAATTGGGAAATTAAATTACAACAACTAACTTTAAATTGGACGGCTCCCCGAGGCTCAATCCAAAATAAAGAATTTTGTTGTCAATTTAAAAACCAATTCAAATTTAATTGTCAATTAACTGTCCATAAATTTGTCTAGACTTTCTTGAAAGAAAGTGCCCAAAATTGTGAGATTTCATAATAGGTTTTCAGAATAATTGTAAGTTTCTGGTACAAAGAAAACTTACATATTTCCAAAATTGGAAAATTTCTAAAATAGAAAATTTTTCAAAATTGGAAAGTTTCCAAAGATGGGAAGTTTTCACAATTATTATAAAATTTCAGAAACTAGAAAATTTCAAAAGTTTGCGAAATTTCATGAGGATTTTCAAACTTAGAAATTCCTAAATCTAAAATTTATTATAATTGGAAAGTTTCCATAATTGAAAAATTTTCCAAAATTGAGATCATGACAAAGTTTTCCACAAGACAATTATATGATTATGTCGAACACTAACCGACTCTGATACCACTGTTGGGACCGGGTGCATGTTGACAAGGATACGAGTTCGTAAAATTTTAAATTTTTACGTGCAGCGGAAGAATTAGCATAAAATAATTTCTCAAATTATTTTAACCACGTATCTAGCATGCAACCTTATGATGTGTTGACATGATCATAAATTAAAACTTTGCGGAAAAGTAAACTAATTTACTTAGTACCTCGCGTAACTCGAAGTAAGGGACGAGATCCAACCGTAGCGTCCCTTGGAAGCTCCGCCTCTATTCGCGTCCACGCCGAGTTCTCTTCGGGATGACTTCGCAAAGTCACGAGTTTTGTGCCGACGAGAACTACTAGATTCTCTAAAGGCACAACTAGAAGATCAAGAGAGAAGAAAGGAAACTAACCACCAAGAAACGGAATCTAAATTCTGGGAAGGAAGGAGTTGTGATCCGCTTCTTCTTCTTCGGCACCTTCTTGGCGGATGAAGCTCTCGGCCACCCTTGGGATGTGCGCCGGCCCTAGGGGAGGAGAGAGAGCCGGCCCTAGAGAGAGAGTGGGCGCCGGCCCTAGAGAGAGAGAGAGGGCGAACTAGAGAGAGAGAGGGAGAGAGATACTAGATATCTTGATAACTCAATTAGTTGGAATTCAAGGCTTGCCTTTGGTTCCTTTATATAGTAGCCTCTCCCTTGCCAAGTCTCCCCTTTAACGAAATTAACGGAATAAATTTTCATAAGGAAATTATCTTATAAATTTTCTTATGAATTATTCCATTATGCCAAGTTTTATTATAACTAACTTTATAATAAAACAAATACATCTCTCCTTTTATTATGGAATAAAATTTGCAAGAAATTTATAAATTTTTCTTATCATGGAAAAATCAATTCATAATTGATTTTATAAAATAAAATTAAACCATTTAAAGTTTATTTTAATCTCCAAAAAAAGAATAAATTTATTATATAAATTTTTCTTTATCATGGAAAAATCAATTCATAATTGATTTTATAAAATAAAATAAACCAATCCATGGTTCATTTTAATTTCCATAAAAAGAATAAATTTAATATATAAATTTTTATTATCATGGAAAAATCAATTCATAATTGATTTTATAAAATAAAAATAAACCATTTAAAGTTTATTTTAATTTCCATGAAAATAAATTTATTTATCCATAATTTTATAAAACAAATCGCTCTTGATTTATTTTATAATTTAAACCAAATAAATTGGTTTCTCCCCTTTGTAGTGGCCGGCCAAACCAAGAGGGTGGACACCCTCTTTGGCCGGCCAAACCAAGCCAAATCCCTCGCGAATTAAACTCATTTAATTAGCCCAATAAGCCTTCAAAAGACTTAGCCATTTTTAGCTTCCGTTGCGCCTCTGATTAATTCAGATTCGACTTATTTCTCTTGATCGAAAAATCCAATTTTCAACTCGTTTTAAATCCCTCGGATTACTCGTAGTGCGTGTGACTAAATAGGCTTTCGATTTATGTTGGCCGTCTATAATTAACTAATTATAGAACGATCATGAGTGGCACCTAGTAGTACATTATGACCCCCAATTAATCGAAAGATCAACGGTTGACCTCAGAAGTAATTCTGAAACCCTTCAGCAGCTCTAATGAATCGTGCCCCATTCCCTTCACCATCTTATACCCACTTGGTTCAGGACATGGTCTGTTTGTGTCAGTCCCCACTAGACTGACTACGTCACACCTAGCCCAAGTAGTGTCTTTCTCGTCCTTTGGATTTCTAATTACTCTCATGTATTTAGGAGACTCATACTCTAAACATGATATGCTCTGGCCAGAGGCTTTGAGTAACAATCCGACGATAGGCCTGGGTATACATCTCCTCGCAAGGAGTGGTGAATCCTTTGTAGGCTATTCAAACATCTTCGGGCACTTCGACTTATACCCAATCATCCTGGGTCCACACCTCCTTGGAGATGCTTGCTTAAGATGTTAAAGTATAAGTCTCCATGACCAAGATGACTTGAACACCGCAAGTCAAAGGAACATCGCACTTAAGCTGCAGTAAGAACTTCATTGACAAATCTATGTAGATTACCATATGAAGTTTTACAGCTAGTCACTCCAATGAACTAGTTCCCTTAACTAGCATTCATGTTTATCTCCGGACATCCCAATGTCACCAGCCAGTGAGAATCAGCTGATTAGAGAATAACCCATGCTAGTCTCAACAGAATTGATAGTGCCCGTTTTTATCAATTCATCGACTAGGGATATTTTCAATACTTCACAATTGCACATGTAGAGATAATCACTAGTTGTGATCTCATCACAAATTCTCTTATGCTGTGAATTGTATTGCGGACATTCAATAGATGAGTTTAAGATCCCAATCAAATACACAAACATGTATACTGAAATAGTAAATTATCATTTATTAAAATAAATATTTACCATCATAAGGCGATTGCCTTAGGACACTTCTCTCATATCACTAACAAACTCCCACTTGGCCTAATGTCATCGCTACGGTATCCAATACCACAGGCTCTAACATGACCCTCAAACTTGTTCTGAGGCAAGGCCTTAGTTAAAGGATCCACTAAATTCCTTTCAGTGGAAATTTTCTCAATTTGTATATCATTCCTACTTATAATCTCTCTGATCAGATGATAGCGGCGAAGCACGTGTTTGGATCGCTGATGAGACCTTGGTTCCTTTGCTTGTGCAATAGCTCCATTGTTGTCGCAATAAACCGGTATTGCTTCATCAATGGTTGGAACCACGCCAAGTTCGGAGACGAACTTCTTGATCCAGACTGCTTCCTTTGCTGCTTCCAAAGCTGCGATATATTCCACTACGGTGTCTTGTTTGGAACTCTTCCAACTTATTGCGCCTCCATTCAAAGTAAATACGTATCCAAACTGAGATTTGGAGTCATCCTTATTTGTCTGGAAACTGGCATCTGTATACCCACGTATTACCATATCTCCTTCTCCATATATTAGGAACACATCCTTAGTTCTTCTTAAGTACTTAAGGATTGTCTTAACAGCCGCCCAATGATCCATTCCTGGATCCGACTGGTATCTGCTTGTGACGCTCAGAGCATACGATACATCGGGCCATGTACATAACATAGCATACATGATAGATCCTATGGCAGATGCATAAGGAATCTTATTCATGCAAATCCTCTCGTCTTCTGTGCACGGACACATAGACTTTGAAAGGTTGATCCCATGCTTGATGGGAAGGTAACCTTTCTTAGATTCCGACAAGCTAAACCTTTTTAGCACTCGGTCTATATATGTAGACTGCGAAAGACCAAGCAACCGTTTTGATCTATCTCTATAGATTCTAATCCCAAGGATATAGGTTGCTTCTCCCAGGTCTTTCATGGAGAAAGTTTTGGACAACCAAATTTTAACTGTCTGTAAGACTGATATATCGTTTCCTATAAGTAATATGTCATCGACATATAATACTAGGAATACGACTGCACTCCCACTAACCTTCTTGTACACACAAGGTTCGTCTGGATTTTGTGAGAAATCAAACTTTTTGATTGTCTCATCAAAACGGATGTTCCAGCTCCTAGATGCTTGCTTCAGTCCATATATGGATCGTCGAAGCTTGCATACTTTGGTTTTATCAACCGATGTGAAACCTTCAGGTTGTATCATGTATACATCCTTAAGCAGGTTTCCATTAAGGAAAGCTGTTTTCACATCCATTTGTCATATCTCATAATCATAATGAGCTGCTATGGCTAGGAGCATCCGAATGGATTTAAGCATAGCCACTGTCGAATAGGTTTCGTCATAATCAATTCCTTGTTTCTGACGATATCCTTTTGCCACTAATCTAGCCTTAAAGGTAACAACATTACCTTCCATGTCGGTTTTCTTCTTGAAAACCCACTTGCACCCTATGGGCTTAACCCCTTCAAGTGGGTTAACCAAGTCCCATACTTGATTTTCGTACATGGAATCCATTTCCGACTTCATGGCTTCAAGCCATTTGTCCCTTTCTGAATTTTTCAGAACATCTTCATAACTGATAGGTTCGTCATCGCTTATGAGTAACACGTCGTTCGATTCACTTATGAGAAATCCGTATCTCTCTGGAATATTGCGTGTCCTATCAGACCTACGAAGAGGTGGTGTTGTTTTAGGTTCAACTGATAGCTCATCATTATGAGTTATTGGTTGTGGGTCTAGACTAGGTGTCTCTGTAATGTCTATTAGAGTTTCTTGAACTTCATCAAGTTCAATGCCACTCCCATTGTTTTCTTGTAAAAGAAATTCTTTTTCTAGAAATACAGCATGCCTTGAAACAAACACCTTTTGTTCTAAGGGATGATAGAATTGGTAACCCTTCGTTTCCTTAGGGTATCCAATAAATAGACATTTATCATACTTAGCATCCAATTTGTCTGGTATAGTTCGCTTCACATAAGCAGGACAACCCCATGTCTTAAGGTGAGTTAAGTGAGGTTTCTTACTATTCCATGTCTCATATGGAGTAGTAGAGACTACCTTGGTCGGGACTCTGTTTAGCAAGTAAACAGCTGTCTTAAGTGCATAACCCCAAAAGGATTTTGGAAGAGTTGCATGATTCATCATTGACCTTACCATGTCCATCAAGGTTCGGTTGCGCCTCTCAGATACACCATTATGCTGTGGTGTATACGGCGGAGTCCGTTGGGACAATATCCCATTGTCCCTAAGATAATCTTGAAACTCTTGACTTAAGTATTCACCACCCCGATCGGATCGAAGTATCTTAATACTTTTGCCAAGCTGTTTCTCTACTCGAGGCGCTCCGCTACAGAAACCTCCCAACTCGAGATACAAGCGCCGACGACGTCCCTCTGCTCCTAGATACATTCCACACCGGACGTCGGTAACGAAGAGTTGTATTTTTTTTTCTTACTGCACTATCATTGTAATCATCCTTTTGTAAACTATTTTGCGCGATTATAGTATTGCCCGCAGTATACACTCCAAATTGCTGACAACCACCATAGGAAAATGGTGCCACAGTGGCGGATCGCTGGTTGGCATGGTGAGCATCGCGTGCCAAACCTTCCACCTTTGATGAGATCTTCTTTTTGCCGACCAAAGGTAGGTAGCGTGGAGGGGTTTCCTTTGTGTCCTATATTCATTTTGGGTTGATCCCTGTTTAGGTTCCTATTTGATTCAAGGCTACCGATCACAGTAGACTTCCGGTGAGAAGGGGGACTCCATGCTGGAGTTTGGGGATATGTCTCGTTGGATCAAGGTTCACAGTGATCCCTATTTGGTTGTTCCCGATCATATCTGGTTTGGATTGTAGATTTAAGGTAAGATCTGTTGGATTAGGTTTTCTTGTTAGTAGAATTGTATGATGGAATAGGTAGAACAGAAAGGTGAATCAGATCACCGTGGATGGGTTTTTGATCTTGTGATGGTTTTATTGAGCGTTTGTTCATGGGGTTAGTGAGCAACTCTGGTTGGATGAGCTTTGGCTTTGTGTTTCGATCTTTTGAGACTCTACCATGAGCTAGAGGTTGAGCATCCCTTTTGTTTAGAAATAGTTGCTAACTTAGTGTTTTGGGAATAATAGTATTGTTGTTGTGTACTTCATGTGACCTTGGAGTTAGTTTTGTTTAGGGGCATGTGATGCATGGTTGGAGTTGTGAAAATGGGTTATGTGTTGTTTGGGGTATTGAAGTTGTTTTAAGGGTTAAGTTTGGGCTAAACTTCAAATGAACCACAAGTTGGGCTAGGCGGGAGCTGATCACTAATTACGGTTAATTAGTGAACACCACTTTAGGATGGTTTTATTAGGGTTATAGTCTTATTCTATTAGTTATCATACATTTTGGTAACTAAGAGATTATGCCCTTTGATACAAGACATTGATTTGTTATGAACATTTGGACACAAAGTTCTTTTTGGACATAGACTTCACATTTGGAGGCGAGTAATTCTCCTTTGATTCTGTAGTTCTTTTTTTATCTTAAATGCATGACTATTTTA
Organism: Boesenbergia rotunda; assembly: GCA_024364735.1. NCBI lineage: Eukaryota > Viridiplantae > Streptophyta > Magnoliopsida > Zingiberales > Zingiberaceae > Boesenbergia > Boesenbergia rotunda. The sequence continues at coordinate 652,431 of JAGFNQ010001981.1, read as the reverse complement.
TTTTCTAAGTAGGTTGATTTACCTTGACTCCACTTTGCTTGTATTTCCTGCTTGATACTTTCTTTGCTTGACCTTTGAGTTAATTAAGGATTTTATCTATACAGTCTCATCTATTATTTTCTGATACTTGTATGTGAGTACTTGAGAACAATCATTTGACCTATCTAGGGTTTAGTTGACATTATATATACTCTACCTAGTAGATTAGTTGCATGAGTATTTATTATGATACTAGTTGGATACATATGTATTATACTTGTTGTGTGTTTGTTGACCAGGTTAAGGGTGTATATTAGTGTCAAGCACCGTCCTTGCATTGTTTGCATGTTGACGACCACTGACTCACTTGTGGTTGAGATGGGTCATTGATCACATTTTTGTTGTGTTATACTCAGTTAGAGTTGTGTGCAGACATTTGGGGTATGGCTAAGGGTCCGCATAGGTATTTTTGGGGTTTTATAGCTACAGGTTTTGGGCTTTTTTGCATAGCTATAGGTGTTGGGCGCTTGTATCTTGTCTACTCGGCTACCCAATGTAACAGTAGTTGAAGTGTGTACAGATCAGGCCATTGCATCATATGCATATTACGCATTATGCATTTTACTTATGGTTGTTATATTTGTTTGAGCTATGATTTGCTGTATTGGATTGACATTCATATATGGATTATGATTTGCAATTGTATATGATCTGGATTTGCTCAGTAATACAAGCAACTTATTGATGTATCATGGTGATTTTTCAATCATGCCCCTGCATGTATGCGGATGTTAGGTATGTTTATGCATATAAATGTTGTATTTGATTTATGCTCTATATTTCAAAGACTGTATTCTATTATTATTTTTGCTTATTATATTCTCTTTATTACCGTGCACTTGTCTTGTTGGGTATGGCTTGGTGGGGTTCCTTAGCGAAAACTTGGTCGTCCTTGAGAGACCTCTCCATGTCTACTGATTAAAAATTAATACGAATGGAGACCCGTCTCCCAACGACCATCTCGTGCCGTATCGAATGATCCAAATTACAACTCAGCCAATCACAAAGATCGAGCCTTGTAATTTGCTTGATCGTTCGACCGCGGAAAAGGCGACGAGTAGATCACCGGCTTTTGTGTTTATGGTCAGGGTCCAATTAGTTAATTATTAACCATGACAAACAATCAAAATAATTAACTAATTAACATGAAATGACAAGGCAATTAAAACATGACTCAATAATAAACAAGGAGCTTGGGAAGAGGTTATACCTTCCCGATCACCTCGCGACCTTCTACTTTATGTCTCTCCCTTCCCGAACGTCGTGTGGGCGATGATCTACCGAGAACCGAGATCACCGAGGCACTCCAACCGAGCTCTTCTCCTTGACTTGGCCGAAACACCAAACCCTAGCTCCTAGGGTTTTCTCACCGCAAGCCTTCACCTCCTCTTCCCTTGCACCGCCGACCACCGGAGCTGCCCAAGGGCCACCGGACCAGCTGCTGTCCTCGAGAGGAAGGAGAAGAAGATGAAGAAGGAGAGTCCTCACCCAAACAACCCGAACTCAAGCCCTCTTCAATCCTTGCGGCGTTGCCGAAAGGTTTGGTTGCGCTGCCTCCCACCTGCCGGCGACGGCTTCTCCACCCTCGCTGAGCACCACAAAATGAAGAGAGTTTCTCTTCCTTGTCTCTGTAAGTCCCAGCTGGAGATTGGTGAAGAAGAGAGGAAGGATCGAAGGGGAGAACCCCCTTCTCCTTGGCGCCGACCGAAAACCTAAGGAGGGTTGGAGAGAGAGAAGAGAGGAGAGAGGCTTAGGGTGTCAACTCTTGGATTAAGCTTTGGTTTCATGATCTCATAGGGTATTTATAGGGCTAAGGTAGGGACCAAGAGAAGGAGTTGGATCTTGACCCACCAATGGATCTAAACCCGATCCATTAATTAAGATCCATTCCACTAAAGGATCTTAATTGAACTTCCTCACCAACCCCCATATTGTCATATGGGATCCACATATTACGAGTCGTCTATCCCGCTGTATTTAAGATATCGAATGCTTGTTAATTAATTTAAATTACTGACAATTCAAATTAATTAACTTCTAGATCCTTGATTAGTACCACTCAACCTTATCATCATGTCAGATCAAATCCACCTGCAAGGTTTAGCATGATGAACCTTTTGAGCTCATCAAGGGGGTATCATCATCCTGACTCACTAGGACACGAATTTTGTCAATAATCAACGACACATCATATTATTAATATTATCTCCCAACTTACCGGGCCTATCGATCTAACAGAATAGATCTTGCCCATTGGTAAATCAAAGAATTAATAATTAATAATATATGCCCGTTATTATATTGGGATTAAGGGCACTTCAGGCAACGTGGGACGAGTCCTCCTCCTCCGAAGAAGAAGAGGTCCCACAGTCAAACTTGCTCGCACTATCCGCCTCAGAAGAAATAGAGATAGAGTTAGAGTCGGAGCCGGACGATGGAAAACTCACATTCTTAGAGGACGGCAAAATAACTGTAAGTGGTTTTACAAAAATTCAATTAAATGAGTTAATTTCGTATCTTTCTCGAGATTTGGCGAAAGCTAAACTCCGAGTCGAATCTCTCCGACAGAAAGTAAAACTCCTGAAAGAGAGAGCTGACTCTAGACCCTTAACTGAGAAGGTTCAAGAAGGAACCTCTGTTCAAGTTGAAAAACTTGAAAAAGAGAACTCCTCCTTGAAAACTCAAGTTAAGGACCTTAGATCAGTTTTAGAACGATTCACTTCTGGTTCCAAGGGTCTTGATATGATTCTTGGAAAACCGAAGTCGGTTCTAAATCGATCCGGACTAGGATACAGAACCAAATCTAGACAAAGATCCTACTATGCTGTACTGAACCAGTCCAGACCTAAAGCTCAGGCATGGGTACCCAAACTATGCCTGAACAAACAAACTGGATCAAATCAGTATTGGATCCCCAAGGACAAGATTCATATCTTGCCTAACCATTATCATGGCTTTAGTCCAGGGGGAGCGAAATTAAAAACTATATTTATTGTTAGATAGAATTCAATTTTTGTTTTCAAATTGCATGTTTGCTTGTTTATTTAATTTCTGCAATTTACCATGCTTAGACTTAGGACTGATTAGTTTAAGGACTGAACCAACATAACTGAAATTTGACAACATAGTATTGGGAGGAGGTGAGATGATAGTACATTAGGGAAGCCAATTCTAATAAGGTCAAGTATACTCTACTTGGCCTCTTTAGACTGATGAAACTAGCCGAAGCTACCGATCCAAGACCCAAACTAGTTAGACCAGAATTTTTGAAATAATAATTTTGAAAATGAAATTTCATTAAAAGGCTTTGTCAAGGAAAGGGTTGATGATCCAATAAGGCTATGGCCAAAGAAGACCTAATGCCTCGCCAAGACCTGGAAGCCGATTTTTGAAATTCAAATTCAAACTATTCTTTGTAAAATTTAAATCTAACACAAATTTTCAGTTACATGTAGATTCAAACATTTTTTTAACTCAAAATAAATTTAATTGTTTTCAAAATTAATTTAAGTTTTTTTAAATAAATCATAATTTTTTTTCCCAAAATAATATTACCTACCAAAACCTGTCTCACAAAACCTATAAGGCAAACGTGATTGATAACCTTAGATTGGGTGAGACAGACTAGAATGTGAAAATCAATTTAGGCTATTCCTGATTCTAATTGGAATCCAAATCAACAAAACTCTTTATGTGTAGGAACATAAAGATTTGGACCAATGGATGTTGGATAGCGGTTGCTCCAGACACATGACTGGAGATAAATTTAAATTCACCAAACTCAAGTTCAAAAACCTAGGCTCAGTGGCATTTGGGAGCAATGCTACACTCAAGGTAATTGGGTCAGGTAATATTGAACTCAAATTTGACTTTGTTATTAAGAAAGTACTTTTGGTTGAAAATTTTAATTTCAACTTACTTAGCATAAGTCAGTTGCGTGATTCTGGTTATGTAGTTACCTTCAACAATTCTAACTGCCTGATTAAAAACCTGCAAGACTTGGAAATCATGCTTAAGGGCACTAGGAAAAATAATGTTTACACTATAAATCTACCCCTAGTACCTAAATGTATGTTAACTTAGTTAGAACAATCAAACCTCTGGCATAGGAGATTAGGTCACACTAATCTAAGAATTATTTCAAAAATCACCCAACTTGGCCTAATTAAAGGTATCCTTAAAATTAAGAATCAAGAAAACTTACTATGTGAATCATGTAATCAAGGTAAACAAACCAGGTCTAATCACAAACTAATCCAATCTGATCTAACTCAAACCACACTTGAGCTCCTGCACCTTGACCTATTTGATTCACATAGAGCCAAGTCACTAAGTGGAAACCGATACTGCTTAGTAATAGTTGATGATTACACTAGGTTTACCTGGGTTAGGTTTCTAAAGACCAAAGATGAAACCCTAAACCTATTTAATGAATTTTGTAAGTTAATTGAAAATCAAAACGATACTAAAATCAAAAGACTTAGGAGTGACCACGGGTGAGAATTTGAAAATCAACGGTTCAAGGAATTCTGTAAGGTAAATGGGTACATACATGAATTTTCATGTCCTAGAACCCCCCAACAAAATGGGATAGTCGAAAGGAGAAATAGAACTCTACAGGAAGACGCTAGGGCTATGCTCAATGAATTTAACCTAGCCACCCAATATTGGGCAGAAGCAATTAGTACGGCTTGCTACATTCAAAATAGGGTCCTGATTAACAAGCGACACAACAAAACACCCTATGAATTATACTACCATAGACTTCCAAACCTACACTACCTAAGGGTCTTTGGGTGCAAAGCCCATATCCTAAACACCAAGGATTATCTAGGTAAATTCCAGTCTAAATCAACCCCAGGTATCTTCCTAGGATATTCAACCACAATTAGAGCCTATAGGGTTTACAACAAACAGACTATGAAAATTGAAGAAACAATAAATCTAATATTTGATGAAGAAATCAACTCAAAATCAGATAATACTTCATCACATATTGATCAAGAAGATAATGAACAAGTTGTTGAATCCTTAATTGAACCCATAAACGAACTAACTATTGAACCAACTAATGAGTCAACTATTGAACCAATAATTGAACCAAATCAAATAGTGAACCAAACTAACCAGTCGGACCTAAGGCTGAACCAAGTTCTAGAAAAACCAAGAAACCCAGACATAGTCACCCAACCGATCAAATTGTGGGTGATCCAACTCTAGGAGTCAGAACTAGGTCTTCCTATAGAAACCTTAGTCAGATAGCAATGATTTCAAAAATAGAACCCAAGACTATAGAGGAAGCTCTACCTGATCCTGATTGGATCATAGCTATGCAAGAAGAATTAGCCCAATTTGAGAGGAACCAAGTCAGGGAGTTAGTACCTAAACCTGAGGGCAAATCCGTCATTAACACTAAGTGGGTTTTTAGGAACAAGTTAAATGATCAAGGAGAAATAATCAGAAATAAAGCCCGCTTAGTAGTGAAGGGATTCAGTCAAGTAGAAGGGTTAGATTACGACGAAACCTATGCCCCGGTAGCTAGACTTGAGTCCATTAGGATATTATTGGCATTTACATCCCATAAAGGATTTAAACTATACCAAATGGATGTAAAGTCAACCTTTCTAAATGGATTCATTAAGGAAGAAGTTTATGTAGGACAACCCCTGGTTTTGAGGACTTAGAAAGACCTGACCATGTTTACAAACTTACCAAAGCACTTTGTGGACTAAAACAAGCACCTAGGGCCTGGTATGAATGCTTATCCACTTACCTAATTTCTAAAGAATTTAAACAAGGACAAATCGACTCAACCCTATTTATTAAAACATTAGGAAAAGAAATATTTATTGCCCAAATCTACATCGATGACATAATCTTTGGGTCCACCAACTCTAATTTTTTAAAAGAATTTGTTAAAATAATGAAAAATGAATTTGAAATGAGCTTAGTTGGTGAGCTCAACTTTTTCCTAGGGTTACAAATTAAACAAATTAGGGATGGAAATTATGTCCATCAATCAAAATATGCTAAAGAGTTAATAAAGAAATTTAAAATGGATAACTCTAAAAGCATAAGTACTCCTATGACCACTAATATAAAAATATATAGTGACCCTGATGGAAAACCAGTAGACCATAAACTTTACAAGAGTATGATTGGAAGCCTACTATACCTTACAGCTAGCAGACCTGATATCCTCTTCTTGGTAGGAATGTGTTCTAGATACCAAACCTGTCCTAAGGAAACGCACTTAGCAGCCTTAAAAAGAATATTAAGATACATTAAGGGTACCCTAAATGTAGGGATTTGGTATCCTAGGACCTCAACTTTTAAACTATCAGGATATTCAGACTCTGACTATGCTGGTTGTAAGCTAGATAGAAAAAGTACAAGCGGAAGTTGCCAACTCTTAGGAAACAGCCTAGTAAGTTGGTGCAGTAGAAAGCAACACTATGTAGCCTTGTCGACAACCGAAGCTGAGTATGTTGCTTTAGGAGAGTGTGTAGCACAACTCTTATGGATGATGCATACTCTTAAAGACTTCCAGCTTGACTACAATCAAACCCAAGTCTTCATTGATAACATAAGCTCAATAAATCTAACTAAAAATCCAATCCAATATTCCAGAACCAAACATATAGAAGTTAAACACCACTTTGTAAGAGATCATGTAGCCAGGGGTGAAATAGTCCTTAAGCATATAGATTCTAAATCCAACTTAGCTGACATATTCACTAAACCCCTACCTGAGTCTGAGTTCAGCTCATTAAGAAGACAGTTAGGATTTTGCTTGGTAAAATAGGGTTATTATATTTTTTTTGCTTTAAGTGATTTGAAAAATCAATTTTTAAAACAGTTTAAAAACTTGCTTTACTTAATGTTCAAAAATCTTTTTAATAGTTTTTTTACTTAGTTTTATTGTCAAAAACTACCCCCTTCAAAACTAGGGTCTTTTTCGCAAATGGACTTAGCCTAGGCCCTAACCCTAGAAATGCATGCACCTATAGATCTAGAAGCCAGCATCTCACAAGCACCTTAGGGTACTATTGATTGATAACCTTGAATGGGTTGAGATGCTTAGGTCTTTGTCTTAATTCAAGATGCTTTAAGTCAGTGCATCTGCAGTAATTGGGGCACTAAACACAACTAAATACAGTAATCAAGTTAAGTGTCAAGCTTAGACAATCTAACTTGAACATAACACTTAACTCGACTAACCCTAGCGAAAACTACTGTTTATAACAGGTAGTAAGAAGCTAATTGGGCTAGACAGGTCCCTACAGAGAAAATTTAAATGGTTTGATTTAGTTTATCTTACATTGGTTCAGTACAGCACACTATTCTGTTATATGCAAGTTATTTGTTATTTTGCTATATTTTTTTTGATATATGGCAAAGGGGGAGAGATAAGAAAGGAGAGAAGCTTTAAATTTTTAAGTTTTAATTTTTTTTTCAAAATTTTAAGTTTAAATTTTTTTTCAAAATTTTATCCTTTCTTCAAAAAGTACTTACTCATACTTACTCTATTCAAAGTACTTAATCTGTTTTTTTTTTCAAAACCGTTTTCAAAAGTACTTAGTCTAAATTATTTTCAAAATAAAGTATTTTCTAAGTACTTAAACTTAAGCTATCACTAAGTACTTATTTCTAAAACTTCCCTAGAAAAGTTTCGAAGTACTAAAGAGATTGAAAACTATTAAAAGTACTTTCAAAAACTCAAAAGAGATGCTTTAGAAAAATTTTTACTAAGTTGTTTTTCAAAAATTTCTAAGTATAAAAATTTTTTGGGAAAATTTACTTTTGAAAAATCTTCTAAGTTTTGAAAAATTAACTCCATCATGTTGACTTAGAAATTTTTCAAACCCCACGAAACTTTGAAAAACCTAGGGGGAGATTCCTTCCAGGGGGAGGGAACTAAACTAGTTTATCATCTACTCTGATCAACTTAACTTTTTGAATCAGGTTGCCATAAATCAAAAAGGGGGAGATTGTTGGTGCAGACAGCACCCAAGTCGAACATGTGTTTTGATAAATGCCAAAGGGTTCAAAAGTTAAGTCTTATTTGTTATCTAACATGCTGCTTGAGTGTGCAAATTGAAGTCCTAGCAAAGGAATGCTAGGCACCTAGCGAAGGAATGCTAGGCACTGAAATCCTAAGTCCTAGCGAAGGACAGCTGGGCACCTAGCGAAGGGCTGCTAGGATACGAAGACCTAGCGAAGGACTGCTAGGCACCGGACGAAGGACAGCTTAGTATCCAAGACCTAGCGAAGGATAGCTGGGCACCTAGCGAAGGGCTGCTAGGATACGAAAACCTAGCGAAGGACTGCTAGGCACCGGGCGAAGGACAGCTTGGTATCCAAGACCTGGCGAAGGAACGCTAGGCAAAAGTCCAACCGGAGGAGCCGGTTGGCAACAGATAAATTCTCCTGAGAGGAGTAGGTGAGGACGCGTTCCCCGTCGAGGGAATAGTAGGCGTCGATTAGACCTAGGGCTCCATTTTGGAGACCCAAAGTCAGAACCAAGATAGCTAAGGCTGTATACTCATAACATACTCTTGCTTTATTGTATTTGCAACTAACCTTGGATGTAGGACCAAAGGAACGAGTCTCTGCAGCTCAGAACGCCTCAAAGGAAAGAGGCAGCAGCTGGGCAGGGCGCCCCCAGTGTCCCGGGCGCCCCCAAGGTCAAGGCAAATCAAGCTAGGCAAGAATATGCTTCGGAAGCCTACTGGGCGGGGAGCCCCCGTGCTCCCGGGTGCCCCCAGTCCCCAGGGCGCCCCGCACACAAGCCAACAAAGCGGATAACTCTTATCCAGCCGAGAAGCCCACTGAAATGGTCAACTAGGGCGCCCCCAACGTTCCGAGCGCCCCAGAGTCAATCCGCAGCCCTATTCGAGTGGGATAAGGGCTGACCGAGGTAATTCCGGATCGGTTGACACGTGGGAGGGCGCCCTCAACGTTCAGGGCGGCCCGAAGTGCTATAAATAGCACCCAACACCAAGGCTTCTCAACAATCCAGTTTTCCAACGCTTTCACGCTCTTCTACTCGCGTCGCTCCGCTACAGAAACCTCCCAACTCGAGATACAAGCGCCGACGACGTCCCTCTGCTCCGAGATACGTTCCACACCGGACGTCGATAATGAAGAGCTGTGTTTTTTTCTTACTACACTATCATTGTAATCATCCTTTTGTAAACTGTTTTGCGCGATTATAGTATTGCCCGCAGTAAATGGTCAACGACCGTGGGCCTTGGAGTAGGATCTGACCGCGACTCCGAACCAAGTAAAATCTTGGTGTTTGCGTATTGTTCAGTTTTGTTTATTCCGCTGCGCGTTTGCTCTTAATTTTATCCGAAAAATGTTTTACGATATTCACCCCCCCCCTCTATCGTTTCTCTCGATCCAACAGCTACTACATCGGAGGCGAGTACCTTTGACTCTATCTCTGTAGATATTGTCATTTTCTTTGCATAGTTTATTATGTGTAGCAATAGATTATACCTTTATCTGCCTCTTATTTCTCCTGCTTGATACTTATTGCTTATTCTTTGAGTTGCTCATTCTTTATTTTCATACGGTATCGATACTTATTATTCTCACTTTGTAAAATATGCATGTATGCATATGGGTGTAGGAGTAGTAATATATTACCTCATACTCTACATTTGGTCGATCACTAGATATACCTTGCATGTACACCTAGTGGTTTATTTTGTAGCTCATGATGTATATTTTAGATTCGTAGTTCTTGGTAGGACTACTAGGTGGGTGTTGTATGTGTTAGTGTCATGTACTATTCTTGTACGGTTACATAACTGACGACCCTTAGCTCCCTTGTGGTTGAGACGGGTCGTCAATCATACAGGACCTGGCCACATAATCACTCAGGGCTTAGTGGTTATCGTAGTGTGGCTAGTTTTACTCTGTTCTATTATGCTCAGCCACTCATGGGTAAGTGATTATCAGAGCATGGTGGCAAACGGGGATCCCTCCTTTGTTGTGTGATACGAGGAGATAAGAGCGAAGCTCCCCCATATGACATGGGGTAGGAGTGTTGTCTCTGACTATATCCTATTCACTCAGCCACTTAGGAGCAGTGGCGACGGAGTGCGTACAATTGTCATAGCCCTATCCACTCGGTCATTTACATATGTCATGTTACGGTAGCTAGACTAGCATCAAGGGTGACACATCTCACTGCATCATGTGCATGCGATGCATGAGATTTGGATTTGATTGTGTTTGCTTCATTTGATTGAGTTATGATTGCTGCACTTGGATGATATGCACATACAGGAAGTATTTTGCATTTGGTATGGTGATTTGCCTTTGTTCGTGCCTACAAGTTATATGACCCACTACCCCGCAAGTGGGATTTGTTGGGGCAATCTATGGTCCGGAGAGACCATGTGTTTTGATGTTTAGACAAAGGGTTTAAGTTAGGTTTACCCTTGTGTATTTGATATGTATATGTGAGTGTGCAGGTTTGCAAGTTACACATATTGACTTAGCTGGATGGCTTCGGTACGGTGAAGGGTGGCATGGAGGCAAGCCGTGGGCTTGTGTGCACCCAAGGGACCATGGATAGCAGGGACGATGAGCCGAGGGGTGCGGACTTTGAGGCATACGTGAAGGATGGCATGGAGGTAAGCTGGAGGCTTGTGTGCGCATCTGAGGGGCGAGGGCCGAAGATGAAGAGGGCGCGAAGGCAACAGTCGAGGCTGCTTGTGAGGAGCCAGCTGAGTCGTGAGGGTACGAGTCCTGAGGGAATATACTCGGGGAAATCCTAGGGGTCGAGTGAGGAGAGAATTGTACTCGGGAAAGAAAACCTAGGTGGGCAGCCAACTGAGGTTCTGGCAGTCGACTGGTAAACCCCACAGCAAGATCAGTCGACTGTTGTGGGAGCAGTCTACTGGTAGTGGCTGAAGAAATTCAAACGTTGGCTTGCAACGGTCGAATTTGAGTGGGGGCAGTCGACTGCCCTGAGAGCAGTCGACTGGTAGCGTGAGTTTCAGCTTTGAGACCTATTTAAAGGGGCTCGGATTTAGCTGAGAACTCTTGACGAAACAAGCTTGGTTAGGGCTTGTTAGTAGTCTTTGGCGCTCAAAAGTGTGTCCAAGTTTATGGTGAGGTTTCTCCACCCACAAGGAGCTACACGAGCTAGCCGGAGGGCATCCGGGGAGTGATCTGCCGAAGGATCGAGGGATCGTCCACCTTACGAACTGCCGTGGAGTAGGAGCGTCATCTCCGAACCACGTAAATAGGTTTGTGTTAGCGTTTTTTGATTTTAATATTATTGTTTCCGCTTGAGCACGCTAACCTTGTAGGAAGAAAAATGAGAAATTGCTATTCACCCCCCCCCCTCTAGCAAGACAACAACGATCTAACAGGATTGACATTGGTATGTATTGTACAGTTAGTATTTTGGTTATGCAAATTCTATTATTCCTACGAGATTGTATCCATTTTGTTTCTATCCTGCTTATATATCTTTTTGATACAATGCATATCTGCCCTTATTACCTACAGAGTTCACCTGGAGTCACCCCCGTTTGCATGTTTGTATATTTCAGGGAGATGTTGCCAAGAGTGCCCAGTTACTAGTCCCCGATACTCGGCTACTCCAGCTTTAGTTTCCATTTTATTTTCAAGTATTTGTACGTTACATTTCATACACTATATTTGTTTTTACATCGTGAACTTGTATTTGCATTGTGTTGATGGGTGGATTTTACTTCTGAGTCCTTTGTTGGACTTTATATGATGTGTTTTGTTGCACGCCTCCCCGGATGACAGATCAAGTAAGTTTCGTTGAATTTTTATGTTGTGGATGCATTTTTTTTTATATGCTCCGATTGAGATTAATCGATATATTTTTATTTGCGACCAGAGGCCTTATATTGTGATCATGTGTATGTATATTTGTTACAAGTTGTCCGCCGTATAAGAAAAGTGATGTCCGATTTTATATTGGGTCAGCGACTCCTCTCAGGGGCGTGACATCTCCTCTATTATTTAGGACATCTAAAACAAGATGTCATTTTTATCCCATTTATCCCCAAAAATTCCAACACTGTCATAGAAAAATTCTAGAAATTTTTTTAAAAAAATTCCTAAGGTTATTTCTCATTTTAACCCTTGGAATTCAATTTGTCATATTTTACAATACATTGAAAGTAACTTTTTAGGATTGAACAAAAAATTAAAAATGTTTTCAAACACTTTCAATTATTCAAATCTACTCTTTAAAGATGAAATAGCAATATCAACAACAACAAAAATTAGTTAATCCTAAAAGATTCCTTAGCGAATTGTAAAATCTCTTCATGATAATTTTCATCAAATTGTTTCTTTCTACGAGTTGTACTTTTTTGAAGAAAATAAAGATCAATTTTTATTTTTGATGCAATCTCTTTCATTAATATAATAGCAAATTGGAAACTTTCCTCTCTCTTTCAAAATAATAAATCAATCCTCACAGAATCTTTATTGCAACATCAATTTGTATATCTTTAAATTGTAACTTTTTGCTAATCAAATCAATTTTTTTTTCAAAATGTTATACCAACTAGTCATGCCCAACAAAAAAAGAAAACTCAAGTTCATGTGTTGCTAAAGATTCAACCTCACTCTTAGTCTTAGCAGCTTCATTAACTTTTGATAATTCATATAAAGCTTCTCGTATCTCATTTGACTGAGTTATTATGGTTGTGATACTATTAACATGATTTTCCCATCTTGTTGTTAACAATGACTTTAGACTTAATTGATGAACATGATCTTGTAAAACCTTCCATCTTGTTATAGAACTAGAAAATAAAGTATAAATATCCCCACGGGATGGACTGATAGTTAGTGCATGGGTGTTGCTACCTTGAGGTCTGGTAGTCAAAATATGGCAAAGCCAGTGCACTTGCCCTCACCACGTGCTAGTCACAACATCCAGACTAATGACCCCCGTGATTTACCTCCTCCGTGTTGGCCTTGTGATAAGTTGGTGTGGGCTCTAGGGGCGAGCAAATCGTCTTTTGTCACCTAGAAAATAAAGTATATATGCTACAGCGGAACGACAACTAGTTGTTCCCAGGTATCCCTGGTTCGATCCCCAGATATGACATATTTTGCAGAAATTTTTTCTCTAAATCAGGCGCGAGCCCTGAGATGATGGGCTTTTGGACTGTCAGTCGTGAGCGCTTCCCGATTTACCCTGGCGACCGATGAAAAACTTCCATGGGGTCGAGCCGATGGCCTAAGATTTGACATTACTGAACCTCGTTAATCATTTGTTTAGAAAATAAAGTATACATGCACTGCACAACTCCAAAAATGACAAAGTCTTAACACAAGAATTTATCATATCACAAATTGTTAAATTAAGAGAATGACAAGCACATGAGATATAAAATACTCTTGGATTTATTTCAAGAAATATCTTTTATACTCCTTGATTTTTTTACTTTTCATATTCGAACCATTATCATAACCTTGCCCCCTTACATTATCAATATCAAGTCCAAGGGTTTCTAAGTATATATTGTAATTCATCAAAATTCCTAATCCATCTGTATTACCTATTTTTAAAAACTCTATAAAATAATCATTTACCTTTGTAAGACAAACTAGCACATCCACACATTGAATTATCAAAGTCATTTGCTCATAGTGACTTGCATCTGAAATACAATCAAGTATGAAAAATATTTTGCCTCTTTTATTTTTTGAAATTATAGCACTTCTTACTTTAGAGCCTAATATAAAAAACAACTCATTTTGAATTTTATGATTAAGGCAATGATAATGAATCTCATTATTTTGAATGTGTATAAAATGCTCTTGTATTGCCAAATCAAATTATGCAATTAATTCAATTAGCTCGAAAAAATTACCATTACTACCTTGGTAATTTTTTTTCATTATCCCCGTGAAAATCTAAATTTCACTTAGCAAGACATTTCACAATAGAAATAATTCGTACTAAAATAAGTTTTCAATGTTCTTTCTCTTTCTTAATTTGCACTTAGATCTTTTTGTCAATTGTTTCATTCTTTTTCATTTTAATTTGCAAATCCATCCAAATTCTCATGTTGGTAATATGCTCAATGTCATTCTCATATTGCCTAAGTTTGTCACTTAAACGTTTTTAATCATTAAAAGCTTCATTTGTTAGCAAACTTTTATTGTTTACTGATTAAACAATTTGCAACAAAAATAATATACTTTGTTCATATCTTTCAAGCACACAAGACATTTGCTATCTTGATTCTCTCCATTTGATAAGTTTCTTATGTAATAAAAATATGACAAATGTTTTGAAAGCTCGTCTACAGAGAACTTTAGATTACCTTATCTTATAGGATCTTTCTCTACCAAAAGATCTCTTATTTTATTATCAATGTTATCCCATGATCTTAGATTTTATATATATATATATATATATATATATATATATATATATATATATATATATATATATATATCCAAAACATGACCTTACTCTAACTCATTTTCATTCTCAATTATATAATCAACTTTTACATTTAAATCACTATCATCATGCATCTTCTTTCAATTCTTCCTGCTCATTTGTTGCATGGTTATTATCATCAATTTCTCTTAATTCTTCCTGTTCATTAATTGTATTATCATTTAATTCTTCTTGATTACTCAATTGTTGTTCATTTGTTGCATGATCATTTAGTTCTTCTTGGCTTTCTTTTTGTAATTCATCAACTAAACCTTGAATTGAAAAGCTAGCTTTAAAAAAAAATATGAAGAGTACCTTTTTGAGTTTTAATAATATGTTCCACTCTTTTTTTTTCTTTTCTGACTCCCAGATTGATATTTCGTTAGAAATATATTTGTACTCAAAATTCAAATGTAAAAATAAAACACACAAAACCAACAACAAATCTAGCAATGAAACAAGCATAATCAGTGAAAATAACAGTGATAGAGTAATAAAACCTGATTTGTGCTTGAAGTGCATGTTGCAGGATATTTCCGAGATTTTACACTAAATTAAAATTACTAAAATAATTTCAACTTATCTCTGTTGAGTGGCCCGAGCAGCTTCTTCTCCAGTCTGCAATCTCTCGAGGCGAATCTGAAGCTGCCGAGTGAGATCCCGAGTAGATTTCCTGAGTGGCCGAGTGAGTTCCAAGCGGCTGAGTGAGGTCCGAGTGGAAAACTCCCGACCCGAGCAGTTTTCCCGAGTGAGCTCCGAGCGGCCGAGTGAGGTCCGAGTGGAAAACTCCCAACCCGAGCAGTTTTCCCTAGTGAGCTCCAAGTGGAAACTCCCGACCCGAGCAGTTTTCCTGAGTAGCCGAGTAGGATCCGAGCGAAATGGCCGAGCGAGCTCCCGAGCGGCCGAGCGGCCAAGCGGAGTTCCCTAGTGAAGTTTCCTGACTGGGATCTCCCGAGTAGTAGTCGGATGTCTCCCGACCTGGAGGTTGTGTTGGTGCCCCGGTTAGTTTTGATGTGATCAACCAAGTTAGGTTAGGTCCTGTTGGTTTTAATCCCTCTGCTAAGTGTCCAGGAACTTAGGTACGGAGGAAGTCGAGCGTAAAACGCAGCGGACGAGAAGGATTGCACGGGGGAAGTGAGCCGACGGGCTCGGTGCAATCTGAGGGACGCGGAAGTTGTGGAAGAGTACGCCGGTGGACCAAGAAGGACGTGCGCGACGTCCGAGGGATGAGAAGCCTGGCGGAAGCACGTTCGAAGGGCGAAAGGCCAGAGTCGGGTTCGGGTGAACCTAACTCCGGTTGGCCGGAAATCACCCAATCGACGATTTGACGAAAAGTCAACTAAGTTGACTTTTATCAAGTCAACATTTGACTTGCATTAAAATAATAAAGTTTTAATTATATTAAAACTTTATTTTAAGTTTTCATTTTAATTAAAAGTTTTTAAGTAAATTCTTTTTAATTAACGTTGTTTAAAACTTTAATTAAAGTTTTAATTTAATTAAAGTTTTTACGTAAACGTTTTTTTAATTTTGTTTTATTTCTTAAATGAACTTCCTTTTAATTAAAGTTTTCTTTGTGCTTCTTACAAGTGGAGGCCGAAGCAAATTCAGATGGTCAAAAGTTAATTGGATGCACAGGATGATCTTTTATCCTAAAGCCCCTACATGCTCGGTCAAAAGACTTTATCAAAGGAGCCGATCGGATTAAAGACTTTATCAAAGCAATCATCGGATTAAAGACTTTATCAAAGGAGCCGATCGGATTAAAGACTTTATCAAAGGAGCCGATCGGATTAAAGACTTTTTCAAAGGAGTCAATTAATAATATTTATCTCTTTTAATTAGAGTTTAAATTCTGGTTGAGATAATCTTAGATCTACAATCAAGATAAAACTCAATCTTGTATCAACGGTCAAGATCATATCACTCAACCTATAAATAGGCTTAGAGATTTAGATTCAATTCAATACAATTCTTGTAATTCTCTCTAAAGTCTAGTGTGCTTCAGTTGTAAGGCTTCTCCGCCACAAGGAGATTTTTTTTGCTTTAACCGTCTTGGAAGCAACGACCAAGTTGCAACCAAATTTTTTTTAATAGACGAGTTCCTCCATTCATTTTATTTATTAGCCATCTATTCACCCCCCTCTAGCCGGACCAACCCGATCCAACAGGTTGCTGAGGCCTGCGCAGCGCAGTTTCCTTGAAACAGATTCGTCCTCCTCCGCGGCGCTTCGAGGCTCGGATGGACTTCTGTCTCTCAGGATACAACAGCCGAACCACGGGCATAACGGAGCACTCGTTGCTCGTGGCAAACTGAGGAGGTACCCGACTGCTATCAGCAGAGGTCGGGAATAAGGTGGAGTGGAGGAGAATTTCGTAGCGCATCCTACTTTTGCTCTCGGTCACGGCCTCCTTATATAGGCTCAGACCGCCGCAGTGATAACTGACGAATTAATCGTCATTTACTGTCGTTTACCCGACCAGATTCAAACGTCTGGGGGTTACTGATCTCGCATTAATCAAAATTAATGCATCAGTTACATTTGAGCAAAAATCAATTTGACAAAATGGTGGTTCATCTGCTTGGACAAATTTTGTCCCGACCGGTCGGACATTCGACGAGCGCGGGTCGTGCACGCACACGAGTTCACTTGGTTCAGTACAAATCCGAGCCTTGGATTTGCACCCCCTGCGCGCCCACGCATGAGAGAGAGCATCTCCCTTAGCATTTGTTCACAAATGTCATGCTTGTGATACAATATAAACCAAATATTTTGCCTTAAAACTCCCAATGTGGGACTAAAGCCCCACTCATAAGGGAGTTCATTTATTCCCCTCCTCACTTTCTACTCACTAGAAAGTTCCAATGTGAGACTAAAGTCCCATCACCTTTCTTCCATTCACATTAGATATCCAAGATATCTAACAGTGCAATCGATATAATCTATTCTATGATGATTAAAATTGGGATGATTTATTTAAACTCTTTCAAATCTGCAAAAAAAAAAAATCACAAATATTGGACTCCAATACAATATTAAAATCAATATTGAATATTGACGCTAAGAAAAAATACAGATAGGTAACTTACCTTGCAGATTTATATATTGATGAAACTAAAATTTTAATTGTAGAATAGACTTTTATGATTTAATTAGAAGAGATTCAAAGGAGAAGAAGGGAGAACATTGGCGTTTAGGATTCAGTCTTCTAACTTCTGTAAAGGAATTAATGAAGAAAGAGTTATACAATGAATACAGTCTTGGAAAGGAAAAATGAGTACATGAAATAATGAAAAAAAGAGTTAGGGTGTTTATGAAAACAATCCAATAATATATTCTTTGGGTTTTTATTGAAACAATCCAATAAAATATATTTATTAAATTTTTATTACATCTAATTATATATAATATATAATATATAATATATATTAATGTCAAAATCTAGGGCCTAAAAAATCGGGTGTCCTAGGTCGTCGCCCCCAATGACATGTCTCATGATTGACCTTGCGATTAAAGTTAAAGATCGATCTATCAGAAATTATTGAATCGATAATTTTAAATTGTCGAATCATCGATTTCGGATAGTCAAATTTAGTATAACCATTGTAGTAATTTTAGACAAAACTGTCTCATTGATTAAAAAAAAGAAGACTAAACTTCACAATCAAGCGCACCATTCAGATAGAGGTTTACACATGTGCTCTCTGAGACCGCGTGTCAATTTGGGTCATCCCATCTTCATTTTAGTGAGCTTCAGCCGAGCCATGTTCATTTACCTATCGAATTTCTTCAAGCTTATTTATTAAAAAAAAAATCGAACTCGAGTCGAATTCATGCTTTCATGTTCAAGCTTTTAAAATTTATATTGATCTTTATTTTGAACATATTATATTATGAATATTAAATTTGAATATATATATATATATATATATATATATATATATATATATATATATATATATATATATATATATATATATATATATATAATTCATTCCTCATAAATATTTTCCATAGGTACGAGGAAGGAAAAAAAATCTAAGATGGGAGGTGGAGAAAAGGATTAGAAATGAAAAAAAAATAAAGAGGGAAATGAAAATATATAAATAACAAAAATGATATGTTCAATGAAAAATTTTAAGAAAAATCTTAAGAAATGATGTGATACTTTATATACAGTGATCATCGATGAATTTACTGTGCCCTTAGGGTATAGTTTGATTTGGAAAGACGGTCGGAGGCCACCGATAATGTCCGAGTGACAACCGGCCATGAGCATATAAAGTGTCATATTATTCTTTAAGATTTTCATTAAGTTTTTTCACTGAACATATAGTTTCAAAAATGATATGCTCAGTGAAAAATCTCAAGGAATGACGTTACACTTTATATGCAATGATTTCCAACAGGTTCATCGTGCCCCCTAGGTTATAATTTGATTCGGAACAGCGGTCGGAGGCTGCCAATAATATACGAACGATAATCAAACATGTGCAAATAAAATACTTTATTATTTTGTAAATTTTCCTTAAATGTTTTTACTAAACATATCATAGCTCAATGTGAGCTAAATAAAAACATAAATGGAAGAATCAAGCGAGTTCGTGAATAAATTTTATACCCGAATTTTTAACATATTTGGTTGATATTCCTATCTCATCTCGTTTGTTAATATAATATTTATATATCTATTTTCTTTTTTCCATATCTGATTCAAAATAAGTATGTTTGATAATCATAGTAGAATTTAGATATTGGGAAGTGAAATACTTTTCACTAGAATGATATTGCATCCTAAAGATGCTAGGAATTGAAGTGCTTATCTCTCTTATGAAAGAATAAGGATATCAATATTTTTCTTTTATTTGCAAAAGATATTTATGTTTCATTTTAAAATAATTCAAGTAATATTCCTAAACAAATAAAATAATTATAATAAAATAAATAAACAATTAATAATCAATCAATTTGACTCAACTATAAGATAAAAGAAAGAAAAAAAAGTCTTATCCTTTTCTCCAATGGTCTCAATTAGCTCTGATGATAATAAACAATAAAACAAGTGTTGTTATTGTTGTAGAAGAAAAAGAACTACGATTGTTGTCGTCGGTTGGAAAATTACAAAAGAAAAAAAAGAATGATAATTATTATTCTTGACAAGAGGTAGAAGAAAAAGAAAATTATCATTGGAGTAGAAGAGAAAAATAGCTAAACAATTATTAGGAAAAAAATCAAAGAAAGAAGGAGAAAAAGAAAGAGTTATGTGAAAGAGAATAAAAAATATAATTTTTTTTTTCAAAAATTCTCTAATTTATTTTTAATGGGTTTAACCAAAATAAAATTAATCCACTTATAACTTCAGAGTGGCCGACCCCGACTGATAAGGTGGCCGACCCAGAGTGGCAGGGTGGCCGAACCAGAGTGGCAGGGTGGCCGACCCAGAGTGACAGGGTGGCCGACCCAGAGTGGCCGACCCAGAGTGACAGACCCAGGATGACCGACCCAGGGTGGCCGACCCTAGAGTGAGTGAAGGGTCGCAGCAGCAGTAAAGATCATCCGAATCTCCCTATTGTCAGAAGAGGATCTTTAACATACTCATAACCTGATAGAGCCGCCGACATGAATGGGGGTTAGAGGGGACAACCAAGACAGACTGTCAGGCGGTTGTGGCAGTCTCACAAAGCAGCTAAGGCTGCCATTAGTTCAGACTGCCAACTGACAATTCCTTAATGAGACATGACAGCTCTGACAAGGTAGAGAGCTTCCCCTCCCCTATATAAACCCCCTTGGGGCTCCAAAGAAAGGATCGCTGTCATTTTGCAACCTCAACTCCCCTTTGAGTGTCCATTTCTGTCTGACCCGAGTGAGTGGTATCTGACCCGTGATTAATCCCGAGCCCGACCTCTCGTGCTACAGCAGACCGAGTCGTCTTGGTTTGACCGAGTCATCCGAGTGAGAACCGGTCTTCGCTTGTCGACAGGATCAAATTTGGCTGCCATTTTGCAAACGTGCCACCACTTTGTGAGCTCTGTTTTAGTCCGAGCCGAGTGACTTGAACCGGATCCCCACTAAGCCCGAGTCTGACCTCCCGGGTTATAGCAGACCGGGTCATCTTGGTCAGACCGAGTCATCCGAGAGAAGAACCAGTCTTCGCTTATCGACAGGATCAAATTTGGCGCCGTCTGTGGGAATCTGCCTGATCGAAAGACGAAGATGAGTGACTCCAACAGGGTGACTGCTACTCTTTTACAAGAAGACCTTAATCTGCTGGTAGCTGTTAATGCGCAGAAATTGGCAGCAGAGCAGAAGATTGCCGCTCGCCCGACTCGGGAGGGTCCTTCCGAGCCGGCAGCTCGAGTTGGCACAGAAGGTGGAGTTCGCCCGAGTGAGAGCCCCTACTTCCATCAAACGCTCTTTGACCCGTCTGAGGGTGCAGGACAGTCCGACCCAGTGGAAGTCTCTTCCAGCCAAGCAAGAATCAACAAAGGGAATGCTCCAATTATCTAGGGTCCAACCGAGCGCACTAGATTCCCCTTCTCTAGTCAAGTTCTGCAAGAGCCAGTCCCCAAGTATTTCCGGCTCTTGTCCATTCCGGAATATGAAGGAGCTACATATCTAGAGGAACACCTGATGAAGTCTGAGGATGAAGCCTTGCTGCTTCAGTACACGTATGATATCAAGTGTCGAGCGTTCCTGACCACCATGGCAGGTCCTGCTCAGTGCTAGTTCGACAGACTTTCGGAGGGGTCTGTGCGAAAACTGGCCGACTTCAAAAGAACGTCCTACTGAAGTATACCTGACATAAGGAGACTCCCTGAGAACAATATCAAGGGCTTGAATGACTTCTTGAGACAACGAAACCATGATCTCCTCTGACTCGAAAGGAGAAGTATCAGCCGGATACTGATTCTGGCGATATGCTCACATCATAGTGGAAAAGGGTATTGTCGACCACCTCGACTAGGAAATGATTAGCTCTAACGAAGCACTTCCTTCCGATAGTCTCGAAGTCCGACCGATCGGGACATCTCAATTCCTTGCTCGATGACTGGAGGCACCGCCAGTGAAGGAGTCTGTTCCTTCGCAGACTTGGCGATCGTGAGTTGCCGAAGTTCCTCGCTGATTGAAGAGGACAAAGGTAAATCTGCTTTTGTGGCAGGCAAAGAGGCGTCTAGAGCTGGATTTGATTGATGAAATTCAGGATAGGACATCGGTCCGATCGACTGCTTACCGGCAAAGGATGTAGCGAAGATACAATCCAGAGGTCATACCCTGGAGTTTCCAGGTCGGCGACCGTGCATGAAAAAGAGTCAACCCGGTCGGAGAGGTGAGCAAGCTAAAGCCCCAATGGGGAGAACTCTTCTTGGTGATCGAGAAGTTGGGGATGGGAGCCTATTATTTGCAAGATGCCCAAGGAAAGACGCTGAGAAGGCCTTGGAGTGCAACACACTTAAAATTGTATCGAGAGGAAAGTTGAGTTGAGTGATCCTTGTAATTGTATCATGTGAATATGATAGTGGAACTCAGGGCACCCAGAAGGCAGCTCTTGCAGGTTGTAAGTGGGCATGCTCCCACGCACCCACCGGACTCGGCGCCGATCGGGCGTGGCATTCCACGTTCGGTCGGGCCCGGTCGGGCGTGACGTTCCACGCTCGGTCAGGGTAAGTCAGACGGTATCCAGACTCTTGCTCTTGCAAGTTATAAGTGGGCATGCTCCCACGCACCCACCTGACTCGGCGCCGATCGGGCGTGGCGTTCCACGTTCGGTCGGGCCCGATCAGGTGTGGCGTTCCACGCTCGGTCAGGGTAAGCCAGACGGTCTCCAGACTCCTGCCTTTGCAAGTTATAAATGGGCATGCTCCCCTATGACCATCGACCGCGCGGCAGACTGGACGTGGCTGCCCACGCTCCATTAAGGTCTCCCGAGCGACATTGAGACACTTGCTCTTCAGCAAGTTATAAAGGTGATTGCTCACACGCCTCAGCTACTCAGCCACTCTGCTCGGCACTCAGCTACTCAACCACTCAGCTTGGCACTCAACCACTCTGCTATGTCATCTGCTCGGCACACCGTCATTCGGCTCTACCACTTGCAAGGTAATTAGTCACTCTACTCAGTTGCTTGCCTGCTTAGCCATTGCTTAGTCGTTTACTCGGCTCTATGCCACATGCGTGGCACCTGCAACCATTTGCTTGGTTCGACAAAAATGCTTAGTGGTTTCCCATACACAGATTCGTCACTCGTCCAACACGATCCAATTGCTCGCTCGACATAACTAAACACTCTAGCGGCGACATTCCAAGGGATGAAATACTGATTAACTGGGTAAAATCCAACCCGTGACTTCTGATTGGTTGTTCTTCTATCAAAGGAGATCCATTCCAACCTAATTTCAGGATGGAAAGTACGGGTGGAATAAGTCAAACCACAAGATTTAGTCTAGTTAGTCAGACTCGCACCTCCTTCGACTCTACTTGAAGGGGAGATATGTGATCCGGGGAGATAAACGCGTGGCAGATGCATTGATGGCTGACTTGATAGGGGACTTGACATTTAAGGATAAAGATCTTGAGGCCATAATGAGGGTCAGGGGTGCGAAAGTAGGGTTTATCCGACCGGGCAAGCAGCCTAGTCAGTCGGACTTGACGCCTCCTTCGACTAGACTTGAAGGAGAGGCTTGTGATCCGGTCGGGTAAGTTTTTGGAGCTGATTAGGGGCCCGGTCGGATTGGGTCTGGGTCAGACAATGTGGGTCGGGTTCAGTATCGGATTAGTGCGCTAGATACTGATCTAGCTAAGAGGATCAGGATTCGAAGCAACTTGAGATGGGGCACAATCAGTGGCACCCGAGCAGACGTACCCGACCGAAAACTTTAGCGGTCGGGGATCACCGGTAGGGAAAGTTTAGTCGGGATAAAATAGAAGCGTTTTGTCAGATCTCTTCATGAGTGTTCGGTAAGCAATACGCCTCCCAGGCGGGGTCTCCCGATCGGGGTCACCCAGAGTGACAGACCCAGGGTGGTTGATAAGCACCATTTTATTGATTATTTTAATTGCTAAAATCCATGTTTGACCTATGTTTTTATTGCTTAATTGTGATTTTACCCTAGGTTTTAGGATTCCCTCTTATTTTGGACTTAATTGCAAATTTACATATTTTTGGATTATTTGGCCACTAATTTTCTGATATATTTTTGTAGGCATGAAAGGATCCTGGACCTAGGGCATACTGGGTCAAACCTGAGTCGGATGTGAACCGGATCGAATTATCAAGCCTACAATTAATCCGGGCCGTCCGATTCAAGAGCGGCTAGATCTGAGCCATCCAGGATGATCTGAAGCAATCCGAGCTAGGGTTAGGGTTGATCAAGCTCTATGATCAAGATCTGAAGGTTTCATCCCAATCAGAGCTAAATCAACCGTTGGATCAAGCAAGGAGGGCTCTAGAGCGTCCATTCACAGATAGAGTTGATCTGGACCATCCGTTGCATATCTGGAGGATCCGAGCTACCACAAGGTAGATCCTGACCCCAGATCATCATCATAAAAGTTTGGCTCCAATCAGAGCAAGATCAGCCGTTGAATTTCATCCGATCAATCTGGACCGTCCGTTGATGGCTATTTAATCAAAATCGCCGCAGCCTTCTCCTTTGTCGCGTCTCCGCCGCAGCTCCTTCTTCGTTTTGTTCTTCACTGTTCTTAGCTAGATTTCTTCCATTCAAGGGGCGCGACCACCTCATCTATTTATCTAGATCAAGTCGAGGTCATTGGGGAGAGTAATCGGTGGAGTTTTAGCTTGGAATTGTGCAAGAACAGGGCTGCTTGAGAGTTTCGGCAGTTTTGTATTTGATACCTTCGATTTCGGTTTTGTCAAGAATTACATCAATCCAAGCCATCTGAAGGGGTTCTCGGACAAGCTTGGAACATTCCCGCACCTTCATTTCAATCAGACAAGGCCAAATTGAAGAATTCGAATGGGTTTTCCTCCTTGAACAGTTTTGAGCTAAACGCAGCCACTCGATTCAGTTCCTCAGTGAATTGCTGAGCCTAGGGGTTCGAAGCCAGCCCTTGCGTGACGAACAAGGAGACTTTGAGCAAGGGAAGATTAGGGTTTAGATTTCCTTGGTTAATTTCGTTTGTTTAGCTGTAATTTCAATTACTGTTGTAGTTTAGTTTCTGTTGTAATTTCAGATTGGTTAACTTGGTTTAATGCAATTGTTTCTGCTTAAATTAGGATTCAATCCTTAAGTCCAGTAGCTAGGGAATGTGTTTAATAGCTAATTGCTTTTTATTTCAGTTTACTTCCTGTTTTTAGCTAGCGTATCAGAATTGTTTGCCATGTATCAGTTTTTCCCTGTTTTCTTGCGTGCCAGTTTTTAGAATCTGCAAGTTTCAGTAGTTATCCGGAATTTCGCATCCATAAACCTAGCTTTTCTGAATTGTTGTCGAACACTAGATTGGTATGCTAGATCTTAGTTGTTTGTTTGTCTTTTAATCCAATCAGAAGCTGCATTTCTGCATTCATTATTATACCTTCCTGCAGATCAAATTCTGAATCAACTGGTTTCTGCATTTGCATAAATTTTGCATCAGTTTTTCTGCATTTTCATTTCTGGATTACTTCAGCTTGCATCTGTTGTGTTTGCATCAAATTCGGGATATTTGAAACTCTCCATTTAACATCTTGTTTACCTGCATATCAGTTTCTGCGTGTATTGCCTGCAGAATTTCTGCAAATTCTGTTCAGTCCTGTCTTGCGCCTTAGTTTTTTTCCATGAGTATCAGTTTTAATTCTGTGGATTTCAGCTGATAGACTCTGCATTTGTGTCAAGTAAATATCAGAATTTCTTAAGTTTCTCTGAACTTAGAGCAGTGAACCCAAATTCAGCTCGCAATTGCTTGTTTTAGAATTCAACCTGCTGCTGCTCCTCTACACTACTTATTTAGTTCTGAATTCATGTCTCAATGGAGTCATTTCTGAATTGGTCGGCTCCCTTCCTGTAGTTTTCAGTTTATCATTTTTGCAGCTAGTTTCGATCATGTGATCTCACTTGCTTGGTTTGATTGATTCATGTGTTTGTTGGTTTCTTCACTAGATCATGGTTTCCATTTCTGAATTGCTACATTCATTTCTGAATTCCTGCCTTAATTCATGATTAGCACTTCACTATGAGCTTGTTTTCCAAGTTGAAGTGAATTAGTTTCAATTCGGAATGTTCAATCACAGCTTGGGTACTTAGTTTCATTTTGGCACATTAATTTCTTTTATTCCTTGTGTATCAAGTGTACTCTTATTCATTTGCTTTGCATTGAGTTTGCACCTAATATCAGATTGTATTTTCAGATTCAATTAAGTGAAATTGTTGGATTAAGTTTCCATTAGTTGAGGCCTTAATTGCAAATTCCTTGTTGAGTTCATTGTTGGAATCACTTGGGTTAAGTTCAATAGCCGAGTCCTCGCCTTTTCATTGAGTTTTTATTTCCAATTGCAACCCGGAACCCAATTTTGAATTGAAACCGGAAAACACAAACGACACATAAATACGAGCTTGAATCGAACAATGTCAACTAGTCCCCGAGAAAAATACGACCTGTGGCCCCTATATTACATTTTCAGTTTTTGATTGTAAAAGGGTTTTCAGCATTCATTTCCATCATTCACATTTAAATTCTGATAGTCCCACAATTCGTGACAATTTAATTTAGTATATCTGGGGCTGTCAGTGGTCGACCCCAACTGACCGAGTGGCCGACCCCGAGTGGCCGAGTGGCCGACCCCGACTGACAAGATGGCCGACCCAGAGTGACAGGGTGCCTGACCCAGAGTGGCCGACCTCGACTGACAGGGTGGCCGACCTAGAGTGGCAGGGTGGCCGACCCAGAGTGGCCGACCCAGAGTGACAGGGTGGCCGACCCAGAGTGGCCGACCCAGAGTGACAGACCCAGGATGACCGACCCAGGGTGGCCGACCCTAGAGTGAGTGAAGGGTTGCAGCAGCAGTAAAGATCATCCGAATCTCCCCATTGTCAGAAGAGGATCTTTAACATACTCATAACCTGATAGAGCTGCCAACATTAATGGGGTCAAAGGGGACAACCTAGACAGACTGTCAGGCGGTTGTGGCAGTCTCACAAAGCAACTAAGGCTGCCATTAGTTCAGACTGCCAACTGACAATTCCTTAATGAGACATGACAGTTCTGACAAGGCAGAGAGCTTCCCCTCCCCTATATAAACCCCCTTGGGGCTCCAAAGAAAGGATCGCTGTCATTTTGCAACCTCAACTCCCCTTTGAGTGCCCATTTCTGTCCGATCCGAGTGAGTGATATCTAACCCGTGATTAAGCCCGAGCCCGACCTCCCGTGCTACAGCAGACCGAGTCGTCTTGGTCTGACCGAGTCATCCGAGTGAGAACCGGTCTTCGCTTGTCGACAGGATCAAATTTGGCTGCCATTTTGCAAACGTGCCACCACTTTGTGAGCTCTGTTTTAGTCCGAGCCGAGTGACTTGAACCGGATCCCCACTAAGCCCAAGTCCGACCTCCCGGGTTATAGCAGACCAGGTCATCTTGATCAGACCGAGTCATCCGAGAGAAGAATCAATCTTTGTTTGTCGACAGGATCATTGACCATACAATATTTTTGTTTAAAATAATTTTTAGTTAAATTTTAATTTTAAATATATAGACATGTTTTAACTACGATTAGTAACTTTTTGTTTGAATAGTTTAGGCATTTTGAGAATATAAGTCGATTATAATTGCCTTATCTATCAATTTAAATTATAAATTAAACCTAAATGATTATAAATCGTTTGGTCTCCTAAGTCGATTATATTGCAAGAATTTCATAAAGTACATTGACATATTCAAATTTAAATAAAAAATACAAAAATAATAGACAACGTGAATTTTTCAACGTGAAACTCAACGTGAATAATATGACACCGCAATTGCAGCGATTCTCGATAGGTTCACCGTGCCACCAGGTTATAATTTTGTTCGCGGCGGTGGCCTCCGGTGTCCAAGTCACAATCGGACGTGTACATGAAAAATATAATGTCATTCACGTTATAATTTCACGTTCTCTATCGTAGTTCTAAAAAATAATCATATACCAGATTTAAGCTATTAAATGACTCGATGTATTTATATTCAAAATTTAAATATAAAATTACTTTATAATAATTTTAATTAAAATTACTATATAGCTACTTTGAAATCATAGATCACTTTTGATTTACTTATTTTCTTAAAAAAATTACTAGAACTATTCCATTTTATCCAAATTGTTTACATTAATTTATTTATATTTCATTAAAAAAATAAATACTTTAGTGTAAATCGTATGTGTTTTGCATTATTTTTTAATAATATTTTATATATTTTATTTTAAAAAAATTATGATAAAATTTATAAATCTAATCTTTTAAAAATTTATAATTTATACAATAATTTTTTGACCATTTATGAAATGGCATACTTAAAATTATAGTTAACTTTTAAATTTTGTAAAGGACATATTTGTTTCCTCTTTTATCCATCTTGCCAATTATTAGGATGTTGTATTAAAAATTATCATCATTTTTGACACTACTATAGTTACAAAATTATAATTGTTATATAATTATAACAATTACGATCTTATAGTTACTACAATATAACACTAACTTATTGACAAAAAAAATTATCTATCATGTAACAATTATGATTCATAGCTACAGTAACATAACATTGATCAATATTTTAATTAGCACCAGGTATATAAGCCTTCGGCTCAACTAATCTTTGGGATGACCGATCTTATCTCATGAAAATTTTTTATTACCCACCTGAACAAATCGAGAAAGTTCATGTAGAGGGCGATCTTAACCGTAAATGCTCTCGAATTCACTATCCATTAAAGAGAAAATTCTTCGTAACATGTCACAGTTGAGTTTTTAAATTTTAAATACCTAGTTTATCATTAGAGAGTTATACCATGACACTATCTAGAGGGTAATATTCATCAATATTGACTAGAGATAAAGTGTTTATATTATAATAATTATAAGCCATAATTATTATAATATAATATTATTAATATGGATCAAAATTGAAATGTCATTATAATATAATATTGAATAATATTGGAGTGTTGAATATTGCCCATAACTACTGTAATAGCGTAGCAGCTATAAATTCATAATCAATATAAGTATAAATAAAAAATAAAAATATATTAATATAAAATAGAGTATTATTTTGATAATAAATAAAAAAATTTGAATCATTTCAATAAAAAAATTATTTTTTTTGAATTTATCTTTAAAATTTTATAATTTATACAATAATTTTAAAATATAAAAAATATTTAGGCAAAAATGAAGAAGTCATCCATCATTTAACAAATCATCATTTGGGCACCCTTTTCCAATTAATGTCAATGGGTGTCCCATTTAAAGTAGACTATCTAAAATACCTTTGGACAATTTTAAGATTTAGATTATAGTAACTAACTGTTAAAATGTATATTAAAAGTTTTATTTTTATATAAGACATTTATATTTTGAAAGAGAATTACAAGATCATTATTTACATGTTTATATTAGTATGTTCATACTGTCTAATACTTTACACTGTAGATAATATGATGTGTGGTGTCGCACAAAAGATCATGTTATCAGTCCCTTGTAAAGTATAAGTAGAGGCTCACAACCGAGATGGATTTCGACAAACTATCGGGATGGTTATAGTGTAATTTAGTGTTGGTTTGTCTTGACCATAGAATTACATTAGTGCATTTTGTGTGCATTGAGCAAGACCGACATAGAGGTGATTCAATTTATACTGACTTTATAATTGAATCAGACCTCAGTTTATTATGGAGTACATGCTGTTAATCCCGATATAATAACGGACACATGTACTTAATATTTATTTTTTTGATTTACCAATAGATTAGATTTATTATGTTAAATCGATAGGTCTGGTAAGTTGGGAAATAATATTATTTACATGGTGTGCCATTGATTATAGATGGAAATTGTGTCTTGGTGAGTCGGGAAGATGATACCCCCTTGATGAGCTCATAAGGTTCATCATGTTAAATCTTGCAGGTGGGCTTGGTCCAACATGATGATAAGGAAGAGTGGTACTAATCAAGGAGTTAGATGTTGATTAATAAAAATTGTCAGTAATTTAAATTAATCAACGGGCATTCGATATCTTAAACACAGGAAGATATGTGTACTCATAATAGGTGGAGCCCATATGTAAATATGGGGCTTGGTGAGGTAGTTCAATGAGGATCCTTTAGTGGAATGAATCTTCATTAATGGATCGAGCCTTGATCCATTAGGTGACCAAGACCCAACTCCTCCTCATGGTCCCTATTGTAGCCCTATAAATACCCCATGGTGTCATGAAACCAATGCATTCCAACACATAGAAAACCCTAGAGTCTCTCTATTTCTCTCCCTCTCATACTCTCTCTCCTAGAGTAGAATTTGCGCTGGTGCAAAGGAAGGAAGAGGAGAAGGTTTTCTCCTCTTTTCTTTTAGGCGTGGAGATTCATCCTAGGGAGCACCACTTGGTGGTGTTCGGCTGGAGAAAGAGGCAGTGGAGGATCGCCAGCGGTGACCACAAAATTGTGGTTTGCGACGTCGATGACAAAGGGAGAAGAAGGCGCAAAGAAGAAGAAGGTTCACCTTCTTTTTCTTCTTCATTTCCTCTCCATCTTCTTCCTTCCTTTCTTCCTCCTTGGCGTACGCAAGCTGGGTGCAAGAAGGAGTCGCCGACGGTCGGAAAAGAGAGCTTGTCTTGCTTTCTTTCGCAAGGAGAGAGGAGAAGGAGGTGATTGGTTAGGGTTGGGTGAAGGAGAAGGCTTCTTCCTCTTCTTCTTTCTTTGCTTCCTCTTCGGTGCTTCCTTGTGGTCGCCGCACTTTGGAAGCCTTGTGTGGCCAACGGCGCAAGGAGGTGTGGAAGAAGGTGGCCGGCGGCAACCCTAGTGGCTAGGGTTTGGTTGGCGCAAGAAGAAGGTGATATTGGAAGGCCTTGGTGACTACGGTTTTTGGTAGATCATTGTCCACACGACATCCAAGAGGAGAGGGTCATACAATAGAAGATCGCGAGGTAAAAGGAAAGGTATAACCTTCTCTTTGGCTCCTTGTTTTCTATCATTTCATGTGGCTTAATTAATTATCTTGTTGATTATTTATTTATTAATTAATTATGATAATTAATTATTGTGGACCCCGATGATAAATACAAAAATCAGCGATCCACTCGTCGTCTATTCCGCGGCTAATCGATTGGACGAGATTGATCGCTAGAACAACTTGGTTGTTCAAGCGATCGGTCGAATCAGTTAGCACGACGACGAGACGGTCGTTTGGGAGATAGATCTCCATTCGAATTAAAAATTTTAATCCATGGACATGGAGAGGTTTCCCATGCACGACCTGGTATTCACTTAGGAAACCCGCAACCATCACTAACTGCTAACTTCTATAATATATAATAGTTGTTTGCTTGTCACAACGTGTAAAAGTTGGTTGCTAACTTCTATAATAGTATGATTAACTTGTACTAATTTTGTTTATTTGAAAATGATAACTTGGTTAGAATAATATTTCAATGAATAAAAATAAATTAAATGAACTTCACACCCACTATAATAGAAATAATTATTATCCGATCACAACCCACTATGTAGAAGTTAGTTGTTAGCTTCTATAACAGTATAATCATAAGTTAATTTTATGTCTTTGAGAGTGATAATTGTTAGAACCAAAAGAAATTTAGA
Source organism: Boesenbergia rotunda (assembly GCA_024364735.1). Classification (NCBI taxonomy): domain Eukaryota; kingdom Viridiplantae; phylum Streptophyta; class Magnoliopsida; order Zingiberales; family Zingiberaceae; genus Boesenbergia; species Boesenbergia rotunda. Next base: position 621,141 of record JAGFNQ010001981.1, on the reverse strand, counting down.
TATCTCCATAATAGTATGATATTTCCCACTTTGAACCTAAATCCTCATGATTTTGCTCTTGGGATCTCATTAAAAGGCCTCATACCAATGAAAATATCTTTTTCTTATAAGTCTATAATCTTTCTCATCTATTTTCAATTTGGGACTATGTTTGCAATCTTGCAACGTCAACAATCCCCCCTCAAACAAAGGACTATAGGTCCCCCTCAAGCGGAAAGCCTTTTCGTTTGATGTCCGATCCTTAACCCATGACTTTCTGCCCCTCGGTCCACCCGACCTACTAAGACTTCACTGCCTAGCTACAACTAGGACTTCTCTACCTGGTGTCTGGTGTTGGATCTCGGATGGCTAGAGAGGGGGGGTGAATATAGCCAAACACTTGGACTTTAAGTTTTTATCAGAGTTCTGCACTTCAAGTGTTAGTAGCACAGCGGAAGCACAATAAACAAAGTATGTAGAAGATCAAAATCCTAAACTATGAGCAAGCACAAGAACGCTAACAAGAGGATTTACAAGGTTCGGGGATAACTTACCCCTACTCCTTGGCGTGCCCTTAAGGTGGGTGATCCCTTGATCGTCGGCAGATCAAGCCCCGGTGAACACCGGATAGAAAGCAACCTCCTTCTCGGTGGAGTAACCTCTCCACAGCGTTTCAATCAAGGATATAGTTTAAGCACAATGAAACACAAGAAATATCTTACTTAGCACTTAGCAAAGACAAGAACACAGCAAGCTTCCTCCGAGCTTCACCCAGCGATGATCTCACGCAAGAAACCTTTCTCCGTGTCTTCTCGCTGTTGAACTCAAAGCCTCTTGTTCCTTCCTCCAAGTGCTCAAGCAAGGGACGGTTGCTTCACTAATTTCAGATGCTTGCTCAAGATGATGAAACTTCAAAGCACGCAAGAAAAGTGTGGAGAACACCAATGCGCAGCAAGAACTTCAGCCAGAAATTGATTCAGCGAACTCTCTGCAGCTCTTCTCCTCTACGCCCTTTTTGTTTCTCCACTGAGCACAGATGACACCATCTCACAGCAGCCTCCAGCTGCTTACCTGCCCACTCCAGCTACCACTGAGCTCTCCCTGGACTCCCTGAGCTTCCCTCAGCCAAGCTCCAGTCAGCAGCTCCAGTCTACAGCTCCAACCGTTGCAACCTGAGATGGAAAACGAACAAACCTACTCCAAGGAAAGGCTACCATTGACTCTCCTTGAGTGTTTGAATCCTTCCCTGTCACCTGCAGCTTAATTAGATCATTAGAGCAGTATATCAAATAGAGAATCAAGCATCAGAGATGAAGCGCAGAAAATCGGATACGTTCAGATGAGATCAGAGCGTCTAACAGTGCATTTTGAATTAAAGTGATCGATCACCGGACCGATCAGAGGGTCTCCTGATCGGTCACCAGACCGATCAGGCTAGGTTCAGACCGATCAGGCTCCATCCTGATCGGTCCCCAATGCTCAATCAGAAATCGCGATTTCTTTGGGACTCACCTGGACCGATCCCAGGTTATGGATCGATCACCAGACCGATCCACCCCTTTGCCGGACTATTTCTGACCTTCGCAGTCCAACCCTCCTGATCGGTCACCTGACCGATCAGGAAGCCTCCTGATTGGTCACAAGACTGATCAGGTCATGACCAGACCGATCAGGCTCCGTCCTGATCGATCATAGTGAGGAACACGCGACGCTGGATCGTTCTCCAGAACGGTCTGAGCAGTGATCCTGAACGGTCACTAGACCGATCTGGAGCAGATCAGTAGGGGAACTCAACTCACTGTGTGCTTCCTGATCGATCACCGGACCGATCAGAAACAAGACAGTGAGGAAGCTGCCTGCTCCCTGATCGGTCACCCGACCGATCAGGAGCCAAGCAGCAAGGCAACGACCTGCTCCCTGATCGGTCACCGGATCGATAAGGAGCCGCACAGTAGGTCCCCAACCTCACTGTGTGCTCCCTGATCGGTCACCAGACCGATTAGTCATTGCTGGATCAGTCACCGGACCGATCCACGATGGAGCAGCGTGCCAGCTTCCCTGATCGATCACCAGACTGATCCAGAGACTCAAACCTAGCCCTCCAAGCTAGGTTTTCATCCACCTTAGCCCTCCAAGCTAAGGATTTTTCACCTAACCCTCCAAG